>PVLA01001943.1:0-163746 GCA_004027455.1 Hydrochoerus hydrochaeris | reverse complement strand
CAGTTTCCTAGCCCAGGGTTTCTAAGATTTCAGCATATATATGAAAACGTCCTTGAATGAAAATTTCTCTTACAGGAATAAAGAAAGCACAGTTATACACAAGGCAGAATTAAAATAACTAAACCTAGCTTCTAACTTCACCATTTTCTGAAATGAGGTAGGTCAGTAAGAAATTAGCCCTACATGGCTAGACTGAACTAGGGTGGCAAAAGAACAAATATTAGAAGCTGGGAAGTAGATCAAAATTATTTGGCAACTGGATGATACCATGAAGATGACACTATAAGATCCAAACTTCCTTCCTCCATGTCTCTCTGAGAAAAGAAAGACTTGACTTACAAAGGTAAGTAAAGATCTGAAAGGAACTAACAGATGAGATCTAGCTACTCTAAAAGAAAAAATATTGCAGCATTCATAAATTATCTCTATTGTCATGGCAAGATAAAGAAGGGTGATTAGTGGTGTTACTTTTTTTTTTCCTCTATAGTCTTTACTATGTGCCTCCTTTTGAAAGTTCTGTACCTAATTCAGCTGCCTAAGGAGAAAGGGAATACAAATAAAATGTTATAAACTATTAAGTTGTTACAAAAAAAAAGTCAGTGTACAACAGACTGCAAAATACTATCCATAGTTAAGAGCACAATCCACTGTAGAATGGTCCACGTCATATCAAACTTTAATGAACATATATGTAATTTCATGATCACGTTAAAAAGATTCTGAGGGTAAACATTTTGCGTAGTAAGACTAGAGAATCATGGTCCTTAAAGTTATTTTAGAAGAAAAGATACCTATTAAAAACTGTAAAACATATTTAACATAAGTGTATTTACTGACACACTAGGTATTTACATACTACAATATATTTGGGTCTCTGTGCCCAGAGGTTCTACCAACTGTATCTGCAGAGTCAACCAACCTCAGCTGATAGTCACACACACACACACACATAAACAAACGTATTCGTATTAAACCTGTATAATCTTTTTTGTCATTCCCAAACCAACACAGGATTAAAACTACTTATACTGGTCTTACACTGGATTGGATTATTTAAATATGAGAATTGTGTAGAGTATTACAAATACTATGCATTCATGTATTTTGGCTTCCAAGATGGGTCCTAGAACCAATCTCCTGGATACTAAGGGATGATTTAAACATCTGATGTATATTAAAAACAATAGAGAAAACACCCACATATAACCAAGATGGAGTAACAGGGATTGACTTTACTCACCCACCCGAACTAAAAAACAGGACAAAATACATGAAATAGTGTTTTCGAACACTGGCTACAATAGAAGTAACCCCTGAGAAACAGCACGGCCAAAATTTCCCAGTACTAATAGAGGGAACCCAAATGGATCCAAGAGGTTTTCCTGTTTTGAACACAGCAAGTTGAAAATCTGGGGTAAGACAGATGACAAAACTAATAAACAAGGATATTAAAGATTATAGGCAGTATATGCCTATATGCTCAAGAAGGTAACAAGTAGAAGCAGAAAACGTAAAAAACCCAAATTAAACTTTTAAAGATAAAGTGTCTAAGATGAAATACAGTAGATAAAATTGAAGCACATTATAAACACTGTAGGAAAAAAACAGGAAGCCACGGAAACAGAAATTATCAAAATAAAACAAAAAATAAAAGTAGTCAACCAAATGTCAATGGGGTATGGACAATTTAAAAGTGCTACACATATAACTGGAACCCCTAAAGAACTAGAGGGAAGAAGCAATATTTTAAATTTTCCAAAACTTGTTGAAAACTATAAAATGCCCATGAAGAGGTTCAACTAACTCAAGCACAAGAAAAATGAAAAAGAAAAGCACAAACTGCTGAAAATCAATGAATAAAAATTTAAAATGACCAAAGTAGGATGTAAAGAAGCAGAAACACGTTGCCTTCTAAAAACATGAAAATCAAAGCAGACTAGAAAATAACATATATTAAAGAAGTAAAAAGGACATTTAAGCAGTTTTTGTAACTGTATTCCACATGTTCAAGAAACTTGAGGAAAATTAGTAGAGATAGAAGATATCAAGTTTGGGGTTGTAATCCTGAACAACATACAGACCAGAACACAAACCCTCAATGCTGAAATATCAAAAGACCAAAATCCCAAAATTCTAAAATCCATCCCCTAAAAGAAATCACAATCCTCAAACAATTTTTAAAGTCATTTAGAAAATATTTACATTTTAAGATGAGAAACATAAAAACACATTTCACAGACCACTTCACACAACAAAAGACAGTAACACCACTTTTTAAGCAGGCATAAACAGACATACTGATGACAACTACATGACTGTAACAGTTATGAACAGGAAGAAAGAAAATAGGTCAGGAGGCCAAATATGCCCAGCCCTGTAATTGCAGTACTTTGGGAGGCTAAGGTAGGAAATCAAGCCAAACCCGTGCAACTTAGCAAGACACTGTCTCAAAATAAAAAACAGTTAGATATACCTCAGTGAAAGGCCCTAGGTTCAATCACCAATACTGTAAGAGAGAAAGAGGAAGGAGAGACAAAGGCAGGCAAGCAGGCAGGCAAGTGAGCAGCCAAATGCCTAAGTACACACCACTATGTATTGTGGTTTGTTTAGAAGTCTCCCCAAAGCCTCATGGGGTCATGGGAGGTAGGCTACTGAATGTAGCATTTGTGATTGGTTCATTGCCTTGTGCTGGGATGGGTGGTGTGAGTGCTAGATCCCCAGGGGTGGGTAACCTGCATACAATATAAGGGAGGGAGGCAAGCTTTTCCCCTTTTTACCGTTTGCTCTTGTGGCTTGTGCTGCCATGAAGAACACTTGCCCTTTATCCATGCCTGCCTTGGAGCCAGCTGAGTATGAACTGAAACCTCCAAAAACTGTAAGCTAAACAAACCTTCCCTTCCTTTATTTTGGCCATCAGGTATTTTGTCTCAGCAACAAGAGAAAAGTAACCAAGACACTATAGTTGGCAGTTGTATGCATCCAGCTTTACAATGCAGTCATCTGAAATACCATGAACAACTTAATCTTGATAAAATGTACCAAAAGCTGATAGATTGCCACTACATATGCATTTGCCCAAAGAAATGAGATTTTTCTCTTTCACAAGTGCAGATGTTCAAAAAAGTGTATTTCTTCAACATATTTTTGTTTTTACACAATTCTTAAACAGTCAAATTTTATGATAATGTAATTTTGTATATTAAATTTGCAAAAAATTCATAATGTGAATTAGAGCTCTCAAAGTCTTCAATTTACCATCTAGTACTAGAAATTAAGTAAAGATAAAATACATAGTACTGCAGATTGTAAAGCATGATGCTGACAATTTAAAAAACAGAACAAAATTTTATACATTACAGCAACAAATTATGGATAATAGCACCAAGGTAATCCATAAGAAATATCCACCTTTCACAGTATGTTTTAAGTATTATGATCAGCACCAAAAACAAACAAAAAGGGACTTCCAGCAAAAAAAAGATGTCTGAGATTTTTTTAAAAATGCATACAATAGGATTAAATGCAGATAATAATTCAGAAATTAGTTAATTCGAAAATGCAGCATTAGAAATGATTAAAAAATGAAATTCTTTAGAAAATTAAATTCTCTAGAAAAATAGTAACACATAATTAGTTGTCAGATACCTTTTCAAGTCCCTGAAGGAGGACCATGTGAGCATTGTAAATAACAAACCCAATGCACGAAGACACAGAAAAAATGTTATACTACAATATAGCATTAAGCAAGCTGCTTGAACTGTGATAAAGTCATAAAAGCAGTCAGAGGGAAAGACATTACATATGAAGGAACAATGGTAAGGACTGTAATAGATTTCTTGTTATAAATGATGCAAGACGGTGGGGGTGGGAGTGTGACAAGAATTAAGATGTTATGTATATGAACCAACTCCCCACAAGGAAATGTAATAATAATCACTATGTACTGCTAACATGTACTAATAAAATTGAAAAAAATGATATAAGTCCAAAGATAATCTTTAAAAAAATCAGACTTCTACCCTAAGGAAAACACCTTTCAAAAATGAAAAAGTAAGCCAGGCATGGGAGTGCATGCATGTAATCCCAGAACTCAGGAGCCTGAGGTAGGAGGATGGCTGCTAGTTTGAGGTTACAAAGTAATTTTAAGGCCTGAATTGCACAACAAAACCTTGTAAAATGCAGACATCTTTAAAAAAACAATTTCATCAGGAGAATTGTTCTACCACAAATATTAAGTAAAAAGATAAAATACAAAAACCTAGATCAAATACAACTTATCACAATAGATTATTTACTTAAAAACACACACACACTATATATGTGTGTGTGTATATATATATATATATATATATATATAACCTATAAAATTTGAAGGATGAAGCTATATTAAAGGCAAAGTTTAGCCATTAAATGCCTGTTAGAAAAAAAAGTCTCAAACCAATTACCTCAATTTTACCTCACCAGTTAGTTGTTAGTTTTACCTCAATAAAAGAACACAGTAAGTGAAAGAAAAGCTCAAAATGAAAACCAATCAGGAAAAAAAAAAATGAAGCCAAGAGCTGGACTTTTTAAAAGGTAATACTGATAGAACTCAAGTCAGATCAACTGGGGAGAAAAAAAGAGAAGCAAACATTGCTGTGATACCCAAACCAGAAAAAATATACAAACAAACAAATAAACAAACAAACAAACAAAATAGTAAAACTAAAAAAGCAATAAACTCCAGGAACACAAACTGTGAAAATTCTTTACAAAATTTTAAAAAATTCAATATAGTAATACATTTATATATCATGACCAAATGCAATTTTTCTCACAATTATTCATTTAAAATCAATCAAAATGTTTCATCACATTAGCAGAACAAAATAAACACTTCAATCTGCAAATAAGCATTTGAGAAAATTCAGTATCTAAATATTTTATATGCACACACACAACACACATAATCTCTGCAAACTAAAAATGGTAGGAATCTTTTCCAAGCTGATAAAAAGCACCTATAAAAAACAGATTTAATGATGAAAAAAAGTATATTTCCTGTAGTATCAGGGATCAGTGATCAGGCAAGAATGTTTTCTCCCATAACTCCTATTTAAACACTATATTAAAGGTCCTAGATAGATTAGTAGAGTCAGAAAAAAAAATAATAAAGATACCTAAATATAAAGACATAGGCATAACCAGCTTTATTTATATAAATCAAACCAAAAAATAGAAACTTTTACAGACAAAATAGAAAATACAATACATTGATTTTTGTTTGTCATTTTGAGACAGGGTATGTAGTTCAAGTCAGGATGGACTTCAACTCACAGTGTAGCCCAGGTGGGGCTCAAACATGCAGACATTTTTTTGCTTCAGTCTTCCAAGTTCTGGAACTACAGGCACTGTGCTACTATGCCCATTAATAAAGTAAATTTTTAACATCTCATTAAAAGGAAAGTCACTTACTCAGCACATACAGTTTTTCCCGCTGAAGTATGAGCAGATACTAAAACAGACTGATTATTATCAACACACTGAATGGCTTCTCTTTGGAAAGCATCAAGTATAAATGGGTATTCCTATAAAAACAAAAATATTTATTACTGGATGAAAAATACATCACTATGTCACATTCCAAGTTAAAAAAAACGCACTCTTTTAGCATTCTTTGTGATTCTATATAGGATATGTACCATCTACTAGGGAAAATTAGGAAAAGAAAAAATATCTTTTTCTAGACATCACAGACATTAGTTCTACTGTTTAATCTTTCAATTATACTTGTATACATGTTAAATAATAAGTTATTTAGTATTTACCAAAAAATAGTAGATATTATGCAACATATTTTCCAAAAATTACCATACCACTAAAATAAGCACTGTTTTTTTTCATATGAACTGAGGCTCTGAAAAACTCTCACTTAAATATGCACAGCAGAGGCAGAATAATATATCTCTTAAGATTTTTAAGAGTTAATGGCTACTCCACCATATCACCTTTTTTTTTTTGGTACCGGGGATTGAACTCATGACCTCACGCTTGCCTCACACTTAAGTCACTGACCTTAATCTCTGGCATATCGTCTTTTTTAATTTAGAGAACATTACTTGGAAAAAAAAAACAGCCTAAAATTTTTTTTACCTTTTTAAGATTGAACCAATCTTGAAAGCCCATCTAATAAAAGCAGAGTTTAGATTTCACTGGAAGCCTGTTTAACTCTTTCAAGGTACAGGAAAAATTTGTATATGTGCATTTATTTTTTAACAGAAAAGATAACTTTCCTTAAATTCTAGCAAGTTGAGAATCATTATTTTAAGGTTTGAAACTCTCACCATATGATACTTGCTTTCCAGCATTGGTTGTTTACTAACTTGGTTTTCATTATTATTTTGTAGTTGACTTCTTGCTGGCAAATTCACATTGGAAATTCACAAATTTCATCTGAAAAATTTTTTGAAAATTTCTAAAAAAAGTCTCACAAAACTTTGTAAACTGTATAATCCAAAGTACATGCCTGGGATGTAGTTCAGCAGCAAAGCACCTTCCTGGCAACTGTAAGGTCCTGAGTTCAATTCCAGGTACCATAACAAACCAACAAACACATATACAAAGTACCAACCTTTGCAGCTTTCCCAATTCGAGGTTTAAGTGGTAAATAATCTTCATCTGCAGGAAGCGCAACCTGTTGTCAAATTCACAACAAAATTACAAATCTATTTGACATTCAACACCTTAAAACCAATAAAGATTTAAAAAATAGAAGTGATGAACTAGAATTTTTTTTTTTACTTTTACTTTGAGATAGGGTCTCACTATGGTTCCCAGGATGGTCTCAAATTTGTGAGCCTAAGCAATTCTCCCACTATAGCCTCCTGAATAACTGGGATTAAATGTGCAGGTCATTATGACCAGCTAGAATGTTTTGATAGTCTCAGGTACCGTAAAAATAAACATCTTCAAGAACAAGACAAAAAATTAAAGTTATAATATTCAAATACTATATACCTCTACCACTGGTCTAAGGGAAAAGTTACTGAAGAGTTCTAAAGTTGTACTCCTGAACAATCTGTGCTTATTAAAGTCCAGCAGTTATCTTACTTATTTCCCATACCAACTACATTTATTGACATTAATGAAATGTTCAAAAAAAGCTGAATTAACATATATGGTATGTCACCATATGAAAGAAAACTACGTGGAATAAAATGATACTCTTTATTGCTTGGATCAGAAAATTAATTTTCTTCTAGTAAAGATTAAGATTGTCAATTCACAATGTTTTCACAAGTCCCAAGGCTTAAAAATATTAGTAATGCTTATATATTTCTAACTGTACAACAGAAATCTAACTGATTAGCACATAAATAGCTTACAAAGACCAAACTGAGACACAGAAATTAAGTATCATTTCTAAAAGCGATTCTATTAAGAAAATTAGATGAAATTAGGTGTCTCAGAAATACTGAGATTGTCAGTGAACTTGTGACTCAATTATAATCAAGACATGGGCAAAGTTTCAGAAAATGTCTAAGAACCAACTATAATTAAGAAAAGAAGAACTCAATGTATTAACTTAATTTCAAGTATGAACAAAGTGTTAAATGAAATGTGATGTTCAAAACGGACTCTATAAAGAAACAGAATTTGGTAGTTTAGTAGAGTTTTGAAAAGTTAATTTATGAGCCTGTTGTTTCACAATTTAGCAAGGTAAATGAAAACTTCTGGGGACAGGAATAGTTTTTATTAGTCTTTCCTTTAAAACAATTCCTCTATTATGATTTCAAGAAACTGAGTTACTAAATTCAACCCTCATCTAGGTTAATAGTTGAGAGGACAACTTAACCGTTAAAGAAATTAGATTCTTTACAACACTTCCTCTATCTCTTATACTAAGACATGATGAAAATGAGACTATCCTGAAGTGTCCAGCAGTACCCTAACAAAGGCAAATTTGTAGGTCTGAATGTGAAAGCTACACCCAAAATGATGATGAGTCCCACCATAAATGATCAACTATAGAGCCATGTATGGCCAGTTAGTCAGCTGACCTCTATCATATCTCTCTCAATAGATTATGATATGAGTAAAGGATATCAGCAATTAAAAATTCAACATGCCTGGGACTTAACAACAATAAAATTATGTTTTTACATCTCCAAGAATCAAAGAGTTACTTTTTTATCTTTGAAGAGTCTGGATAATACCAACATAACACACATACAGAAAAGCAGAAGCCCAGAGAGATGTCAGGACAATGCTCAAATATTCAGCAGTCAGGGTGATTTTTGCCAGAATAATTTCAAAGAATTAGAGAGAAAAGAAATAAAATTATACTAGACTGACTAAAAGACGGATGAAAACTCAGGTCGTTGAACAGCTTCTTAAGCAAACCACTCAAAAGAAATTATGAGAAATGATAATGCCTTTATCTTTTAATTTTTTATTAGTACATAATAAAATATACCTGACACTAAAATATTTAATGAAAGGCTACAACCACAAGAGAAGAAAACCAATACAGTGGCTAAAATGCAACCTAAAATAAAAGATGCTTTTCACTGTTCATATGCTGATTTTTACAAAAGGAAAATATGTAGAGAAAAAGAGATTCTACTCAATGAAAAATGAAACTGACAATATTTGTGGAGACATCATAAGATAAAACCAAGAAGACTGGCAGAACAACCATCATTAGCTCACAAAGGGTAATGCGCTTTCCTTTCAGTGGATATGAAAGAAGTATACGGGCTTAGCGATAGAGGTTATAAATCAGAAGACTAAGGTGACATCCTTTAGCCTCTGTGGGAAGAAATAAAGTTACCTTCTGAGAAAGAAAGAAGAGGTGACAAACTGGCAGACTTGAGACAATGATGGAGCACATAGAGAGGTTTTTATATCTTCTGAGCTCTTTTCTATTTTTCATAGCCCAGAGCATTGAATAGGTGTTAAAACAAGTACTGAATGATCAAATGGGCTTTCAGTTGACAAATCAATTGTTGTTTCTAAGGAAACATAAAGGAATACTTATTACAAAGGTATTTTAATAGATAAAGTTGTGAATCTGTATCAAAAGCTATTTTTATTAATTTGGGATTTCTCTGCTTATTCTATACAGTTTTAAGGTTTCCCAACTACCTGTTACAACAACTTGCTGTAAAGTTTTATTATAAGGATGAAAGGCTTTAATAGAAGAAAACAGTAATATAGTTCAAAACAATAAATAAGCTTACATAAGACTCTAATAAAAAGCTAGCTGAGCTAAAAGACACAAAATATAAATGAACATTTTAGGAAACAAAGAGTCCATTAAGGGCTGGAGATTTAGCTCAGTGGCATAAGCTCCTGCTTTGCAAGCGCAGGGTCGTGAGTTCGATCCCCAGTACAAAAAAAAAAAAAAAAAGTCCATTAAAAGGTACCAAACAGAAATCCAGGAGATTAAACATTTTATTGGAAGTATGGGAGACAAAAGTGACCAGTGTGAGGACAGAGTGTCAGAAATACAACTCACAGGTACTTTAAAAACAATGAAGACATGATAAAAGGATCTAACAACTTCTAGATGACACAAAAAATTCTAACCTAAAATTAATCAGAATTACTGAAAATTAGAGGACAACAAAAATGTAATGAAACCTGTTTACAGAAATAGAAAACTTTCCAATTATGATGAAAAACTTTAATGTACAGAAAAGTGAGGAATATAGAAACCCAAACAGCATGGAAGAAAGGAAAAGATTATATGTAAGTAGGTATACACATATAACTGTATGTATGTATATGTGTGCAAGATAACTATAGTATTAATTCTGTTCATAAAAAAGAACAGTTTGTGCTGTCATTGCTTGTTCATTTTTTATGCCTAGATCCTGTAACCTGAACTACTTCTAAGATAACATTATGCAATATATTAACTAGTGTTGATTTCTTACTGTATTTTTAAATTCTGTATTATTTCTATCCTTTTTGTTTTGTTTTAAACATTAAAAAAAAAAAACAACCCAAATAGCTATGATCAAAAAAGAATTTCTCCTTAACACATTATACTCAAAGTCCTTAAAGTCCAACCAAAGGACAGAATCTTAAAAGCAGTTAGAGACAAGGTAAATTCATTATTATTACAGTAGACTTTTCAACACAAACCTTAAAAGCCAGGAAAGCTTCAAATACAGTGGTTCAAACCGTGAAAGAAAATTTCCAACCCACACTGACACATCTTGCAAAACTACCTTTCAAAACTCATGGAGAAATTAGGTATTTCCAAGACAAAGAAAACCTTAAGAAATTCATGACCATTAGCTAATTCTCACAAGGCTAGTAACTAGACCATACAAAGAACTCAAAAAAATTAAACTGCCAAGAATAAAAATCCCAATCAAAACATGGACAAATGAAATAGTAAACATGGCAAATACTTAAGTGAAAAAATATTCAACATCTTGACTGGCAGAGAAATGCAAATTAAAACACCACCAAGATTTCATCATACTCAGAAAGAACTGCCATCATCAAGAAACTGAGGGCTGGGGATTTAGCTCAGTGGCATAAGTGCCTGCCTGGGTCGTGAACTCGATTCCCAGTACCAAAATAAATAAATAAACTGAGTAATAAATACTGGCGAGGGTGCAAGGAAAAAGGAACCTTTCAATTTTATAGCTGGGAATGCACACTAGTAATTATGGAAATCAGTATGGAGATTCCTCAAAATACTGAAACTAGAAATTCTATTCAACTCAGCTATTCCCCTTCTAGATATCTTTCTGAAAGAGTTAAAGATATCATATTATAGTGATACGTGCATTCTTGTGTTTATAGCAAAACAACTCATAACAGCTAAATTACACAAGTGGCCTATATATCCATCAATGGATAAATGGATGGAGAAAATGTCACATTTATACATAATAGAGTACTACTCTGCCATTAAGGATAAATTTGAGTCACTTGCAGGAAAATGAATGCACCTTGAAAAATGCTGAGCGAAATAAAATAGCCACATTGCATGGTTTCTCTTCTATGAGAATCTCAAAATATAAGAGCAAAATAAGCAGTAACATGAAACAGGGAGACAAACAGATCTTTTGTAAAAGAGAACAGGATTTAAGAGGTGTTATACTCATTTATCAACTTCCCATGATGAATGTAATTATTATATACTACAAACTTACTAATAAATTTACACACATGCACACACACACACACACACACACACACACATGGAGTTAGGAAAACTGCTAGATCAGCATCTGAACCCAGGCTTCATAATAAATTGCCAGCTCTTCCACTAGATTATATGTACCTGCAAAGTCTCCTTATTGTTTATAAGGTCTTTAAGGTTAAGCTGCTTGCTAATCATTTTACTAGATACTATAAAGGAAAATTCCATTTTAATATCAACCTACTGTATATTGTTTGTACTTACCTCATGTGTACATCCTTCAACAGTTTCAACGGACTGTACCTTAACCCTTGGCATCAGATCTGCCAAACTTAAAAAAAAAAAAAAAAAGATTACAATGAAACACAAATTATTTTTCTAGAGTAAATAATAATCCTCCCAATCTGCACTGGAAATAAAATTATATTGGCCAATTATCGATATTCCAAATTGGAAAAACTTTAGCTATTAATATTCAGAAATTTTGTTACATTATTTATATATAGTACATGTTGAACATTCAAACTACTCAGTTGACATCTTTATTACAAATATAAAATAAATTGCCAAACAGATTATTCAAAAATTATGTCAGCTTAGTTCCAAGAACTATTTTGAGTAACAAGTTCTTCTATAAAGTATCATTACTATCTCAAAAGGAAGCTGGTCATAAAACTCATCACACAATACAGTATAAAAAACAAACTAGTCTAATTCAGATCATGCTATAATTTCAAAGCATTCCTTATTCTCATCAAAATCCTACATTATGATCATCTAAGTTCCTCATTTAAACTCTTGTGAGGTCACAACTGTGAATAAAAGAAAATTAGATGTATACTTCTACGTTAGGTTTATTATTTACCTATTTATTATATGACTGATACTTGTACTTGCTTAGGCAGCACATATACATCTGACACTTAAAGTCAATAACCAGTTTGAATAAAGCCCAAAAGTCATAAAAATAAGTAAAAAACTTTTTTAAAAAAACAGCACTATTTGTTAAATATTACAATTGCTTCAGTAAGTCGCATGTTAACTATTGCAATGACACATCTTTCAGCATTTACAGTAGATAATTTTACTTAGCTGTAACAGTAACCGGTTAAAAAAAATAAAAAACACTTCCTCCATACACTAAACAAGAATGTAGCACAGAAGGAAAAGGCAAAGGCCAAAATTCTAGACATTATTATAACAGGAATCAGATCAACTAAAAACACTGGAAACAAATCTAGGAAGTTATAACTTTCAAAATCTGTGAAATACCAATACAAGAAAATATCCAGTCACTGATATCCTTGGGTTTCCTCACTGGCAAGTGCCTTGAGATTCATAGCCCTTCCATTGCTACTTAAAACAATGAAAATCTAGCTCCTTCCATTGGATGAGTTTTACTGTTTCTTTTTATTCTACTCCTCCAGTGTGTACTTTGGCAGCACAAATACTAAATATTCTACTCCTCCAGTGAGCGTCTTAAGATATTAACAAGTAAAAGAAATATATTTTTTCTTTAAAAAATCCATTTCAAGATTCTCAAAACTGGATTCTGAAATATCAAAAGATGAGTCATTTCTGTTGTTATCCAATTGTCTAATTTTACATGTACTATATTTACAAGTCTCTCTGTATAATAAACTATTTTCATTCTATTAACTTAGCAAACATTATAAAATATAAGCAATTTTTAAAACTTCATGCAATCCCCAAATAAAGATTTACTAACATTTATAACTATGGAAATATTACCTTAGGTCTTCAGTTACTGACTCTTCTATCCTGGGCTTCTTTCCAAAAATGGGTTCATCTGTACCTTCAAAGTCTGTATCTCTCTTGTTTTTTCCACTATTAGTTGACTCTGATGGTAATTTACCATCAGAACGTTTCCTGAAAAATAAATAGTTTACTTTTTCAGGGAAAAGTAAATTCTGTATTTTTTTTTTTTTTTTTTTTTTGTACTGGGGATCGAACTCACAACTTTGCACCCGACAGGCAGGTGCTGAGCTAAATCCCTAGCCTGTATTAGTTCTTAATACAAAGGTAATGCCATAAAATATTTCTCTATATATCATATATACCATTTACACAAAAAAGTAATCTTTTAAGCACACGAATGCTACAAACCAAAACATTTTGACAGAAGCTCAGGATACCTGAACCTTTTATTTAGTATAACTAAAAACTACTTTTACAGTTCATATTTTTATTAAGGGAGTAAGATATGGGTCTGAAATGTCTCCCAAAGGCTCATGTGCTGAGGTGTGGGGTCCTCATCGCAGCTATGTTCAGAGGTAGGGCTTTGAGGAAGATATTAAAACATAGGGCTTTTTTCTCATTAACAAATTAATTCACTGACAGGTTCATAATTTGATGAACTGTTGGGAGGTGATAAAAACTTAGGAAGCAGGATCCAGTTTGTGTGTGTGTGTGTGGGGGGGGGTACCTTGTGCCCAGCTTCCTGTCTCCTGCCTTTCTTTGCTTCCTGGCTGTCATGAAATAAACAGCTTCCTCTACCGGGTACTCCTAGTGCCAGGAGACTCTGCCTCACCTCAGGCTCCATTGTTTTAATGGAGTCAGGCAAACATGGACCCAAACCTCTGAAACAGTGTGCTGAAATAATCTTTCCTACTGTAAACTGATTTTCTCAGTTATATCAATGGCAAGTTGATTTACACAGGTGTTTTAAAAATATTTTTTAAAATTTATGTTAATAGAAATATCAACATAAACTTGTTTTTTTTAATTTAAAGGAAAAAATTTGAAATAGAGGGTAGAAATAATACAAAATCTCAAAAACAAAACAAAATTTAAAAAAAATAGTAACCAGTAAGAAATCACTAGTTGATAATTACATATTTTCCTCTTAGAAGTAGTTGTTCAAGTTACAAAAGTAAAGCCTACAAAGTAGACATCCAAACAGTGAGACTGCAATCAGTTTTGTTCATCCATCCAACAAAAACTTTAGCAACATGGTTATCAATCCCACACACTCAAACATACACGCAGTTATATTCTTTAGAATACTAACATAAACTTGTTAATTAAAACATTAGGCATTCACATAAGCACTTTGCAATAAACATTTAATGCTTTCTCCTATAACATCTAATAATGTGGAAGAAATTTTTGTGTGTATGGTTGGACTTGCTGGCTCAAGTAGTAACAATAAATGGGTGCTTGATGGACTAAATATCCACAGGGGAAGAAATGAATTTGATCACTACCTTCAACATAAAAAAATCAATTCCACATGAATTTTAGATCTAACTGTGGAAGGCAAAAATAACAAAGCCTCTAAAAGATAAACTGAGAAAATCTTTAAGACTTGTTAGGTATAAAATTATTTACTAAAAAGTATCATTAAATTGGACTGCATGAACATTAAGAATTTCTATTCATCAAAGGTGCCACAAAGAAAGCAAAAAAGACTAAAGTACTACTCCAACATATAAAAAGGATAAACTTGTGGCATTTTAGGTAAATGGATACACTTTTACATCATAATCTTAAGAGAAGTAAATCAGATACAAGTTTAAATACTATATTCTTTCTCCTGTGTAAGAAACTGAAAATATAACTAAGAAGCAAAATGGAAGTTAGGTATTACTAAGAAGGAAAAACTTTTCAAATGGGAAAGAGAACAAAAGGTAGGTGGAGGCAGGAGGTAAGAATGAGAAAAGGGACTTAAAGAAGATTAAAAAAAGGATACAGAGCTTTTTTAAATGGGGAGGGGAAGAAGGTTCAGAAAGAGAGGAAGGGAACAAAAAAAGAATTTAAGATGTGTTATGTATATGCACAAATCCTACGATGAATGTGATAATTACTAACACATTAAAACAAGTTAAGAAAGTAAAGAGGCAAGACAAAAGATATGCATCCCTAAAACTCTAAAATACTGGATGTAAGAAGTATAAACCAATTTAAAAAACTTTAAAAAGTGATCAAAAGATTTAATAGGGAAGTTGTAAGAAAGGATATTCAAATGGTTCATAAGTACATAAAAAGAAGGTAAACTCTACTCCTAACCAGGAAATGTAAAGTAGTTAATAATAGATCAGGAGCTAAAATGTTTTGGTGATTTTATCTATTAATACTTACATTACACATTAAAACTAAAACTTAAAAGTATTAAAGGGGTGTGGGAGAATAAATTGGTGGCAGAATGCTGCATACTTAGGCCCTGGGTTCAACTCTCCCGTCACTGCGCCCCCAATTACTTATTAATTTGCCTTAAAATGGTAACAAAACATTTTTAAAAATAACTTTTACAAAAATATTTTAAAAATAAGAATGGCACTGTTCTATACTGCTGCAAATGTGTCACCTATTTGCATTCAACTTGATGTGATACACTGTTTTAGCTGAAATCTATGAAGAAAAACCCAGCTTCACCCTGGTACATAACTGAAGAAAGGCAGAATGTTTTAATAGAATTTTTTGATAATTGTGACTTTTCCTCTAACCTCATACCAGAACTCAATCACACTTTGAGAGCCACTGCTAGAGCTACTATCCACATTTAATAGTTTATATAAAATTTTGCAAACAATACTCAGCCAAGCCAAACACAAACAGTATTTTTTTATTTCATTTATATGAGTCAAATGGAAAAAATCTGATGTTTTGCCACAACAGTAATTTTTGTGGCAGATAAAAGAGGTTTCTATAATATTCTTCTTTTTCCTGAGAAGCGGCTGTATGAGTGTGTTCATACCATAAAAATTCATTCCATGACCTCGCTATTTTTCTTTATATGTTCCACTTGTTTTTAAAAAGTAACACAACAATATTTATCTATATGTGTAAACTTTTCTAAGTTGATGCCTTCTAAAATTTAAAAAACTCAATCCCCAGTACCAAAACCAGTTACTGTCAATTTCCTAGATTGGTTGCTGATTACTAATGCGGACTTCCTTTGGACAAGCCATCAATATCTTTGGTCCTCAGAAAACTTAATACAGTTGGTCAATAATTATAGTATCTTTTAGTTCTAATATTCTATTATTCTGAGTAAGCATCAATTCATCCATTGGATTTAAAATAATTCTACTAGAATCTGAGACCAGTTATCAAGCTTAAAAAAAAAATCACTGCAATGGATTAAAAGCTGCTGGTCAACTTAACACCAGCTGAATTAAATCAGTATGGTGCTGAGTGTAGACAGCCCACCTGAGGAAAGTTTTCAGCATAAAAGGGGACAGGGAGAGGAAGTGTATAGCGTTGTGGATTCTCCTAAGTGTTGCTGTTGTTTGGAGCCATTGGTTCTCCTGGAGGGGTTTGTCATGGCTAATTTTCCCAAAAAGAATTCAGCTATTATCATAAGAACTAGGGACCTTGTCAATGAGAAAGAATGGCTGCAGTTCACTTTGGTGGAGCTTTGGTCCTTACTTTGAGTACTGCTTCCTGGCTCCAGAGGGGAAGATGTATGCTGTTTAATCTCCAAAAATTGTCATGCTGGCTTTCTGATATGTACTCAACAGATCTCTTTGTCAGGGACGCTTGGGACCTTGTCACTGAGGATGGCTGTGGTACTTTTCAAGGGAGCCCTGGTCACTATAAAGCACTGTTTCTTGGCTCCAGCGTAGAACCCTCAACCTACTCGCACAGATCCTTCATCTTGCTGAACTATATGAGCCTTCCCAGTGCAGATCCATGACATAGGCTAGCATGAGTCAATGTCATAGGCTCTGGGCTTCCAGCTGGACTTGTGGGAAGCACTGTCATGGGTTCTAGGTATTCAATTGGACTCATGCAGGACATTGCTGTGGGATCCAGGCCCTTGGCTGGATTTCCAAGTTCTTTATAGTGTTATGGACAGAATTCCTGTATTTTCTTGTATTCAATTCTGGGTGACCACTATAAAATAATATTATAAAGTCTGTGTTTTGTATGTAATTGTTCTCCTTGCAACCCCTGACTACAACAAAATTTGGTACTGGAGTGGGGTCACTGCTGTTACGTTGCCTGGCCACATGGCTTACAAGCTCTGGGAATTAATTTGGAAAGTTTCTGAAAGAATGGCCAAAAAGCCCCTATATGCTGTAACTATTGAAGAGACTGGTCAGGGCCTGGAAAATGACAGTCCTGATGGTAATGCTACTGGTTAAGATGAAGCTCAGGAGACTTCTAATGAGAAAGACTGCTTTGGCTGCTGGATCCCAAGTAGTATGCATATTGTGTTTTGGCTGAAAGTTGGTCTTCATTTTGCGTGTGTTTAGAGATATTACCCAGGTGGCAGAAAAATTTCAGTGCAGACCACTGTTGGGATGGTAGCATGATTACTTCTGAGAGCTTCTGACCAGATCTATGTGGAGATTTAGAACAAAGAACCAGTAGAGTAATTTGAAGCATTTGGCCAGGTGGAAGGTTCCAGTGGTACTGTGGGCTGCAAGGAGAATGTTGTTTAGAAGAACAGGTCAATGAAAAAATGAACTGAAGTCTTTCACCTGAAGGAAAGAGTATATCTGAATTGCAGGAGATCCTTTATTTTAGTCTTGCCATGCCATGTTAAAAATTTAATGGGAAGGACTGTAATTATAATAGTTCTTTTGATTTTAATGTCATACATACATATAGATGTTTGTAACCAGGTTAATCATCTTAACTTTGAATTTTGGTCACCTCTTGAATATTGTGCCTTTGGTGCAGGAATGAATGCAATAATTGTATACATGTGATTATTGTATTAATGTAAATCTGAATAGACCAAGACATGTTAACTTTTCATAAACCTGCCACTAAAATCAGAGTAGAACATTTTCATTTAGAACACCTTATAATTCTTTGGTTTTTTTTCTTAGTACATACATGTTTGTAGTACACCATGATCACATTTCTTGTGGAACTGGTACATGTACAACACATCTGAATTCTTTTTAATCCCCTTTCCCATCCCTCCCTCCACCTCATCACCTTTCCATGTGCAAAAGATTATCTTGTGAAGAGTAATTTAAGTCTTTAACACTGCATGTTAGACTTTTAGGTCTCCAGTTTGTTTTCTGGGGGTAGGGTTTTATGTATGTCACAAGTAGAACATGTATTGCTAAAAGATCTGAGTTATCCAGAAACCAAGTGTCATATATAGGTAACCAATTTACTATTAAATTTCAACTTACTGAAATGATCTAAATATGTTACTTCTGGAAATTCCTAAGGACAGCATACTTCTCTTTACAGCACCAGAAAGGGGCACCAAACTTGGCCTATTAGACCAAACAAAAAAATCTGGCAGATTAATTAAAACCAATTGGTCAACAAACTCAAATTGAGTCACAGTTTGCAAAACTAGCCCGCAATTACTCAAAGATTACAAGGTCATAAAAGTTAAAGACTGGTCCAGAGTAAAAAGGCCTACTAGACAAATCAAGTAATCCAACGTAGAATCTCATAACATTAAAACAATCAGAGTAAGTCTATAGATAACAGTATTATGTCAATGTTAACTACATACTTTTTTAAGAAGATGGTACCAGGGATTGAATCTAGAGCTTCACACATGCTAAGCAAAGTCCATAAGATTTATCTCAAAGTAAATGAACAGCTGATGAGGTAATAGGTATGTGTGTTTATTTGTGACAGGGTCTCACTATGCAGTTCAGATTAGCACTGAACTTTATACAGCCCAAGCTGGCCTTGAATGTATGATAATCCTCTTGCCTCAGCCTCTACAGTGCATTACAGCGTGTGACACCATCCCCAGCTAAGGTAACAGTTTTTAGATTCTAGGTAGTAAGATGCAGAAAGAAAAACAGAAATTCACCACTTTGCAACTATTAGTAAAATAATGGATCCAAGCAATCATCAACAGGTGATAAAATCCTTATGGAAATGGTTAATGAGGGATTGAGAAGCTGGCACCACTTTAAACTATCAATCAATCTCCATGTAGAACAATCAGACATCTTTCATCTTATGATGAAACAGTTATGAGGTATTGTCATCTAAAACAACTGAAACTGAATCTACCATAAAGAAATTTCCAGATCAGCACTGTAAAATATGTATGTATATTTAAGTAATGCAAGATGCATGTTTTCTAAACATATTAAAAGCTAGTAAGACAAATTTTAATTATTTTACTTAGAGCTACACAAAAAATATTATCATTTCAACTATAATCAATATAAAAATTAAGGCCAGGTGTGGTGCACACCTGTAATTCCAGCATTTAGGCTGAGGCAGGAGGAACCCTGTGAGTTCAAGGCTAGCCTGGGCTCCATAGTGAGTTCAAGGCCCATCTGAACTATATAGTGAGACTGTCTCAAAAAAACAAAAACAAACAAACAAAACCCATAAAAATGAGTAATTTCACATTTTTTCATATAGTTTTCAAAAATATGATGTGTATTATCTCTGATAAGCTATACTTTCAGTGATACAGTTACTAATAGTTATGACTACTATATTGAGCAATGTGGATCTACATATATGGTCTATTTACAGACCATAAAGGAGGAAAAGAGGAGTAAATTAAATCACAGCATAAAAAAGAAATCCAGGATGTGGGAAACTCCACAGAACAAAGGAAGTAGTTTGATCTCTCTTCTACAACAGTTTCTTTTTGCCTTATGCCACTGATTTGTTTGGAAGGATGAGAGGTCAAACCTACAGGACAACAACTAAAAATGTATGGGCTTTGTTTCAATCCTGATTTAAATAAACTACCAAAACACTTTTAACAGGACAGGAGAATCTCCCTGTGGGTTGAGTAATCAACAATATTAAACCAGCATTAGTTTTGTTGGATGAGGTAAATGTTGAAATATTAAGGAGGAAGTCAGATGAGTAACACTTGATTTTTAAGGGGGGTAATATATGTGAAACTAGACTGACTATGAACTGATATTATTGAAGCAGGGATACATGTAAGTACATGGAGCTCCTTTATACACACCCTTCTACCCACACATATAGTTTAACAAAATCTCAGTTTTTTCAAAGCATCCACTTGGTGTAATGAATTAAATATGCAGGACGAGTTCTGATAAAGTTCCATGTTTGTCCTCCTATGTTACACAGATTAGAGAGGAGTCTATTATCATGATACAAGTGGTACAACAGCTGAAATCAGGCAAATTAATTGTTTTTCCTAAAAATGCCTACAATGACAGTGAATCTTTTAGAGCTTTCAAAGATAACAAATGCATGTCATAAGTTCCTCACCACTAGCGTGGAGAGTAAGGACTAGCTAAAATCTTGATAGTAAACAAAGCCCCATTTCTAATGTTCTGTACTTTCTCATGTATTTCCCTTCTCTAATACTGGTGGTTTTCCTAACAAATTAAAGTTATTTCCTTCTAAAATTTCACTTTGGAAGATTTTTCAAACAGCTTGCTCTTACTGCACTGCCAAGCAGAGTAACTTTACGACATTAATTTTGACAAAGTATGAAATGAGAAATCATACATGTACATATTGTCTTCAAAATATAACTGCTCACTTAAACACTCAGCAACTATTAATAATGCCTGTCTTGGAGGAAAGAGAAAAACAATGAACCTGTCATTCTTTTCTCATTTTTCCTGAAAAGTTCCTCCAAACTCTCCCTCTTTCAACTCAATGACAGCAGACGGTTCTCCACTTTTTTTTTTTTTTTCTGGTACCAGGGATCGAACTCATGACCTCACGCTTGCCAGGCAGGCACCTATACCGCTGAGCTAAATCCCCAGGCGCTCCACTTTGTTCTTATGTGATAGTTCACACTTATTTTTCTGCAATCCTTCTAATTCTCTCCTTTAGTTTTATGTACTTCTCTATAAATTCTGTGTTAAGTGTCACTATGCTTCCCCATAAGCATCTCTGGCCACCTGTTGCAAAAGCTCCCCCAATCATCACATGAACCATTGGGGGGACATCAAAACACAAGCCACAACAATTTATTTTTTGTAAATATCTGTCCTTGGAGTATACTCTGCCAACTACTACCAAGTTAGTTTTCCTAAACCACCTGTTTAACAAAGTTAGGGGGAAAAAAAAAATCTAAAAACATTGTTCAAAAAGGTTTAAAATTAAATCAAAACTCCCCTGCTTGTTATTCAATATGTGAGATCTCTCAAAATCTAAAACCAACACAGAAATGTATTTCTAGGGATTTTTTTACTGTCGATATATCTTTGCAATACATAATTATATTAATCTTGGAGAACCAGTGCGTTTAGGTATCATACCTTGATAATTTTTACTTCCATATCCACTCTACCTTTTCCCCTTTTCCAAATCCCCTTCTCAATTCCACAACGTCTAATTGCTTCCTTCTATTTCTCTTTTGCTCTTTAAATTATTTATATTTTAGGTTTTTCATGTAAGAGAAATCACTCAATATTTATCCTCTGGGTTTGATCCTTTAGGATTACCGTCTCAAGATCTATTCATTTTCTTATAAATGTTTTGCACATATCCTTTTTTGTGTCTTAGTACTCTATTATGTGTAAAGAAAATGTGATAAAAGCAACATTTTCCTCTGTGTTACATCTGGTAATTCAAAAGCAAACACTCCCTTGCAGCCTAATTTGTGCTCTTAAAGAAAAAAAAAAAAAAATCTTGGCACCACTCACCTACAATTTCTCAATCCAGAATATTCTATTGCGTCTAACGGTTTCCTGCACATTAGAAACAGGAATCTCTCTTCCCTGAATTTCACACAGCATTCAATGTCAACTTCTAACACATACTGTAATAACTCACTGTAACAATTTGAATTTCAGTGCTCTTATCTCTTTGCCTAGAAACAAACTGTCCTGAAAGCAAAATCATGCCTAACTTAACTCATTCACATATAGGGTATTTCTCTTCACAATGCAGGGTAAATTTAATTAACGATGAACGTCCTTACTTTACCTAAAATCAAGTAATAGCTTTTCTTAGTTCCATAAATGGTTCTGTATATTTTATAGCGACCATATGTATTATAGGGCCCAGCACGTTTTAAATTTCTCTTAACAATCTCACCAAGATCTAGCATTTAACTTCAAAACGTGGTGGGTATCGTTTGTTAGACATTTTACAAATTATCTCATTTAATCCTCACAACCTTAGAAGTAAACAGAGTTGAATCTCCTCTTCATGGACGAGAAAACTATGCGTTCAACATTAGATTATCTCTCCCTTATTGCCCTTTCCTCTCTGAAACACTTTTTTCTAAGTTCGTTCCACGGTACTCAACTGCTCATTAAATTGTAGGTTATTAAAAACTAAGTCTAGGTAATAGGCTGGTGCCACGGCACTAAGAGAAACCTTAAAGAGTCTCGCTATCCCACGCCAAAGATGGGGTAGGGTCAGCCACGCGATTCTGAGGAAGCACCGCGGCAAGAGCTCACGCTGCCTCCACACAAGGACACCAGGAAAAGCCAATAGTCCATGTTTCTCTGAACCACCACTCTAAAATAAGAGCAACTTGGACGTCTCCTTACCCGCCCTTTTCTGAACAACCTGGCGGCCCCCTCCATTTTCCCTTCTCTTTTTCTTTGTCTTTATTGGATCCGGGTTCAGTAGTTGACTCGTCTTCGAACACGCTGAACAGTTCATCCCCAAAAGCGTCCGCCATCTTCAAATTAGCAAGACCAAATCTCCGTCCCGCCCACAATGCCCCACGACATCGCAAAGGCAGTGACGCCACGCGAAGGCGCTACAGTGGCCCATAAGAGGCAAAATAATCAAGTCGCAAGGCCACCTGACCCCTTTTGTTTTATGTTTCTGTTTTGTTTGCTGCTATTCAGGTTTGGTTTGCTATAGTTTGGTTTTATATGGTTTTGCTTTTTCCTTTTCGATTACTGATGGGTAGGCAGGTCAGGAGCCAGAGTGTGTACCCGGTATCCAAAGGCTAGGACAGAAAAGGATAGCGAGGAGGCGGGGTCTGGTAAATCAGGCCAATTGCAAAACAGCAGTCACCCGGACCGGAGAAACCCGGATAGAGCATCTTGGCCAGGCGAGAGCTGGGTAAAGTCAAGAGGTCTTCAGATTTCTGCAGTAGGAGAACCGGAGCGTGGACCTGGGAGAGTCTTCTGCCACTGCTGTAACATGGGTGGCAAGAACAAGAAACACAAGACCCCAGGGGCCGCGGCTGTCCGGGCCGCCGTGTCTGCTTCCCGAGCCAAATCTGCAGAGGCCGGAGCTGTCGGGGAGGCCCAAAGCAAGAAACCGGTGGCCAGGCAGACCCCCACCGTCGCTCCCAGCGCCCGGGAGCCCCGAGTCAAGCAAGGTACGAGGCGTCGCGCGGCTCCTAGTTATCCGTCCTGAGATCTTGTTCTTTCTCCCGAGTAAAGCCTTCAAACCCGCTCAAATTCTTGGGCTCAAAATTCGTTTTTCCTACACCAGGGACTGTTAGCTCTCCAGGGGTGGCCTTTATGAACATCGATCTAAGCGTTTTAGGGCTCCAGAGTTCTGATGGTAGTCCTGTTGCAGTAGCGTCTCCCTTCTGATCTCGCTTTTCTCCTTCCATCATACCATTGCGTTTTCGGCAGGCATCCGGCCTGAGCCATTATCAGTTAGCAGAGACAGGTAGGAATGGAATTCTTACCTTCTGAGGTTTTCCCCATTTTTTTTTTTTTAATCAGAACTTAGTAGTCTCAACGACAGTGTCGTTCCTCTATGTGTTCTGGAAAAATCAGTACTTAGTAAGAAGTACAATGTTCACTAAACATGGATGTAACCGATTGTAAAATATCTGAATTGTTTTCTGCAGATTTGCATTTTTGCTTACTCTGCCAATTGGTTGGATAACAGAGGTGACCGATTCTTGCTTCAGATGAAAATTACATGTTTCTCTTACTTTGTTTGCTTGTTGTTCTTACTAGAGTGTTCATCACCAAATATTTACTAATCATGTATGTGTGTGTATATATGTGTGTATATCTACAAATATTTACCATGTATCTGATATGTTGAAAGTGAGATGAACAAAATAGACACATCTCATGCAGCTTGCCGGTCTAATACTGGAGATAGGTATTAGCTAATCACACAGATGTATTGCTTTATAATCAATAAATGCCACAAAGAAACTCCTGAAAAGAGTTAAACAAGATCTAATTTTTACTAGATAAGAGCAGCAATGATAAGTGGCCTGAAAAAGTGACAGTTAAGATCACAAGGATGGGAAGGGATTAACTTTGTAAACCATGGCAAAAATAGTATACTATTCCAGGGCGAGTTTAGGAGCAAATATGCAAAGATCTTCAATTAAAAAAAAAAAAAAAAAAGCTTGGGGGTCTTGAGTACCAAAAAAGACACCCAGGATTTGGAGGCAGATTTATTTATGTCAACGAACACTGATTAAGATCGTTCCCAGAATGACAGGCCCCAATCTGTGGTGATCTAGGGCTAACATGGAATAAGCAAGCAGGAAGTTTAGTGGCAGAATGGCTTGTCAGTTGGGAATTGGTTCATACAATGTGCATCATAATGATAGCCATTTCTAAGAGACAGGAGCCACTGGAACTGGAATAGGAACTACTACCAGGGCAACAAACAAACTGAAATATACTAATGGTAGGGGCATTTTCTGTCACATTAGGAGGTCATAAAATATCAACATTGCCAAAGGAAAAAGGATATGAATACCAATTTTCACCTAGAAATTGGATGATACTTCTTTTTTCGTTGTTTGTTTGGCTTTTGGGGGTTTTTTTTTTCTTGTATTTTTTGTTTTTTGAGACAAGGTCTCACTATGTAATTCAGGCTGGCTTTGAACTCACTTTGTAGCCCAGGCTGGCCTTCAACTCAAGGCAGTCCTCCTGCCTCAGCCTCCCAAGTGCTGGGATTACATGTGTGTATCACTATGCAGGGCTTGGATAATACTTCCTTACTGTATAATTTGTTGTGCTGCCTATCCGAAACACCATCTACCAAATTTTCAGAAAATTCAAAGAATTCAAACAAATGTCAGTAAGAGACAGATGAAAAGTAAATCTGATGCTGATGAATAGAGTAATACTGCCACATAGTCATTTGTTACATTCTTTGGCTTTTCTTTGCTCCAGTCCCCAAACGTGACCCTTTCTGAAGGTGCCCTTGGCAGTATAGTTTCCACTTACAGACCTCCTAGGAGAGTTTATCTAGTTCCATTACTTTTCCATCATAGGTAACTTTACAAGCAACGTTAGGTCTTGCTCCCAAGCTGTCATCTGGTGTTTTAACATTTGTCTGAACTGTTTGGTGTTTGTTTGTTTGTTTGTTTGTTTTGTAAGCATCTCTGATTTAACATAACTAATACTACACCAGCTTTCTCCCTACTTCCTTTTTTCTGTTTTTCCACATTACTGTTTGTCGAAGATCAAACATTACTTTAAATGCTTTCTTTTCTTCCTTGCATTCAATCTGTGTAAGTGTACACTCTTCACTTACGTATCTTTCCCATGCACCCTCTCACTTTTTTCTTCCTCTAGTCTTTTCAACATACCAGCATCAGATTTGTCTTCCAAAAATGCTACTTTGGTTATATCACTTGCCATTTCTTCTATAGCATCCTTGTTGACTTCATAGTAAAATCCAAACCACTCAGCCACCATGGAAGGCCCTCTTTCCAGCCTTTTTACTAGTCCTTGTTTTTAGCTATAGCAAATCTGGTATGTTTCCATTGCTTCAAATGGAATTGTTAACTTACGGTAATTTTCTGTTCATCAAATGCTGCCTATCTGAAATACTATCTATCCTACAGTACCCTGTTTGGATATCTTTTTTTTCCTCTCTCTCTCTACCAGGAATCAAATCCCAGGGTACTCTACCAATGAGGTCTATCCCCAGCACTTTGAATTTGTTTTGTTTTGAGACAGTGTCTTGCTAAATCGCTAAGGCAGGACTCAAATTTGTGATTCTCTTGCGTCATTCTCCCAAGTGCTGGGATTACAAGTGTGTGCTGCTGTGCCCAGCTGCCTATTTTTTTTTAACTCTCCGATATGCATAACCCATGTATCATGGTTGTTTATGTCATTCTTTTTGATAGTTAGGTCTTGCTCTATGGTACATGAGGAACTACACATTTTATATATCCTACAAAATATAGTGAAAATGTGTTAACATCACTGATATTTATTCTAATGCTATGGAAAAATAATTTTTAAAGTTCCTTGGATAAATGGTAAAGAAAAATTCAAAGGAATTATTAAAAGAAATCAAAAGAGAAAAAACAAGCAATTGTCTACTAAATTTGTAATGAAGTTTTAATTTTTCTTTTTGAGTATTTTTAGAAATTGTAATAGGCCTTCTTTGGAGGAAGAAAGTGAGAAACTTCTCAGTTCTTTGCAGTTTCTATTATATACAGTTAGTTTGACCTCTTGCTATCTTTTCAGATACTTAGAAGGATCATACACAGCACAGTTTGTCAAAATGTGCTGTAATCTAAAGGTTAAAAACTATTGGTGCCACAAAATGGCTGTCAGCATAATTTTGGGTATTCTTGCCATTCCTGTTTGTTTTATTTGTTTCTCAAAAATGTTTTGAAGAGCTATTAATATACCAAGAAAAATTTTAGGCCCTGGAGATAACACTGGAAGAAAACATCACTTTTCAAAGACCTTTCATTATAGCTGGGGCAGCAAGATGGAGACTTATTTTAAGGGACCAGAAGATCAAGCAAAATTTTTTCTACATTTAGTTATGCTAAGTGCTATGAAATTTAACATAGCTGATAGGTAAAGAGAGAAGGGTAGAAAAAATAGCATTTTTAAAGAGGATGGCCAGAAGGCATCTTATAGAAGTGATATTTGAGCAAAGGAGATGTGTAAGTTAGTATCTG
Organism: Hydrochoerus hydrochaeris; assembly: GCA_004027455.1. Lineage (NCBI taxonomy): Eukaryota > Metazoa > Chordata > Mammalia > Rodentia > Hydrochaeridae > Hydrochoerus > Hydrochoerus hydrochaeris. The sequence goes on along the minus strand of PVLA01001943.1, from coordinate 136,867 downwards.
GGGTGGGCCTTCTAGGCAGAGAGAACAGTGAAAGAAAAAGCCTTGAGGTGTATGGCTTGCATGTTCCAGAAATAGCAACAACACCTTTTCCTTTCTGTTCTCCACTTTTCCTTTCTGTTTCTGTGTCTTTTCTTAGAAGTACCTCTACCTAGCCAGGCAACGTGCCTATAAGTCCCAACATTCAGGAAGGTGGAACAAAAGTATTGCTGTGAGTTCAAAGATAGAGGCCATCTTAAAAAAAAACAAAAACAAACCAAAAAAAAAACTTCCACTTTTAGCCTACTTACAACTAACTCAGCTACTTTGCCATGGTGTGAATCACACTAAATAAGAGGTTCAGTTTTTTTTTTTCCTTCTAAGCAAAAAGCTTGCATTTCTGAAAATCCTTGAAATTTTAAATCTAAGAAGTAGTAGTGGGAGACTCATGTCATAAGTTTGTAAAAACTATCCTAAATATGTTGGGGAGAGTGTAATCAAAACATTCTGTGAAGGATGGAAAATAGTGACTAGGTAAAGAACAAGTGTAGTGAGATGTACTTTTGGTTTGGAATAGGAATGGCTTCCCATAGTAGTCAGTTAGGCCAACTTGATCTGAAGCAGCTGGCTATTGGAAAGTCTGGATTCTATATTTGAGGCAGTGAGAGCAGCACAAAGATTCAAAGGTGGCAACAAGTCTGACATATTATTGGAAAACTATTTGCAGGTGGAGTGAGAGAGGGAACAAGTTAAAATGAGATCAGAGGTCTAGGAAGGGGCTAAACCAAGTGTATTGGGAAGTTGGGAGACTAGTGTTAGTATTTAGCCAACATAGATTAATTGGTACACATCGTAAAATTAGTCCAATAGCTCTGGTGGTGTATACTTCCTCACAAGGTCTAACTGCTTAGGTTGTATCAATTTGCTCTGATTTATTCCCTTGGCACTTATTGTTTTAGTTTATTTCAGTAATTGGTTCTTTGCTAATTCTATTACTTTGGAATATAAGTCCCTTGAGAACAGGAACTGGAGCTTATTTACAACCATACTTCCTGTTTGGATCCCTTGGCAGATTAACCTTTTAGCAGATGAATGCACTGTTGATTAGAAGGGAATTAGAGTACCAACAACTCAAAGGAAGTGTCTTAGTGCTGCTAAGTCACTAACATCATTGTTTGATACACAAGGCAGTGTAAAAGTATTATTTTCTAATAGAGTATAGGGCAATATAAAACTGATTCTGGTAGATTTTTTTTGGTAATTAGCTGAGTCACCTTAAGGTAATGACTTAGTTTATCTGTCAATTTCAATATAATAAATACTTTTGAGAGGCAGTTTTATGTTGCATTGTTCCATGACCTTTCATCTGTAAATCTGGTATTCATAATACTTTTGCCTTGGAGGCTCTACATACTATCATCCTCACTTCCAGTTAGATTTTTCAGTAACTTCTACTGTCTGAAACAAAAAACCAAAGCTTATGAAAAGAGGGCTCTATGTGCTAAAAAAAGGTGCCATCAGAAATCTTACACACTTTACTTGTGAGAACCAACCTTATTCCATGGCCTATTGACTTAGAATTGTAGCAGAATTAGAGTTAGTAGGAGACATCGACCTAAGAAGAAATGGGCAATAAACAGCTTCACAGAGGGAAGAGAAAGGAAAGAGAGGCAGAGATAGAGAAGAGAGATAAAGGCAGGGGACCTGGAAGGCTATTGCTGAGTTATTGTCAAACATTACACCTATTCTGTTACGTAGTACAGGGATCCACGAAAGGCCCGTGTTTATACCTGGGTATTATAAAGTCCTCCAGTGGGCCCAGAGCTCCCAGGACAGAAACCCTTGTGCTGTAGCCTCTGATAGTCTGTGATTTTGTAATGATACCCAGCAATAAAATTCTTTCTTGAGGAAAAAAAAAGAATTTAGAGTTATCAGTGTAACAAGTTTGAATATCTGTTTTCTTCTGTCACCTGCAGTTTTTTCTATGTAACGGATGAAAGGTTGGGGTGGAAAGCTGCCAGGTTGATGTTCTGAATTGGCAGTTGGCTGGGCGTGGTGGCTCACACCTGTAATTCAGCACTACAGGACAATGAAGCAGGAGAATCTCAAGTTTGAGCCCAACCAGAGCAAGTTACCAATTTATAGCTAGAGATGTAGCTCAGTGTGAAGAACTTGTGTTCAATCCCCAATACCACCAAAAAGAAAAAAGAAAAAAAGGTGGCACATGCCTATAATCCCAGCACCCAGAGGTTGAGGCAGGAGTATTGCTGCCAGTTTGAGGCTAGTCTGGGCAACAAAGTCAGTTCAAGGCCAGCCTGAACTGTATAATGAGACCCTGTCTCAAAAAGACCAAAAAATAAATAAATAAAGTATATTCTAAATCCTAGAATCGTTATTCATGCTGGTTAAATATCATATATCAACATGTTTTAGGAAGAATTAAAAAATGATAGGCCCTTACTTGTTTAACTGATAACTCTATAGTAAAATATCGTCATTGCTTCATTTCCTTAAGTTATTGTTTAAGATGAAAACATGCCCATATTTAAGTACCCTGATTTCCACCCAGGGAATATAGCAGAAGCTGGTATTCAAAATATTTTTGCCCTGCAATATCATTACAGTAAATCAAGTACGTAAGCCAAGTGGTATGGATTGTGTCCCAAAATTTCATGTACTGAAAGCCTAATCGACAGTGGCTATATTTGGAGATTAGACCTCGAAGGGATTGATTAAGGTTAAAACACATGATTTCATATGTGTGGGATGCTGATCTAGTAGAGTTAGTGTGCTTATCAGAGATACCTGAGAGTTGACTGTCTGTCCAAGAATGGAAAAAAAACCATGGAAGGATACAGTGAGATAGTGGCCATCTACAAACCAAGAGAAAGTGGCTCAGAACAAAACTTCTGTAGCTATCACTTTGATCTTGTACTTCCCAGCCTCCCAGAGCTATAAGAAATCAAGTTTTGTTAAGCCACTCAGAAATTTGTAGTATTTTATTATGGCAATTTAAACAGACTAAAACAGAAGGCCTTAAAGAGATTTGTTGCCTTGGTGTGGTGGTGCACACCTGCAATTCCAGCACACTGGAGGCTGAGGCAGGAGGATGGCTGCAAATTCAGAGCCAGCCTGGGCTATATAGTGAGTTCAAGGCCAGCCTGAACTACTGTACATAGTGAGAGCCTGCTGAGAGAGAGATTTGCTACATGGAGCCCTAAGTTAAAAGAAAATTATAAAACTGGGTAATATTTTTTTAATATTAATATATTTACTAAAAGTTTAATCTATATTAAGATACATATTGGGGTTAGTACATTTAATTCATGAATAATTCTCAATTTTAATTTATAATATGGCAAAATAAATCAATAGATATAACCTACATAAAAATTATTTGGATTCTCAATAATTTTGAAGAAAGGAAAGAAGTGATGAGACCAAAAGTTTGAAAATAGTATTTATTCCTTTCTTGTTAGATGGCTGAAGATATATAATGTTTCCATTGCCTGAAACAGACTGGGCAGCTTTAGTGGGCTGAATAAGTAATGTACTCCTAAAATATTTGTGTCTACCTGGAACCTCAGAATAAGATTTTATTTGGACATAGAGTCTTTAAAGTTGTAATTAAAGATCTTGAGATGAAATCATCCTAAATTTAGATTGGGCCCTAAATCCTATGACTGTTGGCATGAGGAAAAAAATAGAGGGGGCTGGGGCCTTGCACATCAAGAGACAAGGATGGCCATATAGAAGAGTTCGTGTCTAAAGTTCTGTTACCAACATTCAAGCAGCACCTGGGGAGAACTTAAGTTAGAAAACACTATGAAGTACTCTTGCCTAAAACCTCAGAGAGAAAATAGTCATGTTCACATCTTGATTTTGTACTTCTGTCCTCCAGAATTGTGAAAAGTAAATTCCTGGCATATTCACTCATCAAATTTATGGTGATTTGATATGACAATTTTAGAAAACTAATACAGCAGTCTTTGGATTTAAGTCTGAAGAGAAAAGATAGGAACGCTTACCTCTCTTTTCACTTACCATTTCACTTTTGGGGAGGAATAACTTGCTCTTTGGAATTACCTATCTCTGCCAAAAATCTAATAGTACCTAAGAAGTCTTAGAGCTTCCATTAAGTGCCAGGAAGAAAAACATCTGATTTAAAAATGTGAAGATGAACATCAATTTAACCTAAAAGAATTAGGCGTTCGTATTTTAGGAGGAAGTTGTTAAACTAGAAGAATAGTAATTGGCAAAATAATTTAGAAGAAATATTGCTAACTACTAGATTGACTCATTTGGTGAAATGAGGGGATTGCTGAAATTAAATATTTGATGTTTAGCAATGTTTAGAGGAAAATTAAAATAGCACAATGGATATTAATCATTAAATGGCCTTGACTATTTGTTGTCTATTATATACAGGTCCAAAAATTTATAGTTTTAATTCTTCAAATGATACTGGTGGTCCTGCAAATCTGGATAAATCTATTTTGAAAGTAAGTAACCAAGATTTTGAGCCATTTCAAGAAGGACACTTTTTTAAAATGATGTATCCTTAAATATAGAAAAATGATAGTATATTTTAAGTAGTAATTGAAGAGCTATTCTTACTAAATAGAAGTAAATTGTACACATATGTTGAGAGCTTCTAAGAAATTAAGGGAATTCTAGATAAGTTCCAAATTTCTGAGCCTGACATATGCATGCTTTTAGATTTAACTTAGAATTCTTTTCCTTCTTTATTATGTCTTCATTATTCTTCTCCACTTAAAACTTTAATTCATGTGACATTCTTCAAATTCCACATGATTTTATGACTTTAAACTTTTCCCCAATGTGCTCTCTACCTAGAATGTCTCACTTTCCCCTTTTTGTCACTTCTGTGACCCTCATGAAGTCCTACAAACTCACCTGGTCAGTTATCTTGGATCTGTCAGCACTCTGTGTATCATTTTAAAGCATTGTTACCTCGGGGTATAATTTGTTTTTTTATATGTTTCCTGGCTAGACTTTGAATTCCTAAAACTTTTTTTTTTTTTTTTTTGTATTTCATGGTAGGCATTCAATTAAAAGGTGACAAAGTGAAGGTCTTTTTGTTGGTAGAAGCTTGTATATTCTTAGATTAAAAATATGGAAAGAACAGTATATAAGTAGCTGATAGAAAAGATAAATTCCTGGGTCAAAAGATTTTGTTACTGATTAGTACTATATAGAGATACAATTTTTACTTTTATTTGATGTTATCATTTTTTAGTGTAGCATTCATTCTTTCAGGCTTTGTGCTTATATTGGTTTACGTTAAAGCAGATTTCTGGATTTCACTCCCACGGATTTTGATTCAGTATGTTTAGAGTAGGGTTTAGTAATCTATCTTTGTCGTAGCAACCCAAGAGTGATCCAAGGACACTGTCTTGAGACACTGACTTTATAGAAGCTTTACATGAGGATTTTTTTTCCATATGTCATCATTGCTTTTTTCCATATCCCATATTTTTTAAGTATGTAATCAAATGAATGGTAGTCAAAAAAAAAAAACAAACTACCTATGGTTAGCTGAAAACTTGGGCTCATTTGACTGGAATATAAAAGCTGAGTTTTCTTCTAATTTTTTTTAATAGTTTAGCTTCTAATTGCTGTAATCATTTTGGCTTCAACAGGTGGTAATTAATAACAAGCTAGAGCAAAGAATTATTGGAGTGATCAATGAACATAAAAAGCAAAACAATGACAAAGGGGTCATTTCTGGAAGACTTACTGCCAAAAAATTACAGGTATTTTGCAAACTTTTTTTTTTTTAAGTTTCTTACTTATAGAGGGCATTTTAAAGATAACTCCTCATGAGATGGAAATGGTTTTTTGAGCTTCCACTAAGATCTCATGTAGATGACTTACATCTCCAAGGACAGAAAATTGTGCCTGATATAATTTCACACAATGAAATGATGATACAAAAACTAAATTACATTCCCCAAATTACATTATATATTTAACTCTGCCAGGTACTTTACTTACATTTCTCTGAGATGACAGTTATACAAAGTAGATATATTTGGCCTCTATTGAGGCTTGGAAAGATGACAAGTTATATCTTAAGGTTAGTAATTAATAAATATCAGAGTGAGCAAAGCCAAATTTGAATCCAGGTCTGCCTCACTGTAAAGATCTTATTGTCAAAAGTATATCAAAATGCTTTATGTTTATATATAAATGTGTTGTTAAAGCACTGCTTGTGATAAAATAAATCTTAAGTTCATTCACAGGAAAATGTACTCAGTGGTATATTATGTAACTATTAAAAGTGCTGTAAAAGTTTCTGATAATTTGAAAGGATGCATATGTTATAATGTTAAAGTGAAATATTTTATACAAAATTATAATAAAATAATGAAAGTGAACATACTACACTATCTTTAGGTTATTAGAAAACATTTCTGTAGTTCCCAAACTCTCATTATATTGAAACATTTAGCTTTTTTATTTGGAGAATGGGAAGATGTATGTAGATGTTTTTCTCTGTGTGTGTGTGTGTGTGCACGCGTGCATATGTGTGTTTAGTGCTGGAGCTTGAACACTGAACTCAAGATCTTGTGTGTGTTGAGCAAGCACTGTACCACTAAGCAATACCTCCTTTCCACTCCCCACCAAAAAGCTATTTTTAAAATTATAATTTGGCCAGAGTTTCTGGTTTAAAGTGAATGAAAATAAAATAGGGTATAAAAGAAGAGAAAATTGATAAATGAGAGGTTTTTTATGTTTTCTTTTCATAGGATTTATACATGGCGTTACAAGCATTTTCATTTAAGACTAAGGACATTGAAGATGCCATGACCAATACACTCTTGCATGGAGGTGATCTTCATTCTGCTTTGGATTGGCTCTGTTTAAACCTTTCAGATGGTAAACAATATTGTCATTAAATTCTTCCAGTCTCTAAAACATTTTGAAATAGCTTCAGTATTTGTATCATCCTTTTTGATTTGTGCTTAAAACTTTTCACTATTATTATTATTATTTACTTTTTAAATATTCTTAATTCTTTTCATTATATTATCTATAGATGTTGTGGTCTATTGAGGAAATTTATTTTTTGTGTGTTGCTTATAAACAGTTGTTAGAGCTGGGGATGTAGCTTAGTGGTAGATCTCTTGCCTTGCATGCGCAAGGCCCTGGGTTCAATCGCTAGCACCACAAAAATAAATAAATAAATAAATAAATAAATAAATAAATAAAATTTAAAAGTAAATCAACACTTGTTTATAGTCATTTTACACTACACATTCTCAAACTTTGCCTGTCTGAAACCTGTTAGTCTTTGTCTTCAGGGTTTTGATTTAGAAATTAGGTCTGTCCTTGGATATTAATATTTGATTAGACAGGCATGGTTTTAATCTTTTGCAAGCATCTAGACTACAGATAGCTTTTGTGGTAGATTAAGAATACTACCACCAGCACTCAAGTGGCTGAGGCAGGAGGATTGTTGCAAGTTTAAGACCAGCCTGGATTACAAAGTGAGCTCAAGGCCAGCCTGACCTGCATAGAGTGACCCTGTCTCAAAAAAACAAAACAAAATAAAAAAGAATACTAGAACCATTCAAGAGATGCAAATTAAAACAACACTAATATTCTACCATACTTCAGAAATAATGGCTGTTATTAAGAAGTCAACCGATAACAAATGCTGAAGGGGCTGTAGGGAAAAAGTAACACTTCTCCGTTGTTAGTGGGAGTATAAACTGGTGAAACCACTGTGGAAATCAGCATGGAGATTGCTCAAAAAACTAGGATTAGAGGTCCTATTCCACCCAGCTATTCCCCTTCTAGGTATGTTACTGGAAGAATTAAAAACATCATACCACAGTGATATATGCACACCCATGTTTATAGCAAAACAGTTTGTAATAGCTAAATCTTGGAAACAACCCAAATGCCCATCAACCAAGGAGTGGATAAAAAAACATGAGTTTTTTTTAAATACACTGCAGTACTACTCAACCATAAATAACATTAAACTGGAGACATTTCAAGGAAAATAGATGAACCTTGAGACCATACTTTTAAGTGAAAGATGTTGGTCACGTGTAAATATTGCACTGTTTCTCTGGTATGAGAAACCAAAAGTGTAAATAAGGACCAAAGTGTATAATGGGTATTGTGAAGTAGGGAGAAATTGTTCAAAAGAAAGGAGAACTAGGAAGGGTGGAGGAGGAAAGAAAGGAAGGGAAAAGAAAAAAAATGCTAACAGAAGCATAAATTAGGAATAAAGTTTATAAATAAGGAGAGAAAGCAGGGGTTGAAGAGAGGAGAGAGGATTGGAGAAAAACCAGAGTAATCAAGATATCTTATGATTGATATCAATGCCGTTTTGCTATAATTGGTGTAACTTTGTAATAAGTTGTGGATTGCAGAGGGTTGGAGCTCTAATTTTGTTCCTTTATTAAAGTTACTCTGTGTCTTGTATTTCTAAAGAAATGTAAGAATCAAAATGTTAATTTGTATGAAAAATAATGTTGGTTTGATAAGGATTGTTTTCTGATCTTTATTATTTTGTTTGGGTTTTCTTTTATTTCTAATTTCTTAAGGAAAGATAGGATATTTCATAACTTTCTTCTTTTCTAGTAACTGTACTTGGTGTTAAAAAAAGATATCTCATATGCAGGTACAAATTTCCTATGATGAATATGATCATTATGTATATCTAAATTGTACCAATAAATTTAATAACAACATAAGAATACTACCATGTGCTATATAATAAAGCCAAAGAATGGGGGGCAGTAAAGATTTTTTAATGAAAATTTAGGAGCCTAAGATAGGGTGAAATAAGTGGCAAATAAAGGATGAGCTAGCTATCATCTTATGAATGTGCCCATTTCTAATTCAACAAATACATCAGGTTCATCACAGGATTTCTAGGAAAATGAAGAATAGAAGAAACATAGGTACACAAAGTTGTGGTAGGGCTTTATGTGTGTGCTTAACAAATATTTGTGTATTTTATGTATTATATACATGTTTATATTTAATACAGTTTATTTTATCTTAAGATGCACTTCCTGAAGGATTCAGTCAGGAATTTGAGGAGCAACAACCTAAAAATAGGCCAAAGTTTCAGTCTCCTCAAATACAAGCTACTGTTTCACCTCCATTGCAAATTAAAACCAAAAAAGTGGAAGACCATAAGATTAAGGTAATTGAAGAAATAAACTTGTAAAGCTATATATAATCAGAAAGAAGCAAACGTAATGCATAAGACTATGGAGTTTTCTATATTTTTATTTCTTAAAAATAAATGTTTTACCAAACTTTTCTATTACTATCTCAGTTTTCTATTACTGCATACTAATCATCCCAAATGGCTGTGGTTTGAACTAACAGTGTATTATTTCTCATGATAGTGCAGTCTGGGCCATGCCTAGCTGAACATTTCTGTCCTAAGAGGTTACCTGCTAGGGCTTCTTTCTCACATGACTTGGGACTCTCCCGGACACCAGCAGGCATCCTTTCTCTGTATTGTCACTCTGTATGAGTAGCTTGGACTTCTCACATGATGGTCTCTGAGGAGTCAGACTTCTAACATCAATGCTGTGTTAAATAGTAGTTATATTGTTTGGGAAATATGACAAGTAAAAGTTATATGTTCGGTATAGATACAATGTTTTTCTAGATATTTTGTGAAGGTTGGTTAAATCCATAGATATGGAGAACCAACTATGTTTAAAAATGGTGAGCCCTGGTGTATAAATTCTTATGAAGCACCTGCATTGATTGACACAGTTCACATAGCCAAGGCCAGAGTCCCTGAAAGAGTTATAGGAGGACATGGCTACTGGGAGGTATAGTTCATTATATCCTTATAACACTTCTATTTTCAAGGGATGAACTAGTTTTTAACAATATTCTTTTTATTCTATTTACCCCTTTATGCAAACATTATTGGATTTTGCAAGTTTAGATTTCTTAAAATAGTATTGCATTTAGTTTATCCTTCACTTAATAATAAAGAATATGATTTAGGTACTTTTATGTGTCAGCTGTTTTTTTAGCAAGAATTTGAAAAGCAGACCCTTGATAGTTTTGACATTTTCTAACTTCAGCTTTTCAGATTTTTTTCCTCTTTCTAGCCAAATAAGGAAGAAAAAAATATGGAAGTAAATATGAAAGAGTGGATTCTGCAATATGCTGAACAACAAAATGAAGAAGAAAAGAGTGAAAATTCTAAAAGTTTAGAGAAGGAGGAAAAATTTGACCCTGTGAGTAGAAATGTATATTAGGATTCTAGCTGAATATTCTCATGTAAGATAGTTAACTTCTCTGGCCCTTAGTTTCTTCATTTATAAATTGGATGAATACTTCCAGGGATATGAAAATTAACACATTAAAAAAATTGGACCCTGGGACAGTTATGTATGCCTGTATTTGCAGTTATTTGAGAGTCTGAGGTAGAATAATCACAGGTTTGAAGGCAGCCTGAGCAACTGTTTGAGGTCTCACTATATATTGCAGGCTGACCTTGAACTTGTGATTCTCCTGCCTTAGCATCCTGAGGGCTGGGATTATAGGTATGTGTCACCATGCCCATCAATAAGACCCTGTGTATAAAAAAATTTTTAAAAAAGAGAGAGAGACAATTCAGCTCAGTATGTGGCACTGGATACAAAACCATTACCACTACCAAAAAAAATTTTTTATTTTGGCTTGTGGTTTTGCAACAGAAAGCAAAAACACCAAAACAACACGTAGGATTTGGAGGCACATTTATTTAACATTGGATGGCCACTGACAGGAAGTCACTTGTCCCTCAAAATGTCAGGCCTCAAAGGTCCAGGGAGGAAGGTTTTTATGGGGTTTTAAAAGGTGGAGTGCAGAGGTAGAATACTTTGCTGTCTTTTATTCATTCTTACAATATGCATCATAGTGACCAGCTACATATCATAGCGACCAGCCACTTCTAAAAGACAGAAGCAACTGGAACTGCAACAGGAACTATTATCTGGGCAACTAAGAACCTGAAGTATACTTGCTGGGTGGGTCATTTTCTGTTACAACTTCATTCCATAATCAGCTGGCTTCATTGATTAAGGGGCTATGGTAGTAAAGAATATCATGATGAAAGTGCAAAGTGGAAGAACTGCTTACCTCATGGCATACAGGAAGTGAAATAGAGGAAGGTAACAGGGTTCCAATAGCCTCTTCAAGAGCATTCTTCCAGTGGCCTAACTTCCATCCACTGGGCTCCTACCTTCTGGAGCAGTGATGACAAACCTTTTGGAGCTTTCAGTGATAATAAACAGCACATGTGCCATAAGTCTGCCACCACTCTTAGAAGTTCTGCCACCAGAGGCCAGCAACCAGCTTCTAGCATATGGGCCTCTGGGAGAACATTGAAGATTGAGTCCACAATTCAGAAAGCAAGTTATAGGAAGAAAATATTGCAATGCATATATCTGACAAAACATTTCTATTCACAATTATATACAAAACTTTTTAAAGTCAAACACCTCACAAAAGTAAATATATGGATAGTCAGTACTAATCATTGGAAAAAATGAAAACTACAAAGAGATATGACTATCCATCAAAATGGCTAACATTTAAAAGATCAGTGATACCACATGTAGGAAGCATGTGGAACAACTAAACACTCATACATTGGTGATAGGAACATAAAATATTATTACTACTAAAGTAAACATACCATTGCAATTGAGGCAACAATTTCATTTATAGGTATTACTTAAGAAAAATGAAAATACAGAAATATTTGTAGCAACTTCATTGACACTAGCCAAACACTACAAACAACTGATATCTCTATAAGTGAATGAATAATCAAATTGTGGTAGAAGTCAAGGACAGTATATGTAATACAATGAACCCATTTATGTAAAAGAAAAAATATATACATAGACACACTTGGTTTTTGTTTGAAACAGAGTCTAGCTGTATAATTCAGAGTAGCCTCAAACTCAACTATGTAGCCCAAGCTGGCCTCAAACTTGTGCCAATCTTCCTGCCTCAGCCTCCTAAGAGCTGAGTTTTAAAGCATGTGCCACCATGCCCAGCTATATTTACATTCTTATATTTGAAATGATCTACAAAGTTTTACTAGTTATTATGAGTATGACAGTAGGGTACCATAGCAACTTTTTTTTTTTTTACTCTCCCATACATTTTTTTTTTTTAAACAATGTGCCTATATTAAGATCATGCAAATAAGAATCTAATGTAGTATAAGTCTGCTTTGGGATTCAGAGAAAGAAGTCTCCTTTGATTGGAGTATTAGGTAAGAACTCAAATGAAAATTGAAGGGCATGTAAAATTTGAATAGACAAAGAATGTTAGGAAGTGAGTAAAATAATAGAAACAGGATATGGATATGAAATTGTGCAAGGGGCTTTAGATATTAAAAAAAGACATGCATATATAAAGATAAAAGTTATTAAGAGTAAACAGATGAGTTTACTTGAGACTATTTATTTTGATGTCTTGCAAATAAATTTGACAGATTTGGGGACAGGTAATTGACCAAAACAATTTGATATTTTAGGTCAAAGTTTAACAGTTTTCAAAGGTGGTTTGGAATACTGAGTAGTATTAAGGTGATTTACAAAGCTATTCATTTTAGTAGCTACTGCATGTGTTCAGATGTGAAATAAGGGCTTTAATTGGAAAGATAAATGTTTTAAAGCAAGAATCAACAAAAATTGGTTATTTACTAAGTATAAAGGCTAAGGAACTTTTCTTTAAAAAAATATATACAGATAGTAAGCACATAAAAAGACGTTCCACATCAGGAATTAGAGAAATGCAGATCAAAACTGCATCAAGATACCACTTTTCATCCATTATGATGTTTACTATCAAAAATAGAAAAAAACATTAGTAAAGATGTGCACTTTTAGTAGGAATGAAAAGTGGTACACCATTATGGAAAACAGTTTATTCCTTACTCAGAAAATTAAAATTAGAATTACCATGTAATCCAGAAATTCCATTTGGGGATATATTCTTGAAAGAATTTAAAACAGAGCCTTAGAAGAAATGTTTGTATACCTGTGTTTGTGGTAGCATTGGTCTCAATAGCCAAAATGTAGAAGCAACAGGTTAGTGGATAAGTAAAATGTTATGTACAGACAGTGGCATAGGACTCAGCATTAAAAAGGAAGGAAATTCTGGAACATGCAACAACGTGATCAGACCTTGAGGACATAATGAAATGAACCTGTTATTGTATGATTCCATTTATATGAGGTATCTAAAGTAGCCCAATTCATATAGATAGAAAGTAGACTAGTTGCTGGGGGTAACGAAGGAGGGGGTTACTGTTATACTCCCATAAGCATTTCAATTTTATATCACATGAAAAGAATTCTAAGCATGGATTGTGGTTGTGCACCAATATAAATGTATTTAATGCCACTGTATACTTACAATGGTCAAGATGGTAAATCTTATGGGAAAAATATTATTAAGGAGTCAAATATAGGATATAGAGGTGGAGGAATAGTAGAATCAGTGCCTTAGAAAGGAAGAGGGAAAGGATGACTATAGTTTTGGTGGATTTGAGGAAATAAGCCTCCTGTTGTGCAACTTTGATGTTTGCTTCGATACAGAGTGATCCCACAATTCAGCTATGTGTACTTGTTTAATTGCCTTTTTCCCCCTTTTTAACACTTGTGGTTCAAAGCTGTACTGCATGTGCCACATGTCTTTATGTTTATAATCTACTATCATTTATTAATCTGAGGACATAAAATAGTAATATGAGTTTAACTTTCGATTCTAGGTTTTGCTCTGCAGAATCACGGGTTTGGGGTGTTTTGGGGTGGTTTTTTTTTTTTTTTTTTTTTTTGTGGTACTAGGGATTGAACTCATAGCCTTGTGCTTGCCAGGCAGGGACTTACACCACTGAGCTAAATCCCTAGCCCTGAATCATGTTCTTTGAGTTTCGTGATATCCTTTTTCCTCAGAAACTTTATTGTTTTCTTTTTGTCCTATTTTCCCATTGTTTTATCTGTATGAAAAATTCTTAAAAGTAGATTTGCTGGATCAAAAAACAAAGTTAGATCATTAGATCATAGGAGTTTTGTTTTGTTTTGTTTAGTTTGTTTGAATTGGGGGCCTCATTAAGTTGCCCAGGCTGATCTCAAATTCACAATCCTCCTACGTCAACTGCCCAAGTGTCTGGGATTATAGGCAAGCCACCACTATGCTGATCTGGACCTTAAGTTTTGATACAATATATTGTCTACAGATAAAGTAATCTTGTTCTTTTTGTTTCTTCCTCATTTGGAACAGAATGAAAGGTACTTACATCTTGCAGCAAAACTTCTGGGTGCAAAGGAACAAGCAGCTACTTTTAAACTAGAAAAAAATAAGCAGGGCCAAAAAGAGACTCAAGAAAAAATAAGGAAATTTCAGAGAGGTAAATATTTTCAGATTCTTAGATATAGAAATGTTACTGTCTTTTTAAAACTTGTCTATTCTTTCTCCTAACAGTTTATATCTGAGTTTTAGCAAACTTTTTCATAACAACCAAATGAAATTGTATGCTCTGTGGACCATACACATTATTTCTCAACTCTGGTGTTATAAACATAAGCAACCATAGACAGTACAGAAATGAATGTCTATGTCCTAATCAAACTCTATGGATGGTGAACTATACATTTCATATAATTGTTATATGTGATCAAATATTTTTTATTTTTTCAGCCATTTGAAAATGATGAACAATATTCTGGTTTACAAGCCATACATAAACAGGAAGTAGAATGAGTTTGGCGTACATGCAAGTTTGCCAAGTCTAGATTTGTGTCATAAAATACTGTCCTTAGTCAAGAAAGAGACATGAATATAATCTCATGAGTATTTCAAATGATTTTTTTTCAAGTCTACTATGTCTGTTAAATACTTTATTTTTTCAGTTTTAATATACATGGTAAAAGCTAATAAATTGCTTATGACTTTTAGTGTAGATTCCTTATAGGAACTGTTAAATTATTGATTACAAAGAGGAAAAAGAAATGATGTTTTTGAAACTACTTTAACCAAGTATTAAGACATAAAAAACAAATACATTGCCAAATGTGATGGCACATACATGTAATCCCAGCACTGTGGGAGACTGAGGCAGGAGGATTTCAAGTTTGAACTAGCCTGAGCAACTCAGTGAGACTCTTTTTCAAAATAAAAAAGAGGCAGGGATATAGTTTAGTGCAAAGGTCCTAGATTCAATCCCCAGCACCACACACAAACCAAAGGAAGGAAGGAAAATATGTCATGAAATTAACTTTTTTTTTTCTTGGTAGAAATGGAAATTTTAGAAGACCATCCAGTATTCAATCCAACCATAAAGATATCACATCAACCAAATGAAAGAAAAAAGCCTCCTGTAGCCACAGAAAGAGAAAATGCTTTGAACTTCAATTTATTTGAAAAGTCTACACCTGCTGTGGATGAAGAGAAAGGTTAAATGAGGGAAAGTGTTTGGGTTATAATTTATGACTAAATATCAAGTAATATATTACTAAGCTCATTACTTTGCATTTTGGCAAACTACTTAAGATGGTAGTAAAGTTACACATTCATAAGCTTTGATTAAAAAGTAAGACAGTTCTCTATAGTGTGGTCATTATGTATACCTTAATTGTACCAAAAAACTTAAATTTTAAAATAATTTTTTTAAAAGCCAGGCATGGTGGTACATGCCTGTAATCCTAGCATTTGGGAGTCAGAGGCAGGAGGATCATTGTGAGCTCAAGGCCAGCCTGGGCTACATAGTGAGTTCAAAGCCAGCCTGTACTACCCAGCAAGACCCTGTCTCAAACAAAACAAAACAACCACAATGAATTAAAAAGTAATAACAATTAGTGTAACTAACTTGTATAACAATTTGTAATTACAAATGCCTTGTCACCTTAGTCTCATCTCTCTCCAGTCTACTCTCCAAACTCTCAGCAGTTATCTTTCTTTGCCACATAGATCTAAATGTGAATTTCCTGTTTAAAAACCTGTTTTCTTTTTTTTTTTTAATATGCTAGAGATCAAACTCAGTACCTTACTTATGCTAGGCAAATACCCTACCACTGAGCTATATCCTCACCTATCCCCTCCTCTTAAGAACCTTTAATGACTCTGAGCCTAATGACATCAGTAATAAGGCCTAGACTTTTTATCATGGCATTCAAGATCATTTGCATCCTGTTACAGTTTATCTTACTACCTCATTTTCCAGCTATGTACATCATTCTTCAAAACATTTGTTGTTTCACATCCCATTACTTTGCTCTTTCTGCTACCCTCTCCTATTGGCCAACCTGTCCTTTGGTTCAAGTAGCTCAAACAGCACCTCTCCTTTAATTGTTCCCTTTTTCAGTTGTTCCCTAGTTGCTTCCTTGCCATCAGATGTAAATGATCATGCATTTCTTTGTGCTCTTGAATAAATTATTGGCATAGATGATATGTTTATCACATTGTATTATAATTCTTATAGTGCAAAATGACAGGCACGGTATGTACAATAACGAACAAGATGACCCAATTTCTGCCATGTTGTTGTGTATAACCTTAAATAAGGAAAGTGAGCTTTAAATATACACAAAAATATAATGTCAAATTGTGTACTATTAAGCAAATTGCCTTTTAAGAATAGAGATATCAAGGTGTCTCTTTTTGTTTGGGGAGGCCTTGCAAATCTGACAGATGATTAGATATTACCCCATGACAAGTTGGTGGAAAGACCCTCCAAAGAATGGAGATAGTAGATTAGAAGGCTAAAGTGAAAGCTGGATGTGGTACAATCACAGCAGTCTTGAAGGCTGAAGCAGGAAGATCTCAAGTTTGAGCCAGGTCCTCGCACATACTAAGTTCAGTACTCTGTCTATAAGCTACATCCCAGCTCCACATGACCATTTTTAAAGAATCCATCTTTGTCTTCCTTTTTAGATAAAAAGAAAGATACCCATGATGTAAGAAATTTTGACTATACTGCTCGAAGCTGGACTGGAAAATCTCCAAAACAATTTCTGATTGATTGGGTCAGGAAGAATCTTCCCAAGAGTCCAAATCCTTCCTTTGAAAAAGTTCCAGTAGGTCGATACTGGAAATGTAGGTATGTTTTCTGCTTAACTGAGAGAACTTGTAAAAAGTAAGAAAATCTTTTTTTTGTTTCAAATGAGTTAAGTAAACATTTAGACATCTCAGGACTATAGTGCTTATAGATCATTATTGAATACAATACCATTAGTGGAAATATTTAAATAATTCATATAAAGGTAAGTTCAATGCTAATGGATTTCTGACTGTATTGCTCTGACCTCTTCAATTTAAAAACAAATTTTTTGTTTCTTTCTTTGTAGGGTAAGGGTAATCAAGTCTGAAGATGATGTCCTTGTAGT
The DNA here is from genome assembly GCA_004027455.1 of Hydrochoerus hydrochaeris. Lineage (NCBI taxonomy): Eukaryota > Metazoa > Chordata > Mammalia > Rodentia > Hydrochaeridae > Hydrochoerus > Hydrochoerus hydrochaeris. The sequence goes on along the minus strand of PVLA01001943.1, from coordinate 119,486 downwards.
ATGCCCTACTATCTTAACAGAGGATAGCATGCAAGCTCAGCACTTGGGTGCTACGTTAGCACTTTATCGTTTAGTGAAAGGGCAGGTAAGATTTTTTTTAAGATTAGATCCCTCAAAAATATTTGTGAACTGATGGATATATAGGTTGAGCATTACTAATCCAAAAATCAAAATTCTGAAATGATACAAAATGAGTTTTTTTTAACACTGACTTGTTTCCACAAGTGGAAAATAGTGCATTAAGAAACTTTCATGAGCAAAATTATTTAAAGTATTGTAAAACCTTTAAGCTATATATGCATAAGATACTGTATGTACAAAACATAAATTATTTTTGTGGTTAGACACAAGTCCTATCTCTAAGATATCTCGTTATATGTATGCAAGTATTCCAAAATCCAGAGCACTTTTGGTCACAAGTATTTTCTGTAAGTGATACAATTTGTCTTAAAACTGTACATAAAAATGTGTGTAAGAAAAAAATGTATGCATGTATGGAAGGTACTATTTATTTATGGCCCTCTGTGCCAGTTTTCTTTTTAGTGACCACTGCTTCTGACTATTTCTTCATTCATGATTATTTATAATTTGGCTTCCTTTCACCCTTAAACACAGTTCAGTCTTTCTTGTCTTAGGCTGGAGGTCTGAAAGAGACTATTTGATTGATTCAACTTTTTGCCCATACTAATTTATAGATTTAAAATATTTGTGCAGGGCCAGGGGTTTAGCTCAGTGGCATAAGTGCCTACTTGGCAAGTGCGAGATCATGAGTTTGATCCCTGGTACCAAAAAAAAAAAAAAAAACACCTAACTTGTGCAAGGTGATTGAATTAAAGATGATTTTTAAAGTTTTATTTTTCTTTTACACTATCTTTCAGCTTTAAGACACTATAGACATTGATTCTGTTTTTCAATTAGATTATAATTAGCATACAGTTCCAGTTTAAGATAAGATTAAAGTACTACTGGAGAAAGCTGTTTTAGAGAATATAATGTTCTTTTTTAAAATTTAGATGGTCAACATTTCTTTTTTATAATATATGTGTATTTTTTTTCCTAAGAAGTTAAAACCATTGAAAAATTTAGATGCTAGTTTAGTGGAAGTCTAAATAGTTCTTTTTCAATTTCTGCCAATTGAAGTTCTTAAGGTCTTTCTGTCATTTTGCAAAAACATTTATCGTAAACCATATTTAATGGTAAAAGTAACTATCAGTGTTAGAGATTCTTGTGAGTTCTTTTATAGCACAAAATTAGAATAACTTACGTTTCAATCTATTGTGGTCCATTTTAAAGTATTTTGACCTATTATATACAACTGTCAGAATCTCAAAGGTTTGCTTTTAAAAAGGGTTTTACAGGTCTACATTTTATATAGCACCATTGCAGAAGCAGATAATAAATATTTACTCAATAATACTATATTCTGTGAATGAGTACTTCACATGTACTATCTTAAACTTAGCCTCAGATGATATCTGTGAGGAAAGTACTATTTGGGGGGGGGGGCTACTGTTACTACTCACCTTTAAGTACAGAAACTGAGGCACCCAGAAATTAAGTTTTTCACCCAAAGTTGTGTATTAGTAAATTGAGATTTATACTGAATATGATATGTTGTTTATGAATTTGTATCAATGTACATATATATTAAAGTAATAACTTACTAGTTTGAGTCGTTATATTTTAAGAGAATTATAATTGTATTTACAAGTTGTAGTCTATTGAATTTTGATATTCAACAGTGACAATAAAGTGCTGCAATTTTTTTTCTTTGTAGTCCATTCATCAGTTACTCCCTCCCACTTATCGAGATGCTTGGCTAGAGTGGAGTGATGCAGAGAAGAAAAAGGAGGAATTAAATAAGATGGAAACCAATAAGCCACGTGATCTTTTTATTGCCAAACTTTTGAATAAATTGAAACAGCAACAGCAACAACAGCATGCAAATAATAAGAAAGAAAACTCTGAAGATCCTGAGGAATCTTGGGAAAATTTAGTTTCTGATGAGGATTTTTCTGCGCTGTCCTTAGAATCAGCAAATGCAGAAGATTTAGAACCTGTTAGAAACCTTTTTAGAAAGTTACAAAGTACACCTAAGTATCAGAAACTTCTAAAGGAAAGACAACAGTTACCTGTGTTCAAACACAGGGATTCAATTGTGGAAACCCTTAAAAGGCACCGAGTAGTAGTTGTGGCAGGTGAAACAGGGAGTGGTAAAAGTACTCAAGTACCACATTTTCTGTTAGAAGATTTGCTTCTGAATGAGTGGGGAACAAGTAAATGTAACATTGTTTGTACCCAGCCCCGAAGAATCTCAGCAGTGAGTCTAGCCACCAGGGTGTGTGATGAATTGGGCTGTGAAAGTGGACCTGGAGGAAGGGTAAGATATCATTCAGTTTCTCACTGAATGACAACATTACTCATCTGCTCTTAGAATCCAAGTGGAACCTATACCATATACAAGTTCTGGTTGTTCATAAGCATATTTCAAGCACTTTTCATGCTTTCTTTGATAGTGTATTATGCTGCTTTATATGAAAAGTTTATCAGTAATTCTTTCAATAATATCTCATATGAAAGAAAACTATACTAGTTTTATAATTAAATGTTCAAATATACTAGCCACTAAATTAAACATTCAAAGAATATGTATAAGTTCAAATTTTACTCTAATGTCATGTGGCTCATGATTTTGTGAATCTTTTCTGTGGAATGCATTCCCAAATGATCTTCTAATTTTCAATGAGCAGAATGGGAAAACAATGTAGGTTAATATACTAGACCATTTTTCAAACCCTGTATTTAAAAAAAAATGATAAAAGTACTTAATGATTAATTATGCATTTTGTGAACACAAAACAACAAATCTTAACCAGAGTGACTGCAATGTATAGGAATTCATTCAGTTAATTAAATTGGCTAGAATTAAATATGGTGAATTGTAGTTTTATGCTTTCTGGAGATGGCATATAATATTTTTGTAAGGTTGTACCTTTTCATTAAAAATTTTTTATTTAGCAGATTGGTTTTCTATCAGGGAATATAAGAGGACAGAAAGACATAGTTTCTGCCCTATAAGGAATAACAGTCATATACATAACATGAAGAAATGACTTCAGGGAAAAGAAAGAAAGTATACTAGGAATGGATGGTACTGCAAGATTCCCATTAGGCACCACTGCTGTGGTACCATCTGCTTTTAGTGGTAGCAAATTTTACCAGTTCTTCATAGAAAAGTAGACCAAGTTACAGAAGCTGCTGTAAAATTCTGTTCTTGAATACCTTAATATTTTGCACTGACATAATTTAGTAAAGAATTAATTTATTAATGTTTTCATAATCATATTAATAGTATGTGAAACCAGGTAAACATCTTTTAGCTTCAACATTTTGAAAAGAATGAAAGCTTTTCTGTTTAAAATTACTAATACAAATTTTATAGTTTTATATAAATGATGGCAATGGAAAGATACTTTTGATGATAATGAATTACACTAAATAAATTTACTTAGATTTCTCCATATAGTGACAAGATCAGCACCTGTGCTTTGCTTTTTTAACTAATTTCCTAGATTACTTGTGAGTCTCTACCCATGGCTTTGTGTTCTCCCTTCAGAATTCTTTATGTGGATATCAGATCCGGATGGAATCTCGAGCTAGTGAATCTACCAGGTTGCTGTATTGTACAACAGGAGTTTTGATAAGAAAACTTCAAGAAGATGGCCTTCTCTCTAATGTGTCTCATGTTATTGTGGACGAGGTGAGTGGATTCTATAGTTTGTTCAGTTAAATTCTAAACATTTTTTTTTCAACTGATGTTACTTTTAATACCACTTAAAGTTTTCTTGGTGCTTACTAAATGCCAGACATTTTACATAAAATTAATTTTTCTCTAATGAATGTCTCATGTTATTTGATTTATTCTATAAATACTGCAATATTAGCCACATGCTTGATGCTAATCATGCATACACACATGTGCACATACACAAATTTATTTAATTCTTCCAGTGGCCCAGTGAACTAGATGTATCTTTATTTTACAGTTGAAGAAATCAAAGTACATAAAAGTCAAATAGCTTACCAAATTCACATATCCAGTAAGTTCTATATCTGAAAGTTCAATTCCAGGCATTCTAGTACCAGTCTGTGCTTTTTTACTGGTCTGTTTCTCAACTACTATAGTTAGGTGTAAATGATCTGTTTTAACTATTTTACAAGACCCAAAAATGTATCACTATGTCTTTTTTCTTTCAGCTATACCTCTGAGTATATCTGGTATACCTTTTGGTATACCAAACCTAACTGGAATGAACACCACAATGAATTATGCCTAGGTTCATATTGCATTTATTCTAAATGGTATACTAGCCTAGTCTTGTAAAATAATTTGCATGTGTATAATTTTCCAGAAAAAATACATAGCATTTCTGTTATTTAGAAATTATTAAAAATTTAATAGGCTAAATATAGATTATTTGGTTACTTTTCTCCTTTTGTTTAGGAAATACTACAATAGAAAATTAAAATTGTCTATAATCTCATAATTCAGGATAGAATACTAATATTTAATTCATGTATTTAGTATGTCTGTTTACATCAGTGTTCACATCATTAGATATTCTACAAAAAAATGGTTTTTGTATACTTTGAATATCCCATGACTTACTGAACCATTTTCTTGCTGTGGGACATGGTTAGGCAATTTATTATTAAATAGTTACTTATTATTACATAGTTTTGGTAATAGACAAATGATAGGAAGTAATTTTTACATAAGGATTTTTTTTTCTTAATGAAGGAATAAGTTGTACAGTTATCACTAATATGTTCAGAAGAGGCTGGTGTTCTGCTTTAGCAGGCCCCCTCTCATCTCATGGAAGAGATACACATGGGATGCCATCTTAGTTACTTTTCTCATTGCTGAGACAAAATACGCAACATCCAAAGTTAAAGAAGGAGCAGCTTTTTTGGTCGATAGTTTGTAGAGATTTCAGTCCATAATCAGCTGGTTCCAAGGCAGCATGGCATAGCTGAGGGCCATCACAGAGGAGAAACAGTTAATGGAGGGCAGAAGGTAGCAAAGCAAGTAAGGGACTACCACAGCTTTTTCTGTCTAATATTTTATCTAGGCTACTTTGGGCAGGTAGCACTCATGGCCTTAATCCTAGTGCCTTTGATCCTGGCATTGCACTGTGACTCCATTCCAGCATCACACACTGTAGATTCAGCTGACTCTGAAAAAACTCAACCTATGACCATAAAAGGTTTTAGCGGGGAGACCTAAACATGTCATAACAGATGCAGAAGAGAGGAAGTGTCATAATTGTAGCTTTGCATGGCCCAGACCTAGATTTTACCAGTGACATCAAGGGTCAACATGAACCAAAGTACTAAAATATGTTTCTAATGAGAAATTTGGGGGGGGCGGCTGGGGATTTAGCTCAGTGGCATGACACCTGCCTGGCAAGTGTGAGGTCCTCAGTTCATTTCCCAGTGTCCCCCCCCAAAAAAATAATGAAAAAGTTTTATTGCTAGGTAAGTTGAAATATTTGTATCACCTAGTCTCATAAGTTCTCTTAGAAACCCAAATTATTACAGGAAACTGCTTGCTAAAAATAGATGAAGGTGAGTGCTAATTTAAAAATCAGACCAACTGACCAACTTCCTTAAGCTCTGTTCTTTCAGTTTGGTATTAGCCTATCTATAGACACAAATAAGTTCAGGGTGATATCATTATTCTCTTCGTACAGTACAGTAAGAATAAAAAATACCCAGTAAAATTCATCACTTTAAATTTAAGGACGTAAGAGATGTTGGGACATTGTTGTTCAGTATACTGTGTAGGATTCTTTTGTGAAGGATAGTACTTCTGGCCTTAGGAATTCTGTGATTTGTTTTAGCTTATAATCAATGGTAAATTAAGTAACTTTTCTTGCTGGCCTCTGGTATGCTTAGAGCTAAATGTTATGTTTTATTTTGGGGGTTATTTTGTTTTGTTGAGTCAGGGTTTTGCTGTGCAATTCAAGCTGGTCTTGAACTCACTTGGTAGCCCCAGCTAGGCTGGAACTTGCAGCAATCCTCCTGCCTCAGCCTCCCAAGTACTGGATTCATAAGCATGTACCACCACACCTGGCTTGTTTTTTGTTTTTTTTGAGGCAGGGTTTCAAGATGTAGTTCACACTGGCCTCAAATTCACTATGTAGCTCTGGTTGGCTCAAATTCATACCAGCCCTCTTGTCTCAGGCTCCTAAGTCCTGGGATTATAGACATGTACCACCACACCCAATTACAGCTAAATTTTTTTACCAAATAGACCAAGTAAATTTAATAGTATACATTTTTATTAGCTCTCTTCTATGTTCTTAATTTTTCTTTTTAATGCTTATGTATATAAATTAACCATCTATTTGGTGAGGTTTTCCAACTCAATATCATCCATCAAATCTCTTTCCTGACCTTCAGACATAAATATCCAACTGGCTACTACAGGCTTTCGTTAGAAACTTAGCATTTCTAAAGTTTAATGTCTCTCCTCCCTGCTCGGTCCTTATAACTTCCATCTCTTCCTCTCTTCTTATTCTCAGTGAATAATACCCACAATTACCTGGTGAAATCGCCAATTGCATTTGGAGAAAAGTGAGTGAGTTTGAGAGAGGCAAAATAAATGTGACTAGGTGACTGGATTTAGGGGATATGGGAGAAAAAATGAAAAATATTTGATGTTTTTGCTGTGGTGGTTTGACTAGGTGGTCATGGGGATCATTCACTAGTTTCAGAAGTGAGGAGAAGGGATGAGCAGGGAGGGGAAATACTGAGTTCTTAAAATGATAAATTTGTAGTTTCTGATATTAAAGGTGTCTAATAGACAGTTGGATAACCTACCAGTATCTCCCTAATTACTATAAAAGTCTCTCATGAATTTTTGTACAGTAGTTTAGGTTGGCCTTGAGCTTACTATGTAGCACAGGCTGGCCTCAAACTTGGGGCAGTCCTGCCTCAGCCTCCTGAGTCCTAGGATAAAAGGAGTGTATCACCATGCTCAGGTAACCTCTCATATATTAAATTCTCCACCTGATAGCCAGAGTTTTCCTTTTAAAATAAAGCTCAGACCATGCTATTTTCTTTCCTACTTTAAAATGCTTTAATCTATCTGAATGACTCCTTGGTTCAATAGGATAAAGTCTCAATTCCTTAACCTGGTTACAAAGACTTATTAAATATCTCTCCAGCTTTAATCTCTTGTCTGTCTCTCATCCTGTGCTCAAATCATTGTTTGCAAATTCTTTAAATATATTTTGTCACTTTATACTGTGATCATTTTTTTTTTGTTTAGTATTTGGGGGTGACGGGGATAGAATCTAGGGCCTCATGCATCCACCATGGTTCTAGACATGTGTTTGTTCCTTGACCTAAACACTTTTTACTTTCCTCTCTCATCAGTTATCTTTTTTCTCTTCTTTTTCAAATTCATCATTCATTTCTCAGGATCATTGGCAGTTTCTCTTAGTGGCCTCCCTGATCACCTGGATTAGCTACTCATCATAAGTAATTCATGCTTTACACTGTACAAGTAATGTATAATTTACAGTATACAATGTACAAGTGATATACAGTATCTTCTATAGGACTGACAACTCTCAATTGAAGAAAACTGTTCTTGCTAACTTGAAATCCCCAGCAGCTAACACAATGCTAGGTACTTATGATTTTGTACACTGTTTTAAAGCTTTACATTATCTCATTTTATTGTTAAACTCTGTGAAGTTTTTATTATTTGTATTTTCCTTTTATAGAGGAAGAAACTGAACTAGAGGTATTTAAATAACTTTGCCAAAATCATACTCATAAGTGGCCAAGCTAAGAATTGAACTCAAGTAATCAATTCTAGGTCTTGAACACTCACCAGCAAATGAATGATGAAACCTATTGTGTTACCTTGATATACTTTATCTTTTTGTATGCTGCCTTCAATCTGTTACAAAATAAGAAGGGATAGAAAAAGGTCACAGTACAGAAGGTTAGAAGATAGACTCATACATTCAGCGAGTATTAAGTTCTGACAGTGTGCCTTGTCTGTGTCTCTAACAGGTTTATATTACTCTTTACTGAAATACATGTGTTAGAAGGGTATAAAACCTTCTCCCCATCCCCTTTGGAGAGTGATAATGACCCTAAACAGATTCCTACTAATCTGCTCCCTTTTGTCTAAATTAAACATCTTATATAATGGTAACAGAATAGTTTTATATTAGCAGCAGGGATTAGTAGTGAAATTTGGGAGACAATCTAATCTTATTAACCACATATGGTCTAATTTTAAACCATCTCTTAAGGTAGAGTTCTATCATTGTGAGTAATGTTATTTATTATATACTGATTTTTCACTGCCTTCAATTTTAAAGAGTGGGTTTTATCCTTAATTCTGAAGCTTTGCCTTGCCAAAACATACATATCCCTCCCTCCATATCTACTGACTATATACTTAAATATTTATGAACTTTTAGTAGATGTGAGTATCAAATTATTTCATCTTTTTACTGAACCTTATAAATATGATTAATTTTTGTATTACTTTTGCATTAGGTTCATGAAAGAAGTGTACAGTCAGATTTCTTACTAAGTATCTTGAAGGAAATTTTACAGAAACGTTCTGATCTACACTTGATTTTAATGAGTGCTACTGTGGACAGTGAAAAGTTTTCTACATATTTCACACATTGTCCTATTCTCAGAATTTCTGGAAGAAGTTATCCTGTTGAGGTAAGTTGTTAGAGCATATGTGTAAGAAGCTACAATTCATACCAATTTCCCTAGAAAATAGGTCCTCATACTCTGAACTGTTCCCAGTATTCTACAAGTCAAGAGAAGACCTGGAGATGGCCATGAGAATCACTTGCCTGATGTGACCTTGCCTAAAGGTTGACAAGACGGAAAACAAAGTTCTGACACCAGACCTGAGGGTACAGGACATAAAACATGTTCACATCAGAGTCGTTACATCTAGACTGAGGGTGGCTACATGGCAGTAAGGAACTGCTTTGTCACCTATCCTCAAATGTAGGGCAGTCTTCTAAGCTTTGTTTCTATTTTTAATGCTTTTTAGTTCAGTCTACCCTTTTAAATTTTTATAACAAGACCATAATGTGATTTCTCCTGAGACTTTGCAGCAGACTCATCTGTGTCAGCCAAGTTCTTCACTTCCAAAAAGTACTAAGAAAGTTTTTTTCTCATAATCTTCTAAATTAGTTTGGTGTCATTCAAAAAGCATCAATTCCCTGTTCTCTTTAAAGTAATATTTACTGAAATGAATTTAGGTTTATCTATTTATATACCTCACTCTGTGTAGGTTTTTCACCTTGAAGATATAATAGAAGAAACAGGATTTGTACTTGAGAAAGACTCAGAATATTGTCAGAAATTTCTGGAGGAGGAAGAAGAAATAACTGTTAATATTACAAGCAAAGCTGGGGGAATAATGTATCAGGTAAAAAAGAAAATAGTGTGAATGTTATCTAGGGTATTACCTACCACAAGAGTTTTGTGTTTTTTTTGATACTTATCAAGTTTACTAGTACAATTTAGATATTCATAATGATCACATCATAGGGAATTTGTACCTGCACATGATACATCCTGATTCCTCTTATTTTTTTCCCCGAACCCCTTCCCTTCCCTTTAAGTCCTCTTTTCCCCATTTACAAAGCCTTTGTTTCCATTTTATCCTTTTACCATTTTTTTTTCTTTTCCCTTCCTTCCTTTCCCCTTCTACCCTCCCTAGTTCCCCTTTCTTCTGAACAATTTCTTCCTATTTCACAATATTTTTTATATTCTTTGGTCCTTATTTATACTTTTGGTTTTTCATACCAGAGAAACAATACAATATTTACACATGTGACCAGTTTATTTCACTTGAGTATGGTTTCAAGGTGCATCCATTTTCCTAGAAATGTCTCAAGTTTATCCTTCCTTATAGCTGAGTAGTACTTCACTGTGTTTAAAAAAAAATCTTTTTTTAATCCATTTCTCAGTTGATGAGCATTTCAATTGTTTCCAAGATTTAGCTATTACCAACTGTTCTGCTATAAACATGAGTATGCATATATCACTGTGGCATGTTTTTAATTCTTCCAGGAAGATAGCCAAATGGGGAGTTGCTGGGTGGAATGGGACCTCTAATCCTAGTTTTTTGAACAGTCTCCACACTGATTTCCACAGTGGTTGCAAAAGTCCACACTCTGACCAACAGTGGATGAGAGGATTCCTTTTTTCCACAGTCTGGCCAGCGTTTCTTATTGGTTAATTTCTTAATAATAGCCATTATATCTGAAGTGAGGCGAAATGTCAGTTTTGTTTTAATTTGCATCTCTTGAATGATGGTAATATTCTTAATCTGTCACAAAAGCTGCTTGTATTGTAGGTACTTGCAAAGGATTAAAACCATGACCCTTTGTTTAATCAAATATTAATATTACAGAATACTGTAATTTTCAATGTAGAGCTTTTACTTCCTTTGTTCCTAAGTATTTCATTTTCTTACATGCTATTATGAAAGGTACTGTTTCCCTAATTTCTCTCTGTGCATTTGTTGTTAATGTATAGAATGTCTTGTTCTGGATTTGGGTGTTGACTTTATCCATCTATGCTACTGAATTTGGTTATTAAATCTAGAAACTTTTTGGTAGAAATTTTGGGGTCTTCTATGTAAAGTATCATGTTTTCTGCAAATAATAATTCAACTTCTTCCTTTCTTATCATTATTCCTTTTTTCTTGTCTAATTGCTCTGGCTAATATTTCCAGAACTATATTAAATAAGAGTGGTGAGAGTGGACGTCCTTGTCTTAGTCCTGATTTTAGAGTGAAAGCTTTTGGTTTTTGGTCATTGCTATGATGTTGGCTCTGATTTGTCACAGATGGCCTTTATCAGATTGAAATAAAGACCTATTCCAATTTCTTACAGGGTTTTTTTTTTTTAATCATAAATGAGTGTTGGACTTTGTCAGATACTTTTTCTGTGTCTATAGAGATGATCTATGATTTTTGTCTTTGGCTCATTTGATATGTTACATTACATTTATTGATTTGTATAGGTTGAATCATTCCTGCATCTCTGGGATGAATCCTATTTGGTCATGGTGAATATTCTTCTTGATGATTTGCTACATCCTGTTTACCAGTATCTTAGGGAGAATTTTTACATCTATCATGTTAGGGAGATTGGCCTGTAGTTCTCTTTTTTGGTTGAGTCCTTCTTTAACACTTGCTTCCAGGAATGACTTTGGAATTGATTTCATTTAAGAGTTTCATCAGTAGTGGCATTAGCTCTTCTCTAAGTTTCTTGTAGAATTCAGCAGTGAATCCATCAGGACCTTTTCTTGGTTGATAAGTTCTCTATTATATTTTCAATTTCATTGACTGATTCTGTGTTATTTAGAATTTTTATATCTTATTAATTCAATTTTGGTGATTTGTATGTATCTAGAAATCTGTTCATTTCTTTTGTTTTCCATCTTATTAAAGTACAGGTTCTCAAAGTAGGTATTGAAGATCTTCTGGATTTCCACAGCGTCTTGCTATGATTCCACCCTTTCCATTCCTAATTCCATGAATTTGAGTCTTTTCTTTCCTCTTTTTGATAAGGTTGGCTAAGGGTTTATCAATGTTATTTAATCTTTCAAAGAACCAACTCTTGGATTCATTGATTCTTTGAATTTCTTAGTCTCAATGCATTAATTTCTGCTCTTTATAATTCTTGCCTTGTACAAACTTTGGTTTTGATTTGTTCTTTTGTTTGCTTTACTTTTGTTTTTGTTTTTTTGGTACTGAGGATTGAACTCATGACCTTGTGTTTGCCAGGCAGGTGCTTATGCTGCTGAGCTAAATCCCCCACCCCTTGTTCTTTTTGATGTTTGAGGTTCAACATTAGTTTACACGAGTTCATTCTGTTTTCCTGATATGAGAATTCATGGCTATAAATTTCCCTTTTAAGACTGCTCTCATTGCATCCCATAAGTTCTGGTATTTTGTATTGGCATTATCATATAATTGTAGATACTGTTTAATTTCCTCTTTAATTTCATCTGTGACCCATTGGTTCTTCAGGAGGATGTTATTTAATTCCCAGGTTTGGTTCAATTTTTCTCGTTTCTTTTGCCATTTAGTTCTAATTTCATTGCACTATAGTCAGATAATATGCATGGGATAATTTCAGTTCCTTAGCATTTGCCTAAGCATGTTCTGTGGGCTAGTATGTGGTCTATTTCAAAGAATGTCCTATGTGCAGCTGAGAAGAATGTGTATTATGATGTTGTGGGGAAGAACACTCTGCTAAGTCCATTTGTTCACAGGTTCCACAAGAGTTTTTAAGTCATATAGGTTTAAAAAAAAATCATATTGCTCACAGTGGAATTGAGTATAATTTGGTACAAGAGGAAACAAATGTGAGTATAAGCAAATTTAAAAAGCCATTTCTTTAATCTTTGTTTCATAGACTATAGTCCTAATTTTTGATATTTTAATTGTCTTATGTATCCTGGGCCCTTTAGATACACATATGAAATTAAGAATCACATAAATGCAAAGTAACTTTTGTAATAACTCCATAGCAATATCATTTGTTGAGGAGTAAATCTGTAGTGACTTTCTCTGTTGTCTCATCACCATAGGTGGTCAAGATGATACAGGTCCATGATCTAGAGCTGTTTTTTGTTGTTGTGTTTTGTTTTGTTTTGTTTTGTTTTGTTTTGTTTTGTTTTCATTTCTTTTGAGACAGGGTCTCACTATGTAGTTCAGGCTGGCTTTGAACTCACTGTGTAGCCCAGGTTGGCCTCAAACTTGGTGAAAACCTGCCACCGTCTCTCAAGTGCTGGGATTACAGGCATGTGTCATCACACCAGGTTTCCTAAGACCTAGATATTTGTCATTGGTTTTCTTACCAGCCTCTGTCCTGGCAGAAGTCAACCATAGCTCTATAGCAAAGCTGCTAGGGCTTACAGTACTTCCTATGGAGTTAGTCTCAATTACTTGTTTTAGAAATCTTGTAAAAGCTACATTATCCTACATTGTAGCCAGTGGTCCAAGATCCAACATTTCTATTACATCTATGATACTTCATTTGTATTTTATGCATGTATGCAAACCCATGGAAACACTAAGTTAAGGTTACTTTATCGTTCAATTAAACAGATAAACCAAAATATCAAGAACTAAAATTTCACAACCAAAGAAAAAACTGTGTGTGTGTGTGTGTGTGTACATTTCAAAAGAGATAATTGGAACTTAGTAGCCAGAGTAGACTTGAAGGAATGAGCCAAGAATACACTACCTTATTAAAGTTAAGATCTCTCTTGCCCTGGTTGCTTTTTAACTGCCAGAGTAGTACATACACAATTACCATGTTTTTCTAGTTTTTCTTTTAATGTTAACATGCCATGATAATAGGTCTTGCTATTTATAAGAGTTAGATAAAATTATAGCCATATTTGAAATTTTAATAATTTTTCTACTTTCAAAATTGTACTCTTGCATATTTTTGTGAAATAACAGTAACAATGAAAAAATGAAATAATAGTAACAATGAAAAAATACAGATCTGAATACTTGCAGATGCTTCCTTTTTTTCCTTTTTCTAAAAACTTAATGCTCTATGGTTTTGTTCATCTTTCTCTGATTTGGTTTCTTTTAGGAATATATGCCAGTTCAAACAGGAGTGAGTGCTGATTTAAATCCATTTTACCAAAAATATAGCAACCGTACTCAGCATGCTATTTTCTACATGAATCCTCATAAAATCAATCTGGATCTCATTTTAGAACTTCTTGTCTATTTAGGTAATTTGTTTTTAATATGTACCTAATTGACATTTCTATTAACTGGTAGTGTTTTATTAATATTTCATATGCTGTTTCTTATGTTGAATATTGAACCTTTTTTCAATTTTAGATAAAAGTCCTCAATTCAGAAATATTGAAGGAGCAATACTGATCTTTTTACCAGGCCTTGCACATATTCAACAGTTATATGATCTCCTATCAAATGATAGAAGATTTTATTCTGAAAGGTAACTAGGAATCTTTAGTATATTCCTGATAATTTTAAAATAGAAAACATTTAACATACTAAAACTCTTGTTCACAGTTTTGAAAGTCTTTTCACCTTTAGTTAAAATTTTCTATGGTGCAGGGAAGTTTTATGCTTCTGTAACATTTCTGAAAATTTTTTAGGTACTATATCTGCATGTTCTGCTCTCTTAATATGATTAAACAGAGCTTGACATGATGCTAACACCTATTGAATCCAGCATTTAGACAGGCTGGAGGATTGTAAGTTCAAGTTCTGCCTAGGCAACCTAGTGAGACTGTGTCTCAAAAACAAAAGTAAATTAAAAAGGGATAAGGATGTAGTTCAGTGGTAGAGCAGTGAGAATCTTGTGGCTAAGCATAAAATGGTGGCTTCTTTCCCCATAAACATAGTGAATCATGCAAAACCCCATGAAGGTTGTGGGTTATCATTCATATACTTTAAATTAGTATTTTAACTATTCTGATATACTTTATTAATGCTGTCATGGTTGTTCCATTAATATCTGAATTTTTAAAAAAAATTTTAAGCCTTAGGTTTCATATATAGCTTGGCATCCCTAATAAAATTCAAAATTTGGTATGCTTCCAAATAAGAAACACTTCTGCAAGCTTTTCAGAAAGGGGTTATTTAGTATACAGTGCATTTATAATAACTTTTCTCTGTGTTGGGTGTATATGGGGTTTGACCAGACTATTCTGTGAATTTCTGTTTTTAAATATTTCATAATAAAAACTTTACAGTTGCTTCCTATGTGCAAATAAATTTTGTTATTCTTTGCAGTGTCTTCTAAAGAGAAACTCTTGCTAAGAACTATGATTTTAACTTTCAGATATAAAGTGATAGCTCTGCATTCTATTCTTTCAACTCAAGATCAAGCTGCAGCCTTCACACCTCCTCCTCCAGGAGTCAGGAAGGTAAAATTCAGTACAGAACTTTCATGAAATAAGTGCTTTTGGCAGACTGCAAGTGCTGTGTAGCTTAACATGATCAGAAGTGAATCTAACATTAAAATTGAAGCATATAATATATATTTATATATATTTATATATATTTATATATATATATATATATATATTTATATATATATATATAATGTGCTATTCAAAAGTTTAGACTTTTTTGGGAAGTGGTTGTTGAAAAATTTGGCCTGATTGTTGCTTGTAAGAAAAAAATTACTTTTTCCCAAAAGATATTATGAAGGAAGTTGAATATTTGCAGGTATTTAAGTCTTGGGAGGATTTTTGTTCTCTAGGCAGTTCATTTCTAATTATTTTTACAGTACCAAGACCATTGGGCTATGGAACTACTCTAAGTACTTAGTGTTTTCTGCAGAGTTCTGAATGAAGAGATGCTTAGCAACACTTGTCTCTGAGAAGGACAAAGCCCAGTGTAGGCACTGTGGGAACACGGAGCCATCAGAAAAAACCCTAACTATAATGCACGAAGCCTGAGTTCTAGTCCCTAAAGTGCCACCATCTGTATAGCCTTTGCCAGCTATTCAACCTCACTTTTCTCCCCTTAAATCAGGATTAAATTAAACTGATGCTTTTCTAACTACAGGGATCCTGACACTATGTTTTGGTAACATTTGTGCTTCCCTGTTATGTTTGGGTTTTTTATTTTGGTTTTTGTTTTTTAAGAAATGAGTTCTCTTTTAAGGAAGGAAGGAAAGAAATAAAAAGAGAGAGAAATTTTAACATTACTGAAGTAGAATTACCACATAGATCTCATGTAGCTCTTAGTAAACAATGTTCCATTTCCTAGAGTAAATGAATAGGCAAAGATATTATTCAGTACTGAAATACATCAATGTTTAGTGGAGTTGACCTCGAATTTCCTAAATGTTTATCACCAGGGATTCAACAATGATATAAAAAGTGCAGTAGGCTGTACTATCAGTCATTAGTGTTAAGAATTTTAGAGCTACAGTGGCGTAAGCACCTGCCTGGTAAGCACAAGGTCATAAGTTCAGTCCCCTGTACCAAAAAAAAAAAAAAAAAAAAAGAATTTTAGAGCTAAATAAATTTAAGAAATCATGTATTTCTACCTCCTGATTTGCACTGAAGTAATTGAGGCCTAGCAGTAAAGTGATGTGTGCAATTTAATAAGTAACAGTTCCCAATGATGTGCCATATACATAGTTTTTTTTTTTTAATTATGAGTTTTGTTAAGCTGTCTTCCATTCTCAGACACAGTTTCCCATTCTGTTTCTAAGATGACTCACTAGAATTAGTGGAAATGTTTTGAATAAAAATCTGTGACTTCAGTCTATTTAACAGGTTGAGATAAAACTAATTAGAGCAAATTAAAATTACACAGTAGTAACTGTATAAATTTTGTGAATAAAATTGATTTAAAAATTCATCAACTCAAACTACCTAAGAAGTTTAAATGATGGTATACTGCTGAAAGTTGTATAAATGTTTTAGCTTTTTGTTTCCTTTCAGATTGTTTTAGCAACAAATATTGCAGAGACGGGTATCACTATTCCAGATGTTGTGTTTGTAATTGACACTGGACGAACAAAAGAAAATAAGTAAGTTTGAATTTACCAAATCAAAACATTTTCACCTGGGAAGTTTGGGGCTTTTGAAATCTTAGAAGAAATTCCAGAATCATACAGGGAAAAATCCCAAATGTCTGAATATTTCCCAAAGCAAAAAGCCTTAGAAAAACAAAGGTAAGGCCTATAAAATGTCCTACCATATATGTCACACTTTCATATTATGAGGTTTACCATAAGAAATTTTTAAAAACTTAGAAAAATGCATAATTTTTAGGTTTTTTTGTGTTTATAAAATAAATTGCTTAATAGAAACATTATTTACAGGATTATAATAAAAGCATAGGTTGTGGGGTCAGAGCTGTTTTTCAAAGTCTGATCTGTAATCTTGAGTAAAATATAATCTTTCTAATCATTTGGTTTCTCATATGTAAATGGGGAAAATGAAGTTTTCCTAGTCGAAAGTACTTAATACAGTAACTAGAACATAACAAGTAACCGCAACTGAACCTCCAACAAAAAGATCACTACTTCATTTTATGTTACCTATAGCATTTTCAAAAAATCTGTATACAAGCAATAAGTAAAAATCTATGTACATTATCCCCAATATTATGAAAATATACCAGTACCTGAAAAAAAATATTACTATCCAAGTGAAGGTGAATTATTGCTTATACTTTAAGAGGGAATATTTTCAGGATTTGTTTGCATCTTATAAAAGATAATATTCCTTGGTCAGATTCATTTGAGTTAGGTTAAATAAAGTTTTTTTTTCCTTGAGTCCTAGTTTTTCATTTGGTACTATGAGATTTAGTATGGAATGTTTGCTAAGTTACTTAAATAAGAAATGTGATTTGGGAAATGTTTGTCCTCAATAGTAAAGGACTTTTTTTGAGATAGGGTCTCACTATGTAGTTCAGGCTGGCCTTGAGCTCACTTTGTAGCCTAGGCTGGTCTTGAACTCACAACAATCCTCCTACCTCAGCCTCCCAACTGCTGGGATTACAGGCATGTTCCACCACACCAGGCTAGTTCAGTTTAATATTTCCAGCTTTTTTGCAATTTTGGTATAAGTCAATAATCTACATATTCTTTCCTAAAACATTTCTTCAGGTATCATGAAAGCAGTCAGATGAGTTCTTTGGTCGAGACTTTTATCAGTAAAGCCAGTGCTCTACAACGCCAGGGGAGAGCTGGGCGGGTCAGAGATGGCTTCTGTTTCCGACTATACACGAGAGAAAGGTATGACAAAGCACTGGAAATTTGTAAGGCACAGAGCAGTAGTAGGTGGCATTCCTGACAAGTTGTTATCTTCTTTTTCAGATTTGAAAGCTTTATGAACTATTCCATTCCTGAAATTTTGCGTGTACCTCTGGAGGAATTATGTCTTCATATTATGGTAGTCTCAAAGGAACTTGAGTGACTTTTTTGTTCCTATTTCTTTAGAAAGGAAAAAAAAATGACTTAAACTTAATCTGTTCTCAATGTTGATGGAGATTTTTAAATACTTAACTTTTCTTAAGATATGCCCCTCCCCATCATTTTATAAGTAGATCCACTGTGCTTTGATTTTGTCATAAACATTCATACTTTATAGATTAAAATACAGTTTCATAACCTAGGCCAGTAGTTCTCAACTAAATGTAGTAATCAGGAGATACGTAGCCTCATCTGGAGACATGTTAGTTTGTTATAATTGGGCAAGGGCCAAATGCTACTGATGGTCTCTATTGGGTAGAGATGAGGGATCATGCTGAACATCTGACAGTACACATCCTAAAACAAATTATCTAGCCCAAAGTATGAGCAGTGCTGAGATTGAGAAACTTTCATGTAGACTATAGATTTCCTAAGCTGATTTTATAACATTCTCCTTCTTTTAGATTTTTGACTATATAGAAATCAGTAATAAAGAAACTTAAAAATACGAACTGGAAGATCTCATTGTCATGCCCACCTCTATCCCCACACATACAAACTCTCCCCTCGCCCTTCTATAATAGGATAGCCTTACACATTTACTCTCTTGGCTCAAGATCTTACTGAACTCAAGACTTAGTTCTAATACTACTTTTTTGGGTAATGTACTTCCTTCTGATCACATACCAATTTTGCCATTCTTTTTCAATATGTAGAAATGTAATCTTGGTTCTCCTGAAGATTTCCTCTCCAAAGCCTTAGATCCTCCTCAGCTTCAAGTAATCAGCAATGCAATGAATTTACTCCGAAAAATTGGAGCTTGTGAACTAAATGAGCCTAAGCTGACTCCATTGGGCCAACACCTTGCAGCTTTACCAGTGAATGTCAAAATTGGCAAGATGCTTATTTTTGGTGCCATATTTGGCTGCCTTGATCCAGTGGTAAGTAAAATGCTGCTGCTGCTTTACTTTAAATGTCATTTGGTTGGGAAATCAAGTTGAGAAATAATTTTTATTTGTAATTTAAAATATTTTAACTAAATAGAATGTCTATAACTAACATTAAAGTCCAAGGGACTGAATATTAGGTGAAGATTTTTTAATATATATTTATGCTTTTCTATTTATATACTGGAAAATCTGTTCATCCATTTTTTTTTTGAGAATGCTATTGATACTGTTTGGAGAGTTTGGCTTATCTAGACTTTTGCTATTAACCCACTTTAAACATTTTTAAATTAAATTGTACTTTTTTTTTTTGTAGTAGCTAATTCTTAAGGAAGGTTTTTGTTGTTGTTTGGGGTTTTGTTAGACAGGATCTGTTATGCAGCTCAGTTGGCCTTGAGCTCAGTGTGTAATCCAGGCTGGCCTTGAACACAAAATGATCCTCCTGCCTCTGCCTCCCAAGTGCTAAAATTACAGACATGCTCTACCAAGCCTGGTTGTAAGGAGAAATAGACTAAAAAAACTTCCTTTCTTTTATCTGGGTTCATCCTCTGAGCCAGTAATTAACCAGTTTTCTTTCCTAAAATTATTTCAGAATTACAAATTTTATACATCTGTTTGAATTTCTGGGCACATATTTCTGTAATGCCATTCCACCTTTCCAGTTTTTATTAAACTGTGTTCTTTTCTGGGTTTAAATCAAGGCTTTTATCCAAAAAAATGAAAGCTATATTGAAAACTACAATACTCTGAAAAAGAGTGAAGAGTATATTAGAAAATGGAGAGCTATACCATGCTCTTGGGTAGGAAGAACCAATATAGTGGAAATGGCCATACTTCTAAAACTGTTATATAGATTCAATGCAATCCCAATCAAAATTCTAATAGCATATTTCACAGAATTAGAGAAAACAACCCTAAAATTCATCTGGAACCAGAAGAGACCTAGAATAGCAAAGGCAATCCTGGGCAACAAAGATAAGACAGGGGGTATCACAATCCCTGACTAGAAATCATACTATAATGCTACTGTGATGAAGTGTGGTACTGGCAAAAAAACAGACCCAAAGATTAATGGAATAGATTAGAAGATGCAGAAACAACTGAAAACACACTAAACCGCCTTATCTTTGACAAAGGTACCAAACACATTCACTAGATGAAAGATAGCCTCTTTAATAAATGGTGCTGGAAAAACTGGCTCTACACATGTTGAAGATTAAAACTGGACCCATATCTTTCATTAATGTACAAAGCTAAAATGAGAATGTATTAAAGATCTTAATATTAAAAACATTAAATCTGCTGGAAGATAAAGTAGGTAAACTCTTGAAGACATTGGTGTAGGCAAAGACTTTATAAACAAAACCCAGTTTGCACAGGAACTATTGCAAAGAAGCAACTGGGATCTCACCCTACTGAAAAGCTTTTGCACAGCAAGAGAAAACACCAACAGAGTGAAGTGACAACTCACAACATGGGAGAAAATTCTTCCAGTTGTTCCTCAGACAAAGGATTACTATCGAGAACATATAAAGAACTAAAAAAAAAAAAGGCCAGGTGTGGTGATGCACTCCTGTAATCCCAGCACTCAGGAGGCTGAGGCAGGCGAATCACTGCAAATTCAAGACCAGCCTGGGCTACAAAGTGAGCCTAAGGACAGCCTGAACTGCATAGTGAGACCCTATCTTAAAAAGAAAAAAAAAAAGACCCTGTCTCAAAAAAAAATAACAAGCTGGGGATTTAGTTCAGTGGCATGAGTGCCTGCCTTGCAAGCGCACAGTCGTGAGTTCAACAACAACAACAACAACAACAACAAAACAGCCCTGTCTCAAAAATGGGCATCTGAGATGAATACATACTTGTCAGATAAAGAAATACAAACAGCAAATAAATACATAGAAAAATGTTCAACATCACAGATCATTTGAGAGATGCAAATTAAAACAATACTGAGATTCCACCTCACCCCGGAAAGAATGGCTATCATCAAGACATCAAGCAATAACAAATACTGGAAGGGCTATAGGGGAAAAGGAACCCTTCTCCACTGTTGGTGGGAATACAGACTGGTGCATCCACTGTGGAAAACAGTGTGGAAATTCCTCAAAAAACTAGGATTGGAGATCCCATTCAAACCAGCTATTACCTTTTTGGGTATCTTCCCAAAAGAATTAAAAACATCATACCACAGTGATATATGTGCACCCATGTTTATAGCAACACAGTTTATAATAGCTAGATCCTGGTAACAACCTAAATGCCCATCAACTGAGGAATGGATTTTTAAAATGCATTTTTATACAATGGAGTACTACTCAGCTATTAAGGATAAACTGGACACTTTTATAGGTAAATGGATGCAACTTGAGAACATACCCATTAGTGAAATAAATAAAACACACATGAGTAAACATCATATTGTTTTACTAATGTGACAAGCTGAAAGAAAAAAAACATGTATATGTGTATGTATATGTATATAAAAAAGAGTTAAGATAGGTATACTAATTTCTCTGAGTTCACTGAAGCGAAAGATTTGTGCTGGTATTGTTCAGACAATTGAATGCAGATGTCTTGTACCCTGGCTGATTTGGGGATGACAGTATGCAATCTATGTACCATTGTTGCCCCCTGATTGATGTATTTTGAAATTGTTATAGTTTTTTCTTTTTTTATTTCTTTTTGTCCTTGAATAAAATGGATTTGAAAAAAATAAATAAGTCAAGGCTGTTGAAAACCATGGCAAAAAGAGGCCAACATATTACTCTAGTCCCTAGTAAGAGTATCTGTGGTGCTGGGGATGCCTAGCATGGATTTGAACCTGGATTTGGTTCTTAGCAATGCAGAAAAAGGGAAAGAAAATTGTGCCAAGTTCACAAAATAACCTCTGCCATGATAGTTTATAAGAAAAGCTACAACACGTAGGTAGTTATATAGTCCAGCTTACTTTTAAATAGCAGTGGGATCAATGGAAAATCAGCAGTCTAGGGCTCAACATAACTAAGCCACAATTTTGAGTTTGTGTCTGTCTGCACAACAGAATATAAACCATAAATACTCATTTTCAATTTTTTTGTTTTTTTCTGATTCTGGTGCCATTACTTGTTTGCCTCATAGAGATGCTATAAAAATAAATAACATGTTTCTCAAGTCCATAAAACAAAAGCAACTACCTTAATGAAAATATGTTAGCTATGATAAAGCATGGTAAATACAGGCAACTGAAATTATGATCGTTGATTTATTTTACAAATCAACTTTCAGTGCATTTGTCTGTTTGTTTGTTTTAGGTAGGGTCTCACTGCATAGTTCAGGGACTCACTGTGTAGCCCAGGATGGCCTCAAATTTATTACAGTCCTGCCTCTATCCCCAAAATGCTAGGAATATAGACATACAGTACCTAGCCTAGCTTTCAGTGTATATTTTTAATGACAAATTATTTGTTATTTGTGGGCAGGCAACACTGGCAGCAGTTATGACAGAAAAGTCTCCTTTTATGACACCAATTGGTCGAAAAGATGAAGCAGATCTTGCAAAATCAGCTTTGGCTATAGCAGATTCAGACCACCTGACGATCTACAATGCATATCTCGGGTAAAAAATAATAATAATAATTTGGGGGATATCAGTAAGCCATTAATCTGAGGGTATTTACTTTAAAAAAAATTATCCATTTAAATTTATTTTTTCATCTCTCAAGGTATAATTATGTTAAAGATTCATACTAAATGTGCTCCATTAGAACTACATAATTGATATTATATGCATGTATTAGTAATTTAATAATTGTTATTGATAAACAAAAATATTTTGCAATTAAAATTATTATATAACGTAGATACTATAACAAGCAAGACCCCTTTAAATAATAATTTTACAATTTCTCTGGTTACCTTCTCTGAAAAAAGAGAACTTGGAAAGAAAATATGGTGAACTTTATTCATTTATTAACATTTTGTCTAGATGGAAGCAAGCACGGCAAGAGGGAGGCTATCGTTCTGAAATCACATACTGTCGAAGGAACTTTCTTAATAGAACATCACTGTTAACCCTAGAGGTAATTCTTAATACACCTCTCTAACTCCGTCAGATGGGTAATTATAACAGGTTTATTGAAGAAAACATTGCCTAGGATAGATAATGCTTGACACATAGTATTTAACAAATAATTGTGGAATAAGCTTGTGATTTTTGTTTAACATGTAACCTGTAGATATTACACAGTGATTTAAAATAGAAGTCATTATATATTGAACAAATGATAACCAAACAAAGGCAGCATGATTTTATAGAAATAACACAAGCCTAAGAATCAGGATAAATCTTTTAGTTCCACATTTAAGGGGAAAAAATCACTAATCTGTCTTCTTCTCAACTCTGAAAATTGTTATTTTTATTTGAACTATGGAAAGCATGCCAAAAAGTAGACTACTATAATGAAGTCCCATATACCTATTTCCTATTGTCAACATGTAGTCAATCTTGTTTTCTGTTCTCTGGATTATTTTTATGCAAATCCAAAGTGTCACATCATCGTGTGTCTCTAAGTTACAAGGTTCTTTTTTCCTGTAACATTATCACAGCTTTAAAAGAGTCCTTAGTATCATCAAATATACAATGTTTAAATATCCTAATGAGCTGTTACATTTTTTATAGGTAGTTAAATCATGAGCTAAACAAGGTTCACACCTTAAATTTGGTTGATATTTACATAAGTTTCTTCATCTATAGTTACTCCTTCCTTTTTTTTTTCTATTAGGTGTTTATTTTTTAAAGAAATAAGGTATATTGTCTTATGGCATTTTCTACATTCTGGAAATAGCTACTTCCTGGCCAAATAACTGAGATTCAGAATGTGGAAATCTTCGTTAGTTGGCCCAAAGGTGACCCGTTTCTCCAATTTAGCCCTTTCTCTTTTGTCTTAATTTTCCTCTAATTTCCACATTGCTTCCACCTACTTCTTGCTCTGAGCTTTTTCTTCACCTCTTCTACCTGGCATGTTTTAGGTCTCTTTGCCAACTGTATGGTGTTACAGCAGCTATCAGTTAGGTCTTTCTTCCCCTTCTGTCAGAGACTCTGCTAAGCCTCCAACCAAAAGCCTAAAGAATACCCAAATGTAAATAATCACCTTTTAATTACTTATATCCTATGAACTGTGAATAATGCTTGTGCTTCTTGTAATAGTTTTGTTGATTGACAACATTAGAGATAGAAAAATACTTTTGGTCACAATTTTAGATTAAATGAAGTTTCCATAAATAAACTTTATCAGAGTTATTAATGAAATTAAGGTGAGATTCTCAGAGACAAGTAAAGATACCTACAATCTAGGATCAAGATTTCTCTGTAATTCTTTTCCAGTGCTGTTCTTTATGTGATCATCTTAAATGAGTAGAAATGTCCAGGGGCTGGGGGTAGGATGCTATTGAAGTAAAAATGGTGAATGAAAATGCGTTCAGATATATTTTTATTGTTCTCATAAATATTCTTATGTTCTTTGACATCTAAAATTTAAGGTTGTGACATGAGCTGACTCCAGTACTTTTTCTTCCTACTCTAGCTTAACTGGGGGGCTACAGTCAACTAACTAACTTAGCATTCTCTCTTTCTTGTAGGAAACAGTAATATAAATTACAAGGTTTTTGGAAATTTCTTTATTTTAATCAATTATGATTATGTCTTTTCAACATAAACCAATCTAGGATGTCAAACAGGAATTGATAAAGTTGGTTAAGGCAGCCGGATTTTCATCTTCTGTGTCTACCAGCTGGGAAGGAAAGAGAACACCCCAGACACTTTCTTTCCAAGAAATTGCCCTTCTTAAAGCTGTATTGGCTGCAGGACTGTATGACAATGTGGGGAAAATAATCTATACAAAGTCAGTGGATATTACAGAAAAATTGGCTTGCGTTGTGGAGACAGCTCAAGGCAAAGCACAAGTACATCCATCCTCAGTAAATCGTGATTTACAAACTTATGGATGGCTCTTATATCAGGAGAAGGTAAAGTACTCAT
This sequence comes from Hydrochoerus hydrochaeris, assembly GCA_004027455.1. Taxonomy (NCBI): domain Eukaryota; kingdom Metazoa; phylum Chordata; class Mammalia; order Rodentia; family Hydrochaeridae; genus Hydrochoerus; species Hydrochoerus hydrochaeris. Next base: position 94,515 of record PVLA01001943.1, on the reverse strand, counting down.
TCTTAATTTCAGTACTCAGGACATTAGTCTAGAAGTCATTTGTGACAAGTTGGGATGCCCAAATGGGTATTTCATTTAATTCTTAGTTTGTACTGTTCATTTTTGTTTTTATATAAAATCCAGAAGCACATAGATTTTTCAAAAAAAAAAAAACAAAAAAAATTTAATTTTTTTCATTTACTAAAAGAAAATTAGTAAGATTTGTACTCTGACCATCACTTTTGCTACTTGGAATAAAGACAATCATAGCAAATAGATGTAAGTTAATAATATATCTGTTTCCAATTTCACTAAAAGGTATTGTCTCAAAAGGGAAAAACACATGTTGTATATTCCATTCTAGATAAGGGCTGGGTTCAATGGAGAGATAGAAATATGGATGATTTGGCAACAATTTGAGTCACAGTATCACCTAAGATAATTTAATAACAAATATAGATCAACTTTTTGAATTATGACAGCATTTTTGCTCTATTTTCTTGAACTTATGCTGAAAGATGGCATATGCTGTGCTTCATATTTTGGACTTTTTATTACCTATTGTATTAGCTTGTTTTTAAGCCAATATGCCTCCCTTTATTAAAATGCCTTTTTTATCTTTTTTTTTTTTTTTTTGTACTAGGAATCAAACAGGACCTTGTGCTTTCCAGGCAGTTGTTTATGCTGCTGAGCTATATCCCCAGCCCCTTCCATTATATTTCTTAAAGTAACAAGAATCTACAATTTCAAGCACTGGCTTGAAAACTTCTGATGTTACCAAGCTTAAATATAAAACATGAAAAATTACTGACTAGCTGACCAGTAAGATAGAAGCCAGAAACTTAATCATAGCTTTGATTTAACATTAGTTATTTAATGTAATTAGCACTATAAAATTCTTTGTACCTAGATTCATTTATAGTCAAGGCATATATATTCTTTTTGGGGGGAGGGAGTAATGGGAATCGAACTCAGGACCTCATGCTTGCCAGGCAGTCACTGTGCCACTGAGCTAAATCCCCGGCCTAAGGCATATCTGTTCTTAGACTTTGAATTTGTTTTTTCTTTTTTTCTTACATAGATAAGGTATGGTAAAGTGTATTTAAGGGAAACAACCCTAATAACTCCCTTTCCAGTTTTACTCTTTGGTGGTGAGATAGAAGTTCAACACCGGGAACGTCTTCTTTCTGTTGATGGCTGGATCTATTTTCAGGTACACAACCCAAATGATTTTATTGGTTACATAAAAATTTGCAGCTTCTAATGCCATTAAAGTAGAGCTTTAAAAGTCTGAAGTTTATGTAGTCTCTTTTTATAATAACTTAAAGTAATAAAAAAAAAAGTTGGTTTTTTTTTTGGTACTGAGAATCAAACATTAGGACCTTGAGTTTGCCAGGCACTTGTGCCACTGAGCTACATCCCTGGCCCTAGACTTCTTTATTTTCTCTTGTTTTTATGCTTGTAAATCTGTTAAATTTGAAAATCAAAATATAGTTATCAATGTTACATGCATTATCCAGTATAATATCCTAACAACCTTGTTAAATGATTTTCATGATTCCCTTTCTTATAAAGTCCCTCAAACACAGTAAGAAATTAAATAACTTTCCTAGATTATATTGGTTATTTATTGGTAGAGCAAGCGTCAAACCAGGATTATCATTCCCCAAACATATGCTTAGTCTACTACATTTGGCCAACCATACAAAGACCAGATTCATAGTTTTTTAATACATGCTGTCAGATTCTTTGGATAAGTTAGACTAAACTGTTTATTTCTGTTTTCTGTAACCCTTAGCAATATTGATTAGCTTAAATACAATTCTTTCCATTATGCTATATTATGATACTTGTGTCTAGGACTGGAAAGATGAGTTTTACATGCAGCTTAAAAAAGTTTGCAGTATTTGTTTTCTACAGAGAAGCTGGAGTGATGGAGCTGTTCTATAACTGGGTTGTGGTAATGGTTATACAACTCTATAAATGTACTAAAATCATTGAAACCCTTAAACCAGGCATGGTGGCACACACTTATAATCCTAGCACTCAGGAGGTGAAGGCAGGAGAATCACTGTGAGTTTGAGGCCAGTCTGGGCTACATAGTGAGTTCAAGGCCAACCCAAACTGCATAGCAAGACCCTGTCTCAAAAAAAAAAAAAAAAAAAAATTTACCAATGAGCATACATTTCTATGGTTTGTACATTATATTTCAATAGGGCTGTTAAAAAATTTCCCTCCCCAAAACTTTAGTCATGATTCCCATAGAGTTTATGTAAGAGTTACATAAAAGTTTACAAAAGAGTTATTGAAATAAAGGAGTTTATAAAAGAGTTATTGAAAGGCCAGGGATTTAGCTCAGGGGCTTAAGCGCCTGCCTGGCAAGCACAAGGTGATGAGTTCGATCCCTGGTACCAAAAAAAAAAGAGAGTTACTGAAATAAAAGTTGTTTTATTCTGGAGACAGCAAATTAAAAAGGGAATCTAGAGATTTGTACAGCCTAGCTACCAGGAATGATTTGCCCATATTATACCCCATTGTATTTTATGTTAAAAATTAAGATGAACTAGGTAAGATGTAAAATACATGCATTTCTTAATTTATTTAAACACATTTATATTTCCCTGAAATAACTTTGTTCTTTTGTTGACTCTTCTTAATAGGCCCCTGTAAAGATAGCTGTCATTTTCAAACAGCTAAGAGTTCTCATTGATTCTGTTTTAAGAAAAAAGCTTGAAAATCCAAAGATGTCCCTTGAAAGTAAGTATTTGTAATATAGCTGGAAGAGAGTGTACATGTGTATATATATTTATACACTTTGTATGTATGTGTGTATACATACATATATGCATGAATGCATAGAAAACCTTTCTAAGAGTTGTTTAAGATTTTAAAAGTTGCTATTTAATACTAAGTGCACAGCAGCACATTTAATTCATAAATTACATGTGATTAAACTTTATTTTATGAGGCATAGTGATATATACTTGTAATTCCAGCTACCTAGGGGGCTGAATCAGGAAGATCCCAAGTTCAAGGCCAGCCTAGGCAATTTAGTAAGACCCTGTCAAAAGATAGATGGATTAGGTAGAGAGGTGGGTAAACAGATGGATAGACAAATAAAATAAAAGGAGCCCAAAAGTTTAACAAAATATTTTATGCTGAATTGCATCAATTTCAGACAATGTATGATTATAGTATTCACAATGTAAATATTCTCTTATGATTATTTTAATTTACTGCTATCTCTTGTTAATTTTTCCTCAAAACTCCTGGCCATTCCACAGAAAAAAACATAATAAAAACTGAGCATAGCCGGGCATGGTGGCACGCACATATAATCCTAGCATTCCAGAAGCTGAGGTACTGTGATACCAGCCTGGGCTACATAGTGAGTTCAAGGCCAGCCTGGATTACATAGCAAGACCCTGTCTCCAAAAAACAAAAAAAGGGGGGGGGGAACCCATAAACTTTGCTAATTATTACCATCCTATTAAACTACATTACTATTTTAGTCTGAAACTGCATTACTATTTTAGTCTGAACTGCAGTTTCAGAACAGCTATTTAGAGGTAGAATGCATATTTTAGTCATGTAGTCATTTTTTTTTAATTGGCAACTTTCTATAGGGTTTATTACAGCATTTCTCACTTATGCAAAATTATTATCTGTGTAAAATAAATACATTACCCTTCAACAAAAATCTGAAGTAGACACCTAAATTTCCAATGGAATAGTGTTTCCCCAACATGCCAAATCATAAAAATCACTCTGATGGTTAAAAAAAATCCAAAGCCATATTAATCTTCTCTATAGATGAAGTCTATGGTCATATTATTATAGTTATGATTATTAGCTTTTTATTCTGTAACACTTTACTATCATCCCCCTTTTTAAATATAGTTTATTATTTTTAAGTGGATTACTTTACTGGTGGAATGTCACATGTAGAATTTGGTTGATTGCATCCTTAGGCTTTGATTGGACAAGTTCTGTAGTTCCTGAATTTCCTACAAACTACTACTGTAGTCACTTATACATACAGGCTTGATTAGAATCAAGTTTTAGGAAACATAATATTTTCTGATTGGTGCTATGGGCATCACATCATGAAGCACTTCAGTTTAATTTTTCTTTAATAGTTAACAATTGATCAGTGGGTTCATTGTGATTATATTTGACAAAGTACCCCTAGTTAATTGTCACAGCCAGGCAAATTGGCAAGCTGCTGATAGGTAAGTGGTCCTATGCTGAAGACTCACACTCTATTTGTGTAACTAATTTTTGAATGCATAAACATTGAACTATATTAATTTTCTTGTACCACTAGAAACTTAGATCAGGTCTCAGCATATCTAAACAGGAAGAGTTATGAGCTTCTTAGGGAGTTAAGTGCATTACAATTTCAGCATTAGAATTGCATTATATAAAGGACAGGTTGAATCTTATCTTTCATATGAATTAACTTTTAAATGAATTTTAAAGTGATTTCAGTGTTTCTCTTTTCCATAAAAGAGAAAGCAAAGGTTGCTTTGGACTTGGGAAGGAAGATAAATACATCAGGGCCCTTTGTTTCTTGGCTTACTGTAAAGAAAAATTGTGACTTTTTAAAGTTTTGAAAAGTAACTTTGGTTGCTCTTACGCTTTCTTGCACTCTCTTCCTCAGATTAAAAATCATGGTTTTTTTCTAGAAATGCCATCGTTCTACTTCCAGCAAGTGATTTCTCTTCCCCTTTTCCCATCTTGTTTTTCCTTTTCCTTTTTAAAATTGCACTGTAGCTCCCCAAAACTGAGAGTCACACCACAGGCTAAGTTGTCAAAATGCCAATTGCGAACTGAAACCACTATACATGTAGTACTTCAGTCTTGTAGCCCTGATAATTACAACCTTCTGGAAAAGTGGTCATGAGATTTTTAGGAAGTCAGTTCCAGCTATTTAGAGGTAGAAGCAGCTGTTTAGGATACCAGTTTGGCAAATAATACCACCTCACTTGCTCTGTTTGTCAAATGAATTGGTATTTAATCTCTCTGTTGTGTAGAGAGGCCTATCACTTCTCTCATTGACACCTCCCCAAGAGTATTAGAGTGTTTTGCTCTCTTTAGATTGAACATGCAAAAACTGGTAACATTTGTTCCTTGCCCATTCTATGGATATCCTGCCATACTCTGAAGAATGTGCAAGACTCAATAGAGCCTTCAGTGTATTTCAGCAAGGGGAAAAAGTTGGGAAACTTCTTGTCGTAATGGAATCATTAAAGAAATAATTCCTCATAAAGAAGTAACAGTTTATATCACATAACTATTTTGGACCTTAGCCTATACATACACAAATATTGATTCTTTTTTTTTTTTTTTTTTTTTTTTTTTTTGTGGTACCAGGGATCAAACTCACAACCTCACACTTGCCAGGCAGGCGCTTATGCCATTGAGCTAAATCCCCGGCCCCAAATGTTGATTCTTTTTTCCCAAAATGTTAGCACTGTTAAGATAGGTATAACAGTAATCAACATATTTTAGGGTAAAAAATAATGTTTTATGAATATCTGTAGTATTATAGTGAATATTGCTGGTGTTTATACTTTAAGAAAATCTTTTAATGAACTATTCTTCTTCTTTATATGTGTATATATTAGAAAATTCGTGTTGTATTAATTCATAATTTCTTTTTCATTCAGATGACAAGATTCTACAAATCATTACAGAATTGATAAAGATGGAGAATAGTAATTGATATTGAAGTTTATGGTCAACTGTTTTAAAATTAAGCTGAAGATACAATCATGAAATTACGAGAAAATGGATCATCCCATTAAGTGTTTTATTACCTAAAATGTTGGTACTAGCCATAACCTAAAAGGTGGTAGGAAAGAAGCACATACTTTCAACATGTGTAATTTTCTAGTTCCTTTTTAATGATTATTCTCAGTATATTTGCCACTACATTTACAATAAATACTTTGGTATCATCATTTTTTTTTTGCACATCATTATGTGCCATAAGGGCAAGGCCTGTGTCTATTGTGTCTCACTTGCTGTGTGGTTCCCTGTGTAGCCTCATCCTCTGTCAGTCCCTGACATTTGGAAACTTTTGTCTTAGAAGTGAAAGTGAGCTCCAGAAACACTAATAACTAAATTTCCATAAAAAATAAAAATTTCACAAATCAGTTAACATTTGATACTCAAATCAGAAACTCAGTGCAGTATTAATAGATTTGACCTATTCTAGTAACATTCAGAAAACAAATATGTAATGTTGGGGGACAGGCTTAATGCTACTTTAAGCCTTGGGCTGGGATAGCTTGCACCATTTGCCTCGGTTCAAAGCTTTGAAGTCACCACTTTTGAACTCTTTTTGTATCCACAATTAAACTGGTAAATTTGGTAACCTCGAGAGAGTTAATGAATGCTTAGATTTTTTTTTCTTTTCTTTCCTATCCTTCCTATTTTTCTTTCTTCTGTCTGTCTATACATCTTTCCTAGGGTCTTATTAAATCACCCAGGCTGACCTCAGACTATAATCTTCCTGCCCCAGGTTCCCAAGTAGCAGAATGCCCAGCTGCAAATATTTTTTGATGGTCTCTATGTTTTCCATTGCTGTGAAATAGTACTTGAAATAAATTAACTTAAAGAAGGAAAGGTTTATTTTGGCTCAGTTTTAGGGATTCAGTTCAAGGTTAGCTAGGTCCATCACTTTTAGAACTGAGGTAAGGCAGAAACATAGCAGAAGGATGTGGCAAAGGAAAGCCTGTCTCTTCCTGGCAACAAGAAAGCCGTGAAAGAGGGAATGAGCCAGAGGGCAAGAGGCCAGGGACAAGGACAAGATATAATCTCTGAAGTCACATCTCCACAAGCCACTCCCTTCAACTAGGCCCAACCTCCTAAGTTTTTATCACTTCCCAATAATACCATCCAATTATGCATCAATCATTGGGTTGATCCAGTGATTGATTTAGTTCTCATGATCCAGTCTTCCAAAAGCCCCACCTCTAAATGCATGAGCCTTTAGGGGTGTAACAGTCTTGTTTTCCTTCTTTTGAAGCTATTTTGACTATTTAGAGGAGTTTTCATTTTCTATCAACAGGTGCTAATAAACTTCAAATATTGTCCTTTGTAGCTCAAATTTGAAATTACACCTAAAGACAAAGGATTAGAATAGAAACCTAGTACAATTACTTGGAACGCTTTATAATAGTTACTCACTAGTTGTTAAGAGATGAATCAAAGTCAAAACTTTAACATTGCAGATGGAAGTAAAAAGTAATACTTTGTAGCAGTTCCAAATATTAGATTTCTACTTGCAGAGTGGTAAGGGAATTCAGAGGAAGGAGTCAAGTATGACTAGTTTGGAATCTCCAACTAGTGCCTTTAGTGAAAATAGCAGCTAGATTGAGTACTAGACAAGTTCATCTTGGGGATATATGGAGGCAGAGGAGTCCTGGAGTACTGCAGCTAGAACTAATGATTATTCATTTTGTTTATGTAAGCTAGTGCCTCACACATGTTTTGTCTATGAATTCATTTATTCACTCAACAACTCTAGGGCAGGTACTATGTTAATCCCATTTTACAAATGAAGAAACAAACATGGAGAAGTAAAATAGCCCATCTGAGATTGTACTGACAAGCAGCAGAGGCCTCATGGATCTAGAACTACAATATTTACATTTCTGGAATATAACCATTATTCCTTTGATTATTACATAGTTAAGGCTCACCTTGAACTCACTGTGTAGATAGATTGTCCTTGAATTTGCCTCAGCTTCTAAAGTGTTGAGATTACAGGCATGCACCAACCATCCCCAGCTCCGTTATTTAAAATTCTAGACATGACCTATGAATCCTGTGATTTTAGAACTTGCTCCCCTCATTTTCTCCATGGCCACTTCTCATGATATTCCAGCTGTACCAGTGTCCTTTTGATTCCAAGAAGGTGCTAAGTGATTGGTTCAGCATTTATTCTCAAGCTCTACTATAATACACTTTTTTGGTTTTTTAATCCGACTTCTGAAGTGCATCATCCATTTTAGTCACAATAGCGCACTACTTTTTTCAGCTTATACTATCTGCTTTTTATCTTGTCCCTCTAGGCCATAGGCTGCACATGACTGTTTCACTGATACATACTCAGCATATACAGGCAATAAATGTTGAATGAATGAAGAAAGAAGAGGTCCAGGATAAGGCCATTTTATTAAAGCCAAGGGGAGAATTTCTGGAAGCAAAAGAATTGTCAACTGATGTTAGATGCAACTGATCCCAATACTCAAGAATATTACCAACAGACTAAGAAAAACACTAGATTTCAATTTTTTCTTGATAAATACATCTACCTTGTAGAGCCATTTGGATTGAGTGACAATTCAAGAAGTCCTATAGCTGCCCATGCATTTGGTGACTTCATAGAAAGACAAGACTTACAGTTAATGATAAAGTATATATAACAGGATCAGTAAGAACAACAAATGTGGAGTCTAGAAAAATCTGCACATAGGCTTCCTATGTTTTGTACAGTGTTTCTGTTTAGAGTAATCCACTTCAGTCTGAGTTCAAGATTTTTGTTGGAGGGTTAATCATTTAGGTATGAAGACCTGGCACAACTAATCAAAACTTCAGACTCCCAGAAGAAAAGCAGGTTAAGATGGCCATTCCATGAGCAACAAAATACAAAGCCTCCCAGGAGAAACAACTCATATGCCAGAATAAAACACCCTGGAGAGACCCAGACAGAGAGAGATGGATCCTCTTGACACAGGAAGAAATTAAAACGTAAAAAAAGCTTATCAAACACATTGAGACTACAACTGAAACAGCTAAAAACTATGGGACACAGATTTTTTGCTGTGACCTGCCAAGTTTGAGTTGGCCTGAATTTGCACCAGCTTAAATCTGTGCCGGTAGCAGAGCCACCCAAATTCATTCCTGCTGCCAATCACAGAAACCACAGCAGCGCTGAAGTCGGGGGTTGGTGAGCCCAATGGAGAGCAGAGCCGGTGAAGGGACCTTCACAATCCATGGTCAGTGCTGGGAATGAGACACCCCCCCATGGGAAGGTCATGACCAAATGGGCGACATGTTGGAATCGGGCAGGAGGAGACTGAACTGGGAATGACAGTGACTTCAGTTGGTTATTCCCTCCCCCAGAGCAGATTCTTGGGATTTGCTTAGACTGGGCCGCCCCCCTGGCTGGGACACAGTGAGCCATCCCAAATTGATTCCCTGTGCCTGGCATGCACTAACTTGGTGAAGGTCCCTGAAGTTTGGCTGGCCCGATGGGGTGGGGCAGGCAAGAGAGGATGGAAGTCCCTTGCCAGCATGCTTCTGAGGAAACGTGGCCAACAGGGAAGGGGGCTGGGACCTGCACTGTAACCTGTGTGGTGGAAACCAGGACCCTGACAGGAGAGAGAGGTAAGAGGAGGCCCCCAGACAAGAACCCTGAGAGCACTGATCCAGGAGAGGGAAAAACAAAGGAGACTAAGGGCAGCAAACATGCAACATCAGACATGGCTTCAATGGACATTAAGAGATATCTTCGGGACCTTGTAGATGAACTCAAAACTGAAATATTAAATCAGGTAAAGCAAAATATGAGTAGAGTAATAAAAGAAATGCTCTCAGGAAGCATCTCTCAGGATGATACAGATGGAAGAAGGGAGGAACACAAAAAAAGGAGAGAAATATTTGATAAAGAATATAAAGAAAATATGGAATACATGAAGCAGATTCAAAGAGACTACCAGGAAATTAAAAACTCCATTGAAAGCTGGCAAAACTCCTTAAAAGAAACTAAGGATAGACTATCAAAACTTGAAGACAAGTTTGCAAAGTGTGATCATGAAAGGAAAGATCTCTTAAAAATAATAAGGAAACAGGCAGTAACAATATAAAGGCTAGAAGATGACAAGAGAATCTACAATTTAAGAATAAGAAACGTGAACAAAGAGGCAGGAATACATACAGGCAAATTACAAAGGCTTTTCATGGAAATAATTAAGGAAAACTTGCCAAGCATGGGAAAAGAAAATGACATTTGGTTGTGTGAGGCATATAGAACTCCAGCCACCTACAACCCAAACAGATCTACACCCAGACATATAATAATCAAGATACCAGAAATTCAATATAAAAACAATATTAAAAGCCATCAGAGAAAAGAAACAGATTACCTATAAAGGTAAGCCCATCAGGATCATGGCTGACTTCTCGACACAGACCATCAGATCAAGAAGAGCTTGGAGTGAAGTATTCCAAGCCCTGAAAGAGAATAACCTCCAGCCCAGATTGATGTATCCTGCAAAACTGTCACTAGAAATTCATGGAGAAACAAGATGCTTCCATGTCAAAGAGGAACTGGGTGAGTTTGTGACCACCAATCCAACCCTGCAGAGAATACTGAAGGACATTCTAGAAAGAGAGAGAAAAATACCAGGAATTTAGTAACAGTAGCAGAAAGGCCTCAATGAGTGGGGCAGGCAGTAGAATGGAGGAGAAAACTAGACAAACAAAGGCAGAAAAATAGCATAGCAGAAATGAGGCAGAGAAGGATGACTAGAATCTCTAATATAGATGGCCTTGATGCACTATATTGTTAATAGCGCACCACGATTTAAAACCCACATTACTCACACTACTCTGCTTAGATGTATTATATTCTATTCCAGTCATTCTACCTGTACTAGATTTGAGGGCACAGACAGTAATCCTGAAAATAACAGAATATAGTATGATAATCATCCTTAATTTCCTATTAACTTAATCTAAAGCTCTGTAAAACCTACACTGTTTATCATGACTGATCGTAACTGAATCTGATTTGTTGGATCGCTGTTTTGTATTGATAGATTTTATTCAAAGCTGTTATGATTGATAGTATCAAGTCTGAGAGTATAGGCAACTGCACTTAAGATGACAAGATTCATTAGAATATCCACTATGGTTTGATTCTTACCTGACTTTGAAGTTTTATACTGTCTACAATGTTTTATTTTAACTAATATTGTCATGTACTGCTATATTCATTTATGCCTGATGATATAGACAATTCTATTGAAGATAATAAGAAACAACACAGTAATTATTGTAGATCACCTTGTACTGTGGTTTTATATGACCTTTTGGTTTCATGTTTTTATAGGAATTTGTTTTGTTTTATCTTGCTATGTTTTGTTTTTCCCTCTAATACAGAAAGGATAGAAATACATGTAAAGACTCATGCATGTGTAGCCTTTCTGCCATTGTTCCTTGAACCCTGGTGATTTTCTTCTCTCTCTCTCTAGAATGTCCTTCAGTATTCTTTGCAGGGTTGGATTGGTGGTCACAAACTCCCCCAGTTCCTCTTTGTCATGGAAATAGTCTCTGCATTAATTCGGAGAGACAGTTTTGCAGGGTACATCATTCTGGGTTGGAGGTTATTTGCTTTCAGGGCTTGGAATATTTCACTCCAAGCTCTTCTTGATTTGATGGTTTGCATTGAGAAGTCTGCTGTGGTTTTGATGAGTTTTCCTTTATAGGTAATCTGTTTCTTTTCTCTGACCACTTTTAATATTCTGTTCTTGTGATGGATTTCTGTGATCCTGATTATTATACATCTGGGTGTGGATCTGTTTTGGTTGTAGCTGGCTGGAGTTTTGTATGTCTCATTTATCTGAACTTCACTTCCATTACCTATGTTTGGGAAGTTTTCTTTAATTATTTCTGTGAATAGACTTTATTTCATTTGTATTTGTTACTGCATCTTCATTCACATATTTTATTCTTAGGTTATAAATCCTCTTGTCATCTTCTAGCCTTTGTATCGTTGCTTCCTGGTTCCTTGTTATTTTTAAGAGATCCTTCCTTTCATGATCATACTTTGCAAATCTATCTTCAAGTTTTGAAAGTTTGTCTTTAGTTTTTGTTGAAAGGTTTTGCCAGGTTTCAATGGAGTTTTTAATTTCCTGATATTCTCTTTGGATCTGTTTCATATATTCTAGATTTTGTTTATATTCTTCATCAAAGGCTTCTCTCCTTTCTCTGGGTTTCTCCATTCTTTCATTTGTATCTACTTGAGGATTACCCAGGACTTCTTTTATTAATCTGCTTATATCTTGCTTCACTTGAGTTAGAATTTCAGATTTAAATTTGATGATGAGGTCACGGAGGTATTTTTTTATTTCCGATGAGGCTGTCTCTGATATTACAGGTTTGCTGCTCTCAACCTCCTCTGCATTTACCTCTGTTGAACTCACTTTCCCTGGTTCCACAGTTGGGGACCTTTTACTCTTTCTCTGTCTTGTCATGTTTTTGGCCCCCTTCAGACAGGTGGGGTGTGGAGGTCTCTGGGCCTTTCGTATTGCTTACAGTTTTTCTGCAGCGTACTTGTTAGGGAAGTACCGCCACCTGTCTGCTGTGGATCTGCGAGTTGCACACTGAGAGCTGGCTCCTCCCCCATGCCAGTCAACTAGTTTATGCTTCAACAAGTTTGTGTGTTCCCTGGGGATGCCACTGGCCCAGAAAAGCCTTGTCTCTGGCTATTGGGTTTCAACCAGGGCCGTGGCCCTGTCCGAGCTGATCCCACCAATCTGCTTTGGACTAGGAGTCATCAGCGGATGCTGCCTCAGGTTTTGATTTAAGCCGGCCCTGCCCAACTCCAAACTATCACCCAGCCAGTCCTTCCAACTTGGGGAATCCAGTTCCCATCACTCACCAAAGTTCACCTAGCTTGACTGGCTGTCTCCACTCCCCACCTCAGTGCCTCCTCCAGCCGAGGGTCTGGAGCTCACCAACCCCCGCTCTCAGCAAGGCCATGATCTCAGCTGAATCATGAGTCACCTTATTCCAAGATGTGCCAGTACAGAAATCAGGGCTTGCCCAGCTCCAGCCCTCTGTCCATGCTACTGCTGCTTCTCTCTTTTTTTTTTTTTGTCTTTTTCTTCTTCTTTTTCCTCAGTTTCTTCCTGGGTCATGAGAATTCTTCTCCCTTTGTCTAGCTTTCTCCATGTTGCCAGATTCCAGCATCGGAGTTGTTTTTATTTTGTCCTCAGAGAGGCTCTCTTATCCAGGAGCCAGTTTCTTAAAACAACTTTTTTCATATACACACACAACCTACGGGCTCTGTCCTCTGGGGAGACCTGACACATACCACGCACTGCACCTCCATCACTCACAAAAGCATCTTTACTGAGATATTTTCTGAATAAAGGTCACTCCAAAGCTCTTCACCCCTGAGCTGTAACTGACTTGGCGACAGACTTAATCCATCTCCATCCGCTCTGAACAATTTTCTTGCTCTTCTCCAATTCATATATGTTGCATTAGTCAGAAGTTTATTACTCTAACAAAATATTTTATACACACTACTTGGAAAGAAAAAGAGGTTCATTTAGTTCACAATTTTGGAAGTTTAAAAGTCTAAATGGCACAGTACAGGCTCTGGGGTGAAGGCCACCCCTTGGCTGTAGGTAGCATCTCATAGAAATTCCAGGATCATGTACAAGAGCAAACAAGTGATTACATCTCTAACCAGGAACAGAGGATGGGAGACTTGCTGCTTTAATAACACTACTTTGGTGCCTTTCTCCTGTAGTCCTAGCTACTTGAGAGGCTAAAGCTGGATCACTTCAGCTCACTCCTAATAACATAAGGACTTCCTATTATGCTCACTTCTTAAAGGTCCACTTAGTCCCCTGTACTGCCACCTGGGAATCAGGTCTCCAACATACGAACTTTTGAGGGGATACAAACCATATTCAAATCATACCCTATGGAATAGAACTCTAACATGGAGCTGAACTCTAGTTGCATGTGTGTTAGAATGTTTGTGTACTTTATGTTGTTTTGATACTCTGTGCTTTTTACCTTAACATTTTTCCTCGATGGTTCAGTTTAGATAATTCCATTGATCTCTTTTAGGGTTTGTTGATCTGGTCTTTTGCTATATTCAGATTGCTTTTAAATCTACCCAGTGAATACTCAATTTAAGATACTATATCTTTCAATTCTAACATGCCATTTGATTATTTTTAGAGACATATTCTTGTATGGAATTCTTTTGGCCCACTTCATCCATCTCCTCTGTTTTCTATAACAGACTTATAATAGTTATTCTGAAGTCCTTGTCTGCCAACCCCAACAACTGATTCATCAGCAAGTCTGTTCCTATTGTCTGTCTGAAGTGAGAATCAGATTGAGTTACCCAAAAGAAAAAGAGGACAATTTTGTGTTAGTTACTTTCTCATCACTGGGAAGCATGCAGTTTAAAGGAATAGGGATTTATTTGGGCTCATTTTTTAGAAGTTTCCCGTCTTGAGGCTGGGGATTTAGCTCAGTGGCGTAATCACCTGCCTGGCAAGTGTGAAGTTGTAAGTTTGATCCCTGGTACCAAACAAACTAACAAAAAAAGAAGTTTCCAGTCTTTGCACTGTTGATTGGTTCTAGGCAGAAGCAACATGGTGGAAGGGCCTGGTGGGCAGAAGAAAACTGCTCATTTCATGGCAGTCAGGAAGCAAAGCACACTGAGGAAGGACCTGGGCAGGGACCCTTATGGCTCTGCTCAATAGGACAGCCTCATGGGGCACATGTTGAGTGGTTTGCTACCTGTAGGTCCTACATGCCATTCCTCATCAGTTCTAAGAAACAAATGTAACAGTTGCTTGGTTTCAGTCTGCACCCTGTAATATGTCATCTGAGTAACCCCCTTTCATATCACACCCCCCAGGCCATTCCCTTTTGTTCATTTCAATAGGACTAATTTTCCTTTCTATCTGGGACTGGGTAGCTTTACCATGGTCTAAAGATACTAAATGCTACATTGTTTTCTGTGTGGTTAGAAAAAGAAAGAGAGAAAGAAAGAAAGAAAGAAAGAAAGAAAGAAAGAAAAGAAAAGAAAAGACAAGACAAGACAGACATGTTAGATCTGCCTTGTTCTTAATAGAGGAGCCTGAGGCTATGTTAGTAAAAGGAGCCTACAGGTCAGAAGGAGTCCTTTCTCTGAGCTTATGTTCACCATTTAAAATCATCAGGAGGTCAGGGATTTAGCTCAATGGCACAGTGCCTGCCTGACAAATGTGAGATCCTGAGTTCAGATGCTGGTACCCCCTAAAAAATTAAAAACAAATCAATACAATCATCAACACCATGAACAAAAACAAAGATGCATCAACTTTATCTTGTACTTGTTAAGTGTCACCTTCCTACTGAACTTTTTCTCACCAACTTTTTTAGTACTACAACTTGCCCACTGGCACTCCCAATGTCCCAGTCCCTGTACTGTCTATGTCTCCCTGCATGGGCCCCTCACATAAGGAATGGTGTCTCTTCTGTTTCCTGATACATCCAAGTGTCACAACAAAAGCAAAACTACTATCACATACAAAGTTACACAATTTTACTTCCAGGGTACCCAGACCCTGCTTTACTCTATCTGCTTGCTGATTTGAATGTTTAGGGCTTTTAAGAGGTGATTAGGCCAGAAGGGCTCCTCCCTCATCAATGAGATTAGGCACTGTGACCACTGATCATGATGTCATTTTGACTAGATTAAGAAATGCCTGAGTGAGTCTGTGGGATGTTTTCAGAGATGATTGGCCTACAGGCCAGAAAACTGAGGGGGAAGACCCAACACAGTTGTAGGTGGCATCAACAACAGACCTGTAATTTAAATGAAAGAAAAGGGCAAGAAAAATGAAGTTGGCACTTTTTTGAAGAGCTATATTCTGCTTTAGTGAGTGTTTTTTTTTTTTTGGGTACCTGGTATCTCAGGTGGGTGCTTATGCCGCTGAACTAAATCTCCAGCCCTAGTGAATGTATCTCTTACTGCAGTTAACTTTGAACATGTCTTCAAAGTTTTCAGCCTTCCAAAGCAGACTCACACCAGTGACTTTCCACAGAGTTTCCAGGGTTTTTGTTTTTGTTTTTGTTGGTAAGACAAGGTCTTTCTATGTGGTTCAGACTGGTGTTAAACTATGTAGCCCAGGTTGTCCTCCAACTCACAGCAATGCTCCTGTGTTAGCCTCCCAAAGCTGGTATTACAGGCATGTGTGGGTGACTCAAATTTCCAGGTCTTTGTCAGTGCACTACTTACTGCTGCATCCTTAATCCCCTTTGTTCTGCAATTTCCATTTTCCTGGGCTGAGTAGCTGCTGGGTCTCCAGCATACAGATGGCAACTATGGACTCTCCCACCTCTGATCCTGCAAGCTGCATAATAAATCCTCTTGCATCATTGTCATATATTGTCTATTGATTCTACTCCTCTGAGAATCCTAGCCAATATGGGTGCTTTTATAAAAGGGCTTGACAGAGGGAAGACATTTCTCTCTTATGATTGCCTGCCTTCTGCCATTTAAGCATACAGTACTCCTCCCCTCTAATGGCAACAGCATGAGGTGGTTATTTTTGTTTTTTTGCTTTGATGCTTTGTTGTTGAAACACAGGCAATTCAAAGTGACCATGGAGGCTTCTGTCAAAAGATCTTCTAGCAGAGCTGCCTCAGCTTTACAGTTAAACAATATTGATATTTAAGATCAACTCACTTTCAAGATCCTTTTCAAAGAAGGCAAGTATTGTTTCATCCGTGTTCTTCATAGGCTATAAGTACGTTGCAGAAAACTACTGTAAAGATCAGGGCCATGGGTATAGTTCAGTAACATAAGTGTCTGCCTGGCAAACACAATGTCCTGAGTTTGATTCCTGATACCACAAACAAACAGAGAACCCCCAAAAAGCAAAAACAAAACCAATGATTCAGGGTACAGTAACATAGTAAAGTATTTGCCTATGTTACAATTCTAGAAGATACTTCATTTTAAGAAACTGGCCCATAATTAATATAATGTTACGCAGTATTTTTCCTTCCAGTAGTCTAAGATGTGAAGGTTTCTAGATATAGTCTTGTTCCAGATAGATGTCAGTTCTGTCACAATTTACAATGATGAAAACTGTTCCCTTTAATGAAACATTTTTACCAAATGTCACATCTCTTCAAAGTGTGAGGTGATCCAATTCAATCATATCTGGTATACTTTCAAATATGCTTAGATAATTTTAAACCTTTGTAAATGAACTGCCCAATTTAACCAAGTGAATGATAGAAAATTCTCATTTTTGATGCATTATCAAAAATCCTGCATTGAGGCTACAGAGGCTTAAGACAACAACTGATGCAGTTTTGACAGAAGAAAATGGCTTCTTGCAACATTAATACCTAAGGAAGTCTCAAAACTTTTAATTGCAGGCCATGCTTTGGAACATGGAGGAAGCCCGTGTCAGTTGTAAGCTGCCTGGAACCTCGCCTAAGGGCCTGCCCTGCCACTGGGAGCATTGAGGAAGCCCACCTCAGGAGTAGGCTGCCTGGAGCCTCCCCTGTGGGTATACCCTGCCACCTGGAACATCTCAGAAGCCTGCCCCAGGCTGAAAACTGCCCTGAACTGCTTCTACTGGGCCTGTCCTCCCACCTGGCACATCAGAAGACCTCAGCAGGCTCCAGTTAGTGTGAAAAAATTTGGAACTTTGCTCCTAGGTGGTGAACCTTGGACTACAGTGGATTAACTGTATCAGTGTGCTGAGCATGCCCCCAAAATAGAGGTGTACAGTGGATAAATAGGGCCAGTAGTAAAACCCCCTCCAACTAACTCTAAGACTTTGGTGAGTCTGGAAAGAGTATGTGTGATCCCCTCCTACACATAGAAAACATCAGGCAGAGTGAAAATGACAATGAAAAAGCAAAATGCAGTCTCAAACATATAGTTCACCAGAAGCAAGTACAGGAGACATTGAAATAGAGGACCCCTAAAGTAACACACCGGGAATCTCTGAAAAGATAGCGAGTGAAATAAAAAAACAACTCCATCAGGCTAGAGGAAATCAAATTAGAAGTACTCTCCCATGTAAAGATAGAAATAACAACTTTAGTAAAGGATTTGTTGAATGCAGCTAAAGAAGAAATAGAGAAAAAAGTACATGAGCATGGGAAACTGATTGAAACCTTGAATGAACAATATACAAAACAAGCAGAATTCATGAAACAAACTGAAGGAGACATCCAAGAAACAAAAAATTCTATTGAAAGCATGCAAAACCTCCTAAAGGAAGCTGAGGATAGGATTTTGGACCTTGAGGACAGGATCACATTTAGTGATCTGGAAAGGATAGAACTTTTAAAAATAACAAAGCACCATGAAATGACAATCCAGAAGCTTCATGATGATGCCAAGAGCAAAATATAAGAATAATGGGCATTAGCGAAGATACAGGAGTCCAGGCAAATGACATACATAAAGTATTTACAGAAATAATAGCAGAAAATTTCCCAAACATGGGGAAAGAATCTGATACACAGATAAGTACGGCATATAGAATGCCAAACAGTCACAATCAACATAAATCCACACCCTTACACATAATAATTAAGATCTCAGACATACAGCATAAAAACAGAATACTAAAAGCTGTCAGAGAAAAGACACAACTCACCTATCAAGGAAAGCCCATTAGAATCATGGCAGACTTTTCAGCACAAATCCTCAAGTCAAGAAGAGCTTGGAGTGAGGTATTTCAAGCCCTGAAAGAAAACAACCTTCAACACAGACTGATGTACCCAGCAAAATTTTCATTCAAATTCAATGGAGAAATAAGATACTTCCATGACAAAGAACAACTGAAGAAATTCATGTCCACCACACCAACCCTAGAAGAGTAAGGAAAGACATACTAGACCGAGATAAAAATGACCACAATCCCCAAAACAACAACAGAAAGAAACTACCAGGCAGGATAAGCAATTACATAAGAGGAAAAGCAGGAAGAAACAACTGGAATATAACATGGCAAAGTCAAGCCAGTATATATCAGTGATATCCATAAATATAAATGGCCTCAATCCACCTATAAAAAGAAATAGATTGACAGAATGGATCAAGAAACAGGATCCCACAATATGCTGTATACAAGAAATACATCTGACCCAAAAGGAAACTCATAGGTTAAAAGTCAAAGGATGGAAAACACCACTGCCCTGTAAGCAAATAAATATTAATTAGGGATTTTACAAAAAGATTCAAAACATAGCTCCTTTAAGTAAAAGTTTTGTGGTCAGTGTAACAAAATGTTATGGTGTACTAGTATTCAAGATATATACAATAAAGTAGGATATAGCTTTGGTTTTTCATGGCAGTTCTAAATCCTAGCTTCTTTAGAATACACAATTTATCTCAATTTAGAATGCACAATTTATCTCATGATTTATCATAATTTTTTCATTGGCAGTTTTAAACCCTAGCTTCTTTAGAATACACAATTTAGCCTAACCTCTAAAATTTAAAACCAACCGCCCCCCCATCTAATAACTGATATAGCTATGTACAGATCTAAGCTGAGTAAGAGAACAATGTCTAAAAGTAATTAAACCTTTAAAGAACAAATTATTTTACCTCTAAATTTCAAATCACTCACACAAAATAGATGAGAAATTCTTTTATCATATTTAGAATCAAAATATCCCTTAAAATATTTACATTTTACATTAAAAAGGATACCAAAACACAAGATCATGTACAAGCTTATGTGTTCAAGTTTCTGAATGGCCAAAAAAAGAAAAGAAAAGAAAAGAAAAACAATGGACCACCACGAAGCTGTTGTGTAAGGTAATAAATTTCTTCAATTAGTGGAGATTAAAGCAATGAATGGGGCCGAGGATTTAGCTCAGCGGTTCAAGCGCTTGCTTGGTAAGGGCAAGGTCTTGAGTTCAATCCCTGGTACCAAAAAAAAAAAAAAAAGGATGAATAAAGTAATGACTGTACTCCTTGGACTTCTGATTCTTGGTCAAAAACTGCTCAACTGAATGATTAGTATAATTTAATTATGAAGTTGCTTGACTCTTTGTTGCTCCTCTACAATTTCTTTAAAAACAGTGCAATTTTAAACTTACAGAGTACCACCTGCTTTGAGTGAAAGTGTAGATTTTCATAAAACAATGATTATATTTTTGTAGTAATTTTTGGTATCTTCCTCTGTGTTAAAAGAGTTCATTAAGGGGCTGGAGATTTAGTTCAGTGGCATAAGTGCCTGCCTTACAAGCATGAGGTTGTGAGTTTGATCCCTGGTTTAAAATATGAGCAACATGTATATAGTGGATTTGTTCAAATGTTCAATTTGCTGAACAGTCAGATTCCAAAAGATATTCTCATTTTTCATATCAATCAGACTTTTAGGGCTTTTGAGCCCATGCTGGTTCCCAAACCATCACTGACTGTCATTATCACTAGCTTGTTCAATATAGAAGACATATTATTAGGCAAGACCCTGGCCTTTATTGCCTCATGCAGTTGAATCAAATCTTCTGGAGGTCTCTGAATTTTCCCTCCATTACATAGAAAGTCCCTTTTCTTGTAAAAAAGCATCCAAAATTCATCAAGATATTTTGTAGTGTGCTCAAATTTATGTGGGAGTGCTGTGGTATTTCTTTTAATTCCTGCTTCACAAATAATTCTAGCTCTTGTTGAATGACTACTTGGAATTGGGAAACACCATCTTGAGATACTACTTTGCTAAGATCTTTCTCTTTTTCTAGCAGCGAAGGAGATGGAGGTGTTTATGGTTCCCCAGGAAGAAGGCTCACAGGCTGACAAAATGTCATCTCTGAGGTACCTCTTTCCCCTTTCCTCACACATGCACACTTTGAACTCTAGCCAGCAGTCACAGCCCAGATGCCACCCACCTCTTCCCACTAGTGTATCCACACCCAACAACCAAAGCCTCCACTGTCTCTCAAATACTTCACCTCCTCCTCCATTCAAAGTGCCATCTTTAAAGCAGAGACCTGACCTTTACCAGACAACAAATGTGCTGGCACCTTGGCCTTGCATTCCCTAGCCTTCAGAATTGTTAGCAATAAAGTTCTGTTCTTACTAAATTAACTGATCTGTGGAATTTTTTTTTATGGCAGGAAAAACAGACTAAGATATCACACTTTTATGATATCTATATATGCTTCGCAGGACTTGCCTGGGCTCCCTGCTTTCTAACTTTCAGTCCAGCTGCACATGAAGAATGCTATTTTAAAACAAATAACACATAGTTTAAAATCCAAAAGATAAATGAAGGTTTACAGTAAAAAGACACTCATGTCCTTATTTTCATCCCCCAGATTTTCTACCCAATGACAGCTAATATTACCAGTTTCTTGCATATTTTTGAGGGAGACTCTATGGACCTATAAGGATATATTTATCCTCTTTTTAAAAAAGCAAATGAAAGCATATCTAACATATTGTTTTGTGCTTTGCTTTGTTTTATTTAACATTGTTTTGAAAATCTTGCTGTGTCAGTCCATAAATATTTGCCTTATTTTTCCAGTGGCTGCATAATGTTACATTTTTTGGATGTTCCTAATTGAAGACAATCAGTGCTTTACCTTTAACAAGGAAAAATATAGTCATTGTAATGGTGTACATCTAGGTGTCCCCCTACCAACCTTCATGTGCTCATAGGTGGGGCTTTTGGGACATTATTGGATAGGTCGACTGATGGGTTTATAGCTGCATGTGATGCAGGGAGGTGAAGTCTGGTGGGAAGAGGTGGGTCACTTTAGCATGACTTGATACACATTTATGTTTCTTCTCCTGCTGTTATCTCTGCTGCTTCCTGATGCCATGCCATGAACTGTCTCTCCTCTACCATCCCCCTCTGCCATGCTACCCTGCCTTGGAGCCAATTGGGCTAAAACCTCTATACACTGTGAGCTAAAATAAACCTTTCCTCCTCTAAATTATTGTTGTCTCTGAGCAACAAGAAAGTAACTAAGACAATCATTTTGCACTAATATAGAGGAATTATCCAGGAGAAGAATTGCTGAGTTAAAGACTATGCATTTTTTGTTTGTTTGTTTTCTGAGACAGGGTCTAATTATACAGTGCAGGCTGGCCTTGAACTCATGGTGATCCTCCTGCCTCAGCCTCCCAAATGCTGGAATTACAGGCATATTCCACCATACTCAGCAAGACTGCATTTTAAACATTTAAAGATCTTGATAAACTGTCTTCCAAATGGTAGTACCAGTTTTTATCCCTACCAACCACATATTGAGGTGCTATTTCCCTACATTCTATTATCAAATTAAGTATAAAATATCTCATAATTTTAATTTGCACTTTTCTTATTATGACAGAGTTTGAACATCTTTTCATATGACACATTTTTCTTAGAAACTATCTACTCAAATATTTACTAATTTTCTCTTACATTGTCACTCTTTTTTTCTTATTATGCAAAGGAGCACTAATATTTGAAGAAACTTAGGCTTTTTTCTACAATATTAAAGTATTTTTCCAAATTTCCCAGTAAATACATTTTTTCATTATAAAATTTATTTATTTGGTGCTGGGAATCAAGTTCAAGACCTTGTGCTTGCCAGACAGGCACTGTGCATCATAAAACTTATTAATCTTTTCTTCTTGCCCCACTATTATTGGAGAGTGAGTCCAAAGCATTGTGGATGCTATATATGCATTCTACCACTGAGCTATATCTTCAGTCATTACCAGTTTTTATGGTTTGTGGTTATGGATGCTCCCTAAAGCTTCATGAACTTCTAGATGGGGTTTCTTGTAGTTAGCTCAGTCTAGAAGTTGTGATTGATTCCTGGTTCATTGCTGGAATTAAGGATGCTGGGATTAAAGGTGGGTGATTGCTGGGTCAGTCCACTGACTGGATTGGTACTACCCTAATCCCATCAGTTTGGAAAAGATAAACAAGGCAGAAAGAGTTTTGTCTCTGCTCTCCCAGTCCCATAGTCACTTTTGCTGTCTTCCAACATCATAAACGGTTGCTCCTCTGCCAAATGCCACCCTACTTTGGAACCAGTCAATTATGGGGTGAAACCTCTACAAACTGTGAGCTAAATAAACCTTTTCTCCTTTAATTTGGAGTGCCAGGTATTTTGAATCAACAATGAGGAAAGTAACTAAGACACCAATCTTTCTTTAACAGTCTCCTGCTTTTGTGGTCATATTTTTCTATTCTGAGAGAATCATAAAATCTGAACTATATAACTTTAATGCTCACTATCGATGTGCAAATTTCTTGATACCTCCATACCTGGAAGGGACATATACAAGGCATAGTTCCTTCCTGCAAATTAAAAATATCTCCTTTATTCTGGTTTCTTTTCTGAAAAGCAATATTTTCAATGCAAATGACACCACAAAAGACCTAATTCTTCAGGTCATTTTACTACTTCTGCACTGATATAGTTTAACATAATAAACACCCCAAACTAATCTGATAGTATAACAACACCTTGATCTGTTAATTGAATGCCCATGTACTAAATATACACATAGGCCCAGGAGAGCTGTTCCCTTCTGATACCCAAGTCTACATGGACAGCCCTACTATCTGAAGGGACACCAGCAGAGTAAGGGTCAGGCTAAGATCACAGGGTGCAGAAATACTTTTCTGGCTCACAAAACCAAATTGTCTAGTCTCCCATATTGCACAGAGCTGAAGCTGAGCTGGTTTCAACCATAATTATGATGTTGTGCTTACTATCTCTTAGTTCTTACCAACATCTACTTCTGATTCAGACCCTGGAAGGCCTGAGGCTGCTGCAGGAAAACTTCCAGCCCAAGAAGACATTTTCCTTTTAATAGCTGGAATTTGGCATCTAACTGTGGCAAAGAGACATAAAGTAAAACTTCAGTTTTACCCAGGGTGAGCTACATATCTAATTTGACCAACCTCAGATCTCAGAGGAAATCCAACAGAATCATAATATGAGTAATAGACTCCCTGAAATTATAAATCACTATCTCTGTTTCTGCTTCCCCAACACAATAA
Organism: Hydrochoerus hydrochaeris; assembly: GCA_004027455.1. Classification (NCBI taxonomy): domain Eukaryota; kingdom Metazoa; phylum Chordata; class Mammalia; order Rodentia; family Hydrochaeridae; genus Hydrochoerus; species Hydrochoerus hydrochaeris. The sequence continues at coordinate 70,732 of PVLA01001943.1, read as the reverse complement.
TAAACTGAAAAAAACCTATTTTCCCTGGCTACCCTGGCTAACAAAAGGACACAGAACTTATGGGGGGGGGATAATTATACCATCAGCTGATCAAATTAACTTTATATAAGCATGTTATATGTCTTATTTAACGTTCACAATAATCTCATAGGATATTATCACTACTCTACTTTTTAATAGCTAGGGAAACTGGAGGATAAGAGGTAGAGTAATCTAAGACTACAGGGTGCCATTGATGAGCTTTGAACCCAAGGATTTGGACTCTGAAGCAAAAGTTCTTAACCCACTGTATAGAACTGAATGTGCCAGGCAAACTGACACAGGTGGGTAGGAAAGAAAGCACATCAACATATGAGAGAAAAAATAGTGTACTTGAGAGTGTGCTGAACCCTTGATGAACTGGAAATTGGTAGGACTCTATGGAATGTAGTAATAAAGAGATAGCCTTTTCTCCAGGAAGACACTGATATGTAAGTCAAACATCTGGGCTTAAAAATATGTGCTAAAAATTCCTGTCCTTTGTTTACTAAATACCAACAAAACTTGTCTGACTTCAAGTACTTTAAATTCTTATCAATTCTGGTGATTAAATACAATAATAGAAAAATAGAGTCTTAAGTAAATATAATTTTCAGTGACATCAAACTAAGTTTAAATATTATTTGAGGTGTAAACAAAGTTGTCTATATTTAGTTGGCAACTCACCATTGGCTGAAACAAGCCTCTGACATTAAATGTACTGTCCTACTTGTAACTCCAACCCTAGAACTGGGACAGGGTAAGGCAAGCGACTTTGTTCTTAAGCGGTAGGGCCAAACTGCAGGATTGGGGGAAAGACCTTTGGTTCCATTATATTAACACTTGCTTGCAAATTTCATAAAACACACTTGAAAACAAACAGATCAAATCATGGTTAGGCAACCTTCATTAAAAAAACTTTGTTATGATTTTATATTTTAGGGCCAGGGTTTTAACTCAGTGGAACAAGTGCCTGCCTGAAAATTGCAAGGTTGTGAGTTTGATCCCCAGTACCAAAAAAAAGGTATGATTTTATATTTTAAAGTATTTTAGTATTTTAGATTTACTTAGCATCTTGAAGACACATTGGGCCCAGATCCCAGAGAGATGAACAGAAATTAAAGACTTTTCATAGAGAAGAAAACAGTCCTGAACTTGACCAGATTATTTACACCACAAATACTAATGAAAGGAAAATGTGGTATGAATGAATGTCTCTGAGTAATATGCTCAAAGCAAACATTCTTTATGTTTCCCATAAAATGTTTGCCTTCCCTTAGTCTTTTTTATCTCAGTTAATGACAACTTCATCGTTTCAATTACACAGGCCAGAAAATTTAGGGTCATCCTTCTTTCTGTCATATTCTAATTTTTACACCAACTTCTGTGGGCCTATATTAAAAATCTGTAGGATCTAAATGCTTCTTAGCACCTCTCTTATTGTCTTGGTTCAAGGACCCATCAGCTCTCACTTGGTCTGTTTAGTAGTGGGGCCCCATTTCTCTGTGTGTCTGTCTTCCTGCTATTCTTATGTATTCTCAACCTGGTTGATCTCTCTAGTGCTGTGCAATAGAAATATGAGTCATATGTGTCATTTTAAAGTTTCTAGAAGTCACATGTAAAAAGAAGCAGATAAAATTAATTATAATCACATGATTTGTGTATAAAAGTAGGCACCTTGTGTTGGAACTGCTCTGTTCTCATCTCTCATTACTGTTACCCCTTATTCTGTTCCAGGAATACTTTTATCTTGGGTTTTTGCACATGCTATTCCCTTTATCCAGATATAGGAATGACTCTTCCCTAAATTCCTTCCAGTCTTTGCTCTAATGTTAATGGTTCAGTGAGGCTTTTTGTTATTTCCCTATTTAAAATTCCTATAACCCTTGTCAGACATGGCAGTGCACACCTGTAATCCCAGCACTTGAGAGGTTGAGGCAGGAGGATCACCATGAGTTCAAGGCCAGCCTGTAGTGCCTAGTGAGACTTTGTCTCCAAAAGGCTAAATTACAAAAAAATGATTTTTTGACTCAGATGCTACACTAAGTCAGAAAAGCTCTCTTTTGCCAAATTTCAAGAAGCATACTGAAGTTATGTATAAATTTATATTGAATGCCTAAATATTTTAATGAAATCAAAATCTTGGGTATTGTTTATCCATGTAACAACTGAGAACATAAGTTTGCAACAGGCACTTACATAACAGTGTGTCCTTTAATTCATAGATCCTGATTGAGTTCTGCCTTTAAAGACTTAACTGAATGGAAACACACACAGTATTTTTTTAAACCTTACCTACACTAAGGAGGCTTCATCATTTTAATCACCATCCACTCATTTGCTCAGGAGCATAAATCATATATGGAGTTCTCTTTGATTTTTCCTTACTTTCTACATTGAGGCCCCCCTTTTAATTCATTTCCCAAATATCTTTAGCCTCCTTTTATCTCCCTCATCATTGCCTACCACCATGTCTTGCTTGAATTGCAGCTAACTGGCCTCCAACCTTGTCCTTTCCAGCCTATACCAATCATCAAAGTAATCTTTGAAATAAGAGAAGTGGCAGCTCTCCTTCTCCTTCAGTGATTTCAGAGAGTATAAACATTTAATGTAGCCTACATTACAAGCCTACATAAGAAGGGCTTGAGCTTGCTACTGAAGCAATATATTATGCTAAAAAAAAACTGTCTGCCATTCAAATTTAAATGGATATCCTGCATTTTCTCTGTCAACCCTAAACACAGAAGATCCTCTAGTATCACTTTTCTCATACTTCAATAATTTAAATACAGTGGCACCTCGATTCACAAACAATTCTTTCCAAGATTCTGGTCACAAACCAAATTGGATGAGAATCAAATCAAATTTAATGATTAGGGTCAATGTTGACCTTAAAGGGAAATTTGATTTGGTTCTCATTCAATTCGTCTCTCCGACCAGAATCATGGAAAGAATTAAGTTCGTGAACCAAGGTGCCCCAATTAACTGCAACAAGTGGTTCTTTGTTTCTTCCACCTGTGTCAACTGCTTGAGGGTGGGGCCCAAACAAGGGGGTTTACAAATACTGAAGGATAGATCCATGGAGCTAAAACTCAGGCAGCACCTTTTGGATTAGGCTCTAAAGCAAATCCTGTTAGAGAACTGAGTATTTTTTTGTATGGTATAATGAGAGTCACATCCACAAGTGGATCAAATGATGGTACTACTTTTCAAAATATCTCCAGTATAGTAATATTGATGACTTACCAATGTAGACTTTAGAGTCAAGAGAGAATTTAAGCTGGTGTGTTGTACATGCCTGTAGTCTCAGAATTCTGGGAAGCTAAGGCAAGTGGACTGATTGCAAGTTTGAACCCACCCTGGGCAATTTTGCAGCTAAACCAGAAGCTTTCTCCAAAACAGGGGGGTTGGGAAGGGGATGCACAATGGATCCTCAGGTTACAACCAGTCTGACAGATGGGCAACTTGGGTTTTGACTGGAATTTAAATTTTAACTTACAACCAAAGTTTTGAGCTATGACTTAATTGCCAGCCACTTGTATCCAGATGGTCTTAGACACAGATTTAACCCTTAAAGAGTTCTGGAAGGAACATTACAACATCTTTCCCTGAATGGAGTTGAGAAATCCTGGACCAGTGTCTGAGAGAGATCTACACTGAGATCTGCCTGTACACAGCAGAGACTTTGAAGGCTGTGTAGAGGAGCCTGAGCCTTCAACTAACAATTTGAGTTACAACCAGCCTTCAGGAATGAACTAAGTTCACGAGTCAAGGGTCCACTGCTCAATGCAATGGCCCTTGGTTCAATTCCAAGTATCACAAAAAGAAAATCAAAATACAGAATTTTCACACATATTTCACTATTTAATAGACCAAGAAGTGGGGACTCAATAATGTCTTGCTCAAGGTAACCAATAGATGGGACTGCATTCTCTTTCCTCTATATCTCCTGGCCATCGGGGCCAGTAGGGAGTCATAATTCCTGGATTCTTTCTCTTTACCAGGAAAGTTTTTCTGGAAGGAATCTGATATTTCACCCCTCTCTGCAGATTCAATTATTCTTTCTATAATATTCCCCAACAATATTCTGAGAGGAAGCAGAGAGGCCAGGTACCTGTGTTTTGAAAACCCTTCCAGGCGATTCTTAGCGACTCTCCCATGTTACAGAAGACACCATACATGCTGGGAGAACAAAGAGCTGCTCAGAACTACAGAAATAGGAGTAACGGTAGCCAGAACTGAAATCTATTCCTTTTCTTTCACCGCATTTTAGGAGACACCACCCCACCCTCTCTAAATTTCTAGGGGCAGAAATTCACACTTTGATTACATGCACTTGTCAACTTTCTTCTGGAATGCTCAGGATGGTTGAACTTGTTACCGGTGTGGTACTTAGTAACCTCGCTGGAGTATCCCTGAAAAGTTCAGGCTGAAGGTAGCTTGGATCTGAGAAATCCCACAGATCCCTTCTATCTTCATTGTGCCCCAATACCTCTTCTCTTAAAAGGGCCTGAGACCCTCAGGAAGGTTCATTTAGGTTGGGGAGGACTCAGCTAGCTCTACACTGACAGAAGCCTGTGGACTAGACCAGCACGGCTTTGGAGAAGGTGTAGGTGGTCTCTCCTGCCTGGAGTCACTCCCATTCTTTCTATCCCCTCCCCCAAGTTGCTGCTCCTGCAGAGACCGGTAACAAGCCAGAAAGTATTGGGCTGCCCGGGGCAGATGGTTAGAAGCTAATGGCCTAAAACAGAATAGGCTGTGAGCAATTTGGTGAAACTTGAAATGCAACCCTGCCACAATGTTATACTGTTAAATGGTTTGTTTGGCTTGGGGTTAAAAGTGCAGAGGAATGTACTACGTTGACTGTGGACTTCTTGTGTGGGGTTGGATTGAGACGTTTTCTGTTTGTGCAACACTCATCAGTGCCTGGGAGTAGAGAAGCTCCTACCTACACAGCAGCACTGGAGGACTACGCTAAGGCTCTGCCCCTGAGGCTCACGGAAGGGTATTGCCCGAAACAAAAGCAAATGAATTCACACTATTTTGTACGGGTCCTAGGAGAAAACCAGGCTGGCAGAATTCTAGCCCGACTTTCGTCCAGAATCGCACTTTACAGAATTACCGACCTGGGTCACTGCCGGCATAACATAGAATTTTTTTTCCGGCTGCAGCAGAGCCCCTTATTTGGGCCCTAGCTCACCTGGCCATGCCGTCGCCCCCACTCGGACCCACCCTGAGCGCCCAGATCGCACAGCTCCACGGGCTCCGGTTGCCAGGGTAACGCAGAATGCGCGAGGGTGCGCGGCTCTCGTGCCGCTCTGGGCTCAGCCAGTGAGAGGCCGAGGGTGTGGTAGGGGGAAGGGGCAGCAGAGTACTTAGCTAGGGCCGGGCGGCTGAGCTGGGCTCCCTCGCACTTTCGCGGTGCGCGCGTTTGTAGCTCGGCGCTCCCGAGGCGTTGCGGTGGTGGAGCAGCCACTCGGCTGCGTCATGGTGACCCCCTGCCCCACCAGCCCTGCGAGCCCCGCGGCCTGGTCGGAAGGGCGGGACAACGACCAGAAGCTTCGGGCCCCAGTGAAGAAGAGCCGACGCCCGCGCCTCCGGAGGAAGGAGCCGCTGCGGCCCCTGAACCCGTGCCTGCTTCCCGGTGACTCGGGCGTTTGCGACCTGTTCGAGTCCCCTGGCTCGGGCTCGGACGGCGCAGACAGCCCCGTGGCGGCGGCGGCGGCGGCGGCGCGGGGCTCCAGCCCCTTTCTCAGTCCAGACCAACTGTTGGCACCACTCGAGCTGCAGACCTTCCGCGACTACGGACAGAGCTGCTACGCCTTCCGCAAGGCTCAGGAGAGCCACTTCCACCCCCTGGAGTCGCTGGCGCGGCAGCCGCAAGTGAGGCACCAGCTCCCCGCCGCCGCCTCTCGTTCTCTCCCGGGCTCTCCGCCCTTCGCGGTGCCCTTGCCGGTACAGCCTAGTGTCGCCCCCATTAGAGAGCAACGGGGGCTTTGAAGGGCCAGGTCTCCGGCCTCGCTTTCCAGAGGGCGCTTCGCAGTGGGGCGGACAGAGCCTAAGTGTCCTGACTCGAGACAGATGGTGGGGTGCAGAGAAGTTAGTTACCAGGTTGAGTCCGAGCTCTCGTGTATCTCGGGCTGGTCATTTAACAATCCTAAACTCGCTTCTTAATCTGCAAAATAGACTACCCCAGCCCCACCCCCTAATGAATTGCTGAGAGGATTACTCGAGGTAAAGTGCACCGGGCGCTCGGCAGGCACCGCGCCAGGCACTAAACCAGGCGTCCCAGGTCGCCATCAGGCCAGCGGTCTTTGAGTAGCAGTGTTGTCCACGTTATTCCCAGTTTCCAGTGCGTTTAGCTTTTCCCAGCTTTCCTCCGAGGACGCTCCATGGGTCTTTTGGGTCCTTCCTCTCGGCAGCTCCCTTCCTCCCACTCTCGGCAGGTGACCGCGGAGTCCCGCTGTAAGCTACTCAGCTGGCTGATTCCCGTGCACCGCCAGTTCGGGCTGTCCTTCGAGTCGCTGTGTCTGACAGTGAACACTCTGGATCGCTTCCTCACCACCACGCCTGTGGCTGCAGACTGCTTCCAGCTGCTTGGAGTCACCGCCCTACTCATCGCTTGCAAACAGGTACCTTCACGAAGTGTCAGGAGCAGAGGTTCAGCTAAACTGTCCTTTGTCGTGGACTGCCTTTTCAGCGCACGCAATTCACTGTTGGGTTCCTCAAACTTATTTTGGCAGAGGCGTGCAAGTTGACAGTCTTAACAATCCTTTTACTGAGTCCCCAAAGAAATAGGCTCTATAGTAAGTCTCTCCTTTTTTGTTTTGACAGTCTCGCTATGTAGTTAAAGTTGGCCTCGGACTCATGGTGATCCTCCTGCCTCACCTTCCCAGCGTTGGGATTAGAGACTGGCCTTGACCCTAAAATTTTTGTGGTGTTTTTATTCTGGTCTCTGGGGAGTGAGAGAAAATTCAAATTTCTCAAACCTTTTTTCAGGCACACTGTAGTTAGAGAAGCTTTACTGGACTCATACATACATCAGGTGATTTAACTGGAAATGGAGAACGGGTGAAGTCCCTGTATCTGGAAGGGATGGGGGGGAGTGCCAGTGATTTCATAGGTTTCAGGCTGGGGTGGGAGGTCTAACCCAGGAAGCCTTGGTGTGTGTGTGTGGGGGTGTTGAACGCACCTCTTTTGCAGGTGGAGGTTCACCCACCACGCGTGAAACAGCTCCTGGCCCTGTGCTGCGGCGCTTTCTCCCGGCAGCAGCTCTGCAACCTCGAGTGTATTGTGCTGCACAAGTTGCACTTCAGCCTGGGTGCACCCACCATCAGCTTCTTTTTGGAGCATTTCACTCAAGAGCGTGTGGAGGCTGGGCAAGTTGAAGTCTCTGAAGCTCTGGAAGCGCAAATCTTGGCGAGGGGAGTAGCGGAGCTGAGCCTGGCTGACTACGCCTTCACCAGCTATGTCCCCTCCCTCCTGGCCATCTGCTGCTTGGCGCTGGCTGACCAAATGCTCCAGGTCCCATGCCCGGTGGACATGCGCCTGGGCAAGCACCCTGAGGCAGCACTGCAAGACTGCCTGAGCAAGCTGCAGCTGCTGGTGGCCATAAACAGTACTTCCCTGACTCACATTCTGCCCCTCCAGATCTGTGAGAAGTGCAGCTTGTCCCCAAGCTTGAAATAAAGCAGACCTTTGGGCTCCTTTTCTCTGGCTGGGAATGGACTTCTCCCATTGCTTCAGAAGAATACAGTATTTATCCAAAAAGGGACTCTAGCTTGCCATCTTGCAGGTTATAAATAACGTACCACAGCAGAATCCAGTTTATTCTGTTAGAGAAAGAACAGGAGGAGCTGCCTTTCCTCAATAAACAGGCTATTAGAATCTCTGAGACAAGTTGGGCATGATTCTGGATGGTGGGGTTCCAGTCATAAGACAAGTCAGGATCCTTTGAGGCTGAGGACTGTATCAGTAGGGATCCAGAGGGTATGGTGGGGTATGAGGCAGAGTAAATTGCACAGCAGCCTATGGTTGTCCAAAGAAGCCACTGCCTACATTTCCTATTGCAGGTGATGTGATGCGAAGCCTTGGGGACCACGTGGGGGCACACTAGCAAAAGGTGAAGCAGGAGCTATTTCTCGTGTAGAGTCCCATGTGCACCTGGCATATGTCAGAAAGAATGGTGTTGCAGTGTTAGGGCCAACTCAAGTGGGGTCCAACAATTATTTGGTTCAGTGTATTTTGCTACATGTGAGCTCAAGGGTAACAATGGCATAACAGTAGTAAAGACTGTATTGAGTCCTTACGGCATACCAGGCACTATGTGCAGCTTTCATTATTTTGATCTTTCAATATTTCTATGAAGCAGTGTTAATTTTAAAAGGGCAACATGGGTACAGAGGACTTACAGCAGGTGCTCAGAATACCTCAGTCACACTGCTAGACTTTAATTTATTGATTTGATGGCTCACAAGTTGTTTACTCGGTACCCTTTATTCATAAGCGTCTACCCTTGTTTCTAGTCATGTTTCGGGACTCAATTTACAGATGGTAAAACTGGGCTGGGTAGTGAGACAGGCTTGCTAGATTTCTATGGCTCTATAATTGTTACGTTCAATCTCATCGTCATAAATATGCTATAGTCCCTGAGTCTCAGCTCCAACACCTGCAGAAAATTTCTTAATATCTCCAAGCTCTACAACTGACAGCAGAGTTGTGAAGTTTAAATGAAGTTAAGCTTAAATGTGGGATAGTATAAACTATTAAGCTCTGAAGCAAATTTGCTAGGTGACTTCAGGGAAGTCCAGGGCCACATCTACTTTGTAAAAAAATGGAAATAACAGTCAACAGTCATACCTACTTGATAGAGTTGAGTTATGACTCTAATGAGATGTTTGGTTAATTTTGCTAACACAGATCCTAGTGCAAAAGTACTCAAGAAAAAGCTAGAGGTAGCCCACACAATACTGAGAGGAGAGTTAATGCAGGGTGAAAAAAAACTTAGAGCAAAGAAACATAAAGCAAATGGAAATGGTAACTGGGGATGAATAGTACAGCTCAGTGTACTTTATTCTCCTTCAAATATCTGTGTTGACTTTTTTTAAAATCGGTACCGGGGATCGAACTCATGATCGCATGACTGCAAGGCAGGCGCTTATGCCTGCTGCTAAGCTAAATCCCCAGCCCCTGTGTTGACTTTTTATTTATTGTTACTGGGGATTGAATTGATGACCTCACATCAGGCAAGTGCTAGGCCCACTGAGCTAAATCCCTGGCCTGACTTTTTATTTTTTTAAAATTTCGGGGGTGGGTGTACCAGGAATTGAAATCATGATCTTGCGCTTACCAAGCAAGCGCTTGTGCACTGAGCTAAACCCTTGGCCCCCTTTTAAAATGGTATTTGTTTTGTACCAGGGCCTGGATCTGCATGCAAGGCTAGTGCTTTACCACTGAACTGTCTTCAATCTTTTTCTGACACAGAGTCTTGCTAAATTGCCAGTGCTGCCCTTGAACTTGTGGTCTCCTCTCTCTCTCTCAAATACCATGCATAACCTTGCCAGGCTGAAAAACAATTTTTTAAAAAAATGCTACTCATGTGCCACTGTATTTAGAATAAATGAATTGTATGACAAAAAGCAAAACATCTAATTTCTAGACACTTCTTTGCATTTCTCTCCATAAGCATCCCTCAAGTGCTCTCCAGAGCCTGGTACCCTACTCTAGGCTCCTAGGACCCTTTCTTTCTGGACAAAGACATGCTAAGATCTTCAGAAAGGTTTGCCTTGGGTCAGGAAGAAGGAAGTGTGATCCCCAACATACCATACTGTATTTGAGGGAAAGTTGTTCCTTGATGTTGAAAAAGGAAGACCCTACCACCAGTCCCAAACCCCATATTGTATGGGTTCCTTGGACTGGCTGCAAGCATGTGACCCTACAAAAGAACTCTGTCACTTAGCCAAACCCCTAAAACCCATCCTTTTCTCTCCTAAGCTCTTCAAGAACTTCATGAGTGATTGCAGAATCATCCAGGCTAGAAGTCATGTCATCATGCCATTACAGTCCTGTTACCACAAGTGATTTGATATACATGCCATATTTGTCTATCCCAGTTTATTGATGAATATTTGAAAAATGAGCTTATGCTAGAGAATCTGCAATGCTCTCCATGTGTAGAGTTCTTGCCAAACTTCGGTCAAAAGCTTCAGTACTCATTTTAGAGACTAGAAAAGTGGATAAAGATATGAGTCGACAAGCTATGACTGAGCTTATTAGGAACCAGAAGAATCAGGGGCACCCCAGGGAACAGACTAGAGAAGCTGGAAAAGGTGGCTTTAAAAAATCAATATAATTTGTCCATATCAAGTAACAGTTTACATGAATAAGCTCACTCATCTTCATGGCAACTCTATTGAGGTCTGTATTTCTGTTTTTCCTAAAGACCTGGGACTCATAGATTTGGTGGAGTCTGACCCCTAAGGCTGGAGCTCCTTACCATTGGCAATACCATACCAGTAGTAATGGGCTGATTTCTCACCTCCACTCAGTTCCTGCATCTACAGAAGACTCAGAGGTCTCCAAGTCCATGTCAGTCACCTATTGTTTGTCTTCCACCACTGTTAGGTGTTATATTGTTTTTTGACTCAAATAAAAGAGGATTGTGACACTTTAAAAGAGAATTTTTTTCATTCTACTTAGAAGGTAGAAAACAAAAGGATCCCATAGGAAGGTACACAAAGACTTTGGTTTTAGATGACTTCAGACTGGTTGGCTCTGCATGGTCCTGAGAGGTCAGCTCGCCCAAAATGCACCTTTCTGGGAGATGCCCCTTGTTTCACAGCATCTTGAAGATGCCCCTTCCTGGAAGAGGACTCTAGTTTGGGAAAGGAAACTGAGTGAGACTGGCATAGCAGGCTAAGACCATTTGTAAAGAGAGCAGCCAAACTCCAGGATGACAGCTAAGGCCATTGGGACAGGCATTTAGGGGATTTGGGGCAGTCCATTGTGGAATTTTTAGACAGGAAAGGGGTAGATGTTACTTTTTCTTCTTTTTAAAATAGTGTGCTTAGACTCCACTGCCAGGGCTGAGCATTAGGTCGAGAGATCAAGTGGAAGGCACTGAGTGAAGGCCTAGAATACTGCCCAGGTTTAGGGGACTGGTTTCTGTAATCTGAAGGTTGGTCCAGGGAATCCCTGCGGGAATTCCACATCCTCACCGAATTTTGTCGGACAAGGGCAGAGCAAATGCTTGAGTCCGGCTTTGGCGAGGCATGTCACCCATGTTTACTTTGTGCCTTGTTGGAATAGGAAGAAAAGGAAGTAAGAATCTAACTTTTCTGTCCCGCAGTTCTTAAGCCTCGAGGCGATGCCTGGTGCTAGGGACTAGTGGGACCGGCCCGACTCTGGTTCTTTCCCTCCCTTAGCCTGGAGCGGCCTGAACGCAGAGGCGCCAACGCCGGCGAAAGGGCGCTGGCGGGCCCAGGCCCCGCGCTCGCGGCTCCCTGGGGAAGCCGGTTGCCAGGTTGGGTTAACGCCTCCGCCTGCAAGCAGACTGTCAGAGGCTGAAGGCGCCACCTCTGGCGCTCAGGCGCGAGCCGCCCCTCCCGCGCGATCCTGCGAGCCTCCCTTTCCTCCCCGTCTCTCTGCGCCTCCAGGCCACACGCCTTCCCTACTCCAGACCGACTTCTGAGCCAGCCGGCAGAGGGAGCGCAGGGTGTGGACAGCCGTCCCAGCCAGGGCCTCGGCCTCAGCAAGGAAACAGGATGCAGGCGGGCGGGGGCAGCGCGGCGGGACGCCGGGCCTTCGGCAGCATCTGTCCCAACAGGATGCTCCAGCTGCCGGGCCTGCCTCTGGGCGCGCAGGGCAAGCAGGAGAGGAAGGTGGGGCCGCTGGTTGGGTCCTGCGGGGTTTGCCAGCTGCGTGCCCCGAGACGTGACCCTCATGCGCCCACTTGTGTGCTTGGTTAGTTCGCTCCTCCGCGGAAGTTTTTTTCTGGATGTGGCGGTAGCAGCACGGTGTCGGTGTACGAGGAGCCCCCAGACGCGGATCCCCCTGCGCTGCCAGGTGAGCCCTGAGGCACCTGCGCGACCCCTCTGAGTCCCCGCGCTGGTAGGTGCAGCGCGCGCAGCTCAAGAGCTTCTCTCCCCGGGCTCCGACGTCCTGGCAAGGGCTCCAGCGGACAGCCTGGCGGAGAGCCTGAGGGTGCGCTGGGCGCTTGTCTCCCGGTCTCCCCGCGCAGCTCTCACCACTATAGACCTGCAAGACCTCGCGGACTGCTCTTCGCTACTCCGGCCAGACGCGCCGCCTATTGGTGACCCGGCCGCCTCGCAGGTACCTCCCCTTTCCCCGGAGCCCCGCGGCCTTTTCCTAACACAAACGTCGCTCTGAAGTGGTGGGTTTATTTCCACAAAGGTTCTCCTAGGCTCGGGAGCACAGGCACATTCAGCGAGTGGGGGGAGGCGGCGTGCAGAACTGAACCTCTCAGAAACTAGCTTCTTCCTCCTAGTATGTTATGAAGATCGAATTTCCGGAACTAATTCTTCTGGGTTGTAGGGTTTCCCATCTATATCCCGGAACTGTGACGAGGCCCCATGGAAAAGTAGCATTGAGGCAGCAGGTGGATGGGTGCCAGCGAAGTTGTGTGTTAGATATCTTCGAATAAGACGCATGCCCTGTCCTCCCAACACCCTGTTCCTGGTCATTCACTAACCATTTTCATTCCCTGGGTATTGGAGCATGGAGGTGGATGAATAATGGCCAAGTTGTGCTTGCTTGTAATCCTAGCATCCTAGAAGGCTGAGGCAACAGGATGGGAAGTTCAAGTCCAGCCTGAGCAATTTAGCGAGACCCTGTCTCAAATTTAAAAAAATAAAATAAAATAAAGAGTGGTAGTTTAGCTCAGTAGGAAGGAATTTTTATTTGAGAGAAGTGGGAAAAGGACAAAGGACTTGAGAAGAAATCAACAGAAAACATTTCTCTCTGCAGTGATGGCACTTCAGCAGTTGGACACTCCTAAAACTGCCTCTTCTCTCTCACCAAAAGTCTCATCGCTTGCCATCACGGAGCAAACAAACACTGGACTTTTTTCTTTCCTCCTAAACCTGTCCTCTTCCTTCCCAGTTCTACCACTTGCTGGGTCTGATACCTTCCAGGCAAAGGACTAAGTGTCTCCAGATTATTTGGTAGGTGAGAAACCTGGTTCAAATACCCAGAAGCACAGGGCCAGCTCTTTCTCCACAGGAAGAGAACCTGTCCAGCTTCCTGATAGCAGGTACTGGGACAGGCCCTGTAGTCAAGTGACCAGGTATAACCACCTCCCAGAATACGGAGTGGTGGTAGAGCAAAGCTATTCATAGTCCTCCATGAAGGGCCTCTCAGAACTTTGGGAAAGAGCTCAGAATGTGTGTGAGTGGTTATCAGTGTCAGCCTTTTTGGAAAGCAGGGTTTCAGAATGACTCAGGGTCATTTAATTCTCTTAGATCTAAATGCTCAAATTAGAAAAGTCTGAGTATCTTCCACCTGGCCCAGATCCTAAGTCACTCCCTTACCCCCAACATGTTTATTTTGCAAGTAACAAATGCCAAGCAGACTCTTGTTGAATATTGCACTTAAGCATACAGAATTTAAAATTGACACTGTGTTCTGTGTAGTGGGTTTTTTTTTCTTAATTGGAGAAATGTCAGATTTGTCTAATTGAGAAGGCAGGATTCAAAATTTCAAGGATAGCACTCACACCAGATGGACCAAAAGATCCAGGATTTCCACCAGGAAAGACAGCTAGGACAGTGGAAGAGTGACATCCACTAACTCTGATCCTTGCACCCTTGGGTCACTTTTCCCAGTCCTTTTCTGCTGGGGAAAGTGGACAGAGAATGACTGCATTAGAGGTGTTTGTGGTTCAGTGTGCTAAAAGCCCTACAATAGCAATGGTGACGAGGAAGCATGTTCAGGGCCCCAGTTACTGAGCTGAGTTCTAGTCTCCCCATAGTGAGGACTTTTCTCCCTTTTGTACTGCAACCATACTTTTTTTTTTTTTGTGGTACTGGGGATCGAACTCATGACCTCAAGCTTGCCAGGCAGGCACTTATGCCACTGAGCTAAATCTCCAGCCCCTCCCTTTTGTACTGAACTAGAGATTTTTCAGCCCTTTGAAGAATGAGTGGCATTTTTGACTCACTAAACAGGTGCTTTGGGATTTGCCTAGTGTCGTCAATCCTCTCAGCTCCTTTCCCTTTCTGTACAGCTTCAGTGTCCATCTGGTGCTGAGGCTTCTGGCCTTGAATCTTTCTTCCCTGATGGAAACCGAAACTTTGAAACTAGTGTTAGGATAATTTCCTCTTCCCACAATATGTATCTAGTAAAGAGGCTTTGTGAAGATCAGCAGATTTAACACCAAGGCAGGAATCAAGAGTGGAATCTGTAGAACAGATATTGCTAAAGGGCCCATCAATGCAACTCTTCTCCAATCATGGCCATGGAAACTACTTTGTCCTTTCCAGTGCCTTCTTTGGTGGAAGCCAGACATTCCAAAACAAGAGAGGCAATGCCAGGTAGAGGAAAGAAGAGTGAAATAAGCACTCGCATTCCAGAGCAGGAGCTGTGACTGTGGGTAACTCAACCTCTCTGAGCACTTCCTGGGCTCTGCAAGTTTCCCATACTGGTGTATGGGTTAACTGAAACTAAAAAAGAAAATTTTGTCAACTTGAAATGCTTTTGAATGAAGAGAATAGGTAGATGTTTATCCCCCAGCCTTTACAATCTCCTTTCCCCTCGCACGCCCATATGTCTGTCCAGTGGGAGACCAAGAAAGTGTCCAGGTTGAGAAGTTGGAGGTGAATCCTACTGAAAGGGAGAAGTCAACTCCAACTTTGTGAGAAACTGAAAAGACTAATAGAGTCCCCTCCTACATTCCTACTTCTTGGTGAACAGAAGCAATTTCCATAAGCATCCTTAATACCTTCAATTATAGGTCACCCTTCCCTTTCCTTCCTGGAGGTGTGTGTGTGAGTGGTTTCAAGTTATCATGTTGGATGGAGGACTCTGCACGCGGTTGGGTCTTAGGAGGACAGACCGGTGCTCAGATACTCAAGCCGAGACCTTCGTGCTTAGAGCAGTGACTTCTTGACTAGTCGAGGATAAGTCGGAGTTGAGGTTCGCGGGTGCACAAAAAACTGCGACCGAGGAAGCTGGTTGTCTGTGCGAGTCACTAAGAGGGCGAGGGCTCCTACACAGCGGAAGGACTGAAGGACGGTTGTGCAGTTTGCGCACCCCGCGCTATCCGCGGGCTGCCACCTAGCGGACGGTGTCTGGCTTCCCAGCAGGACTGTGCAGGCCGCTGGGGTCCTTGTGCAGGCCGCTGGGGTCCTTGTGCAGGATGGGGCATGGATTTTCAGGTACGCGACTTGGCTACGAAAGCAAGTGAGTGCAGATTCTCGGCAGAAACTGGGAGGAATCCTATCTACCTAAGACTGGCTCCGGAGGGGCCCGACTCGGTGTTGACTGTTTCTGCACCCTTGGTTTATTTTAGGATCATTCCTTGCAGACAGACGCAGACTTCGATCTGCAGAATTTCAGAGACACAGTGGATGATCTCACTGCAGGCAAGTGCACTCTCCTTGCAGTTAAATAACGGGAATTCGGGGTTGTTGTCTCCTACTCCGGAATCCAACTCGTTCATATTTCATGGTAGTGAAGGTGGTAAACACAGCCACCTGTCAATGACCGCCAGAATCTAACCAAAGGGCAAGGCTAGTCTGTATTTAGGATACCCTCCTCCCTCTAATCTCCAGTGCTTTTTTGGTTTGCCTGTGTGTTTTGGGAGAGGAATCTAGGGATATTTGTGACGTGACTAGGGAGAGGTTTAGTAATAAGAGTGTGCAGAGGAGGGAAGGCATCGCGTGACTTTTGGGCCCAGCCAGGTTTGCGGATTTCAGCTGAGGTTAATTTAGCAGGTGTCTGCGGACTGCCTGCTTTATTTGTACAGGGATGAGGAAAGGCCTGACAGTGGTAGGTTTTGCAGAGTGCAGGGCCCTATCGTACTTCACCTAAGTGACTACATCTTCACATAAGCCTCTGCACTTGTCGCGGCATTTTGCCTTTGTAGCTAGCTGGGCATGAGTCCGAGGCAGCAAATCCAGCTCTTGCTCTTTTGCCAGACTCATCCTCTTTGATGTCGCCTCCCCTGGCTGACAGTGACTTCCCCTTCTCTCTTTGTGATGACGACATATCGCCATTTGATCCCGGCTTCTCCCCACCGCCGCCGCTAGACCCCCAGACTCTGCCGACGCCAGCACTATGCCCTCCAGAGGAGCCACCTCTGCCTCTGGAGCAGTACTGGAAGGAGGTGGCCGACCAGAATCAGAGGGCGCTGGGGGACGCTCTGGTGGAGAATAATCAAGTAGGACACTGGTGGGGACAGGGTCTGGAGCTTAGGATGAAAATAGATGTCGCAAGGCAAGGATGCCTCCTGTGGGCTGCTGATCAGTGGATCGGCTGGCTGGTTGTTTATGTAGCTGTTACTGCTCCAGCTTCCAGATTCACTAGGTGGAAATAATCCTACATCACCAGATTTTAAATAGGACTGCCAATATTTACTGAAGACTTTTTATGTGCCTGGCACTGGGTTCGTCAATGTATTGTATTTTCTCCTTTTATTTAATAAGCTCCTGAGCTAGATACTCTTCCCAGTCTCAATTTACAGATAACTTATCTGAGTTATGTGGGTGGTTGAACTTCAGAGGCAAACCCAGATCTGGTGTTGCTTAAGTCACTACTCTTCACTACTGCCTACACATTGAGATCTACTTTAAATTCAAGTACTTTGTTTTTTAAAAAAATTAATTATTCTCAGGAGTGTAAATGACCGTGGGGCCTCAATTCCCGGTGAGACCCCAGGGTCTGGGTTTAATTCATGCAGACCACTCAAGCTGGGTGGCCTATCCCTGTTGGGTCTCCTCTTGCAGCTGCACGTGACGCTAACCCAGAAACAGGAGGAGATCGCCTCGCTGAAGGAGCGGAACGTGCAGCTCAAAGAACTCGCCAGCCGGACCCGGCACCTGGCCTCGGTGCTGGATGTAAGTGGGGCACAGCCAGTGGGACGCTGCGATGTCTCCTCCAACCCCCACCCCTGCTGCCAGAATTGGCCTGATGGGGTCTGGGAAAGTAGAAGCCTACTGGACTCGAGGTGCACAAGGCACTCAGGTCTCCTTTTGCGTTCCTCACCGGGGAGAGTCCGGCTGGCCCCAGGGCGGCGGTCTTCCTCATCTTTCGTAGAAGCTGATGATCACACAGTCCCGGGATTTCGGGGCAGCGGCGGAGACTTTCCTGCTCAAGGCGACAGCCAAAAGGAGCCTAGAGGAGCTGGTCAGTGTAGCAGGCCAGGATTGCGCGGAAGTGGACGCCATCCTAAGCGAGATTTCACAGCGCTGCGATGAAGCCCTGCAGAACCGGGATCCCAAGCGGCCCCGTATACAGCTGGAGCCCGGGAGCGCTGACTGCAGGCCCCAGAACCTGCACGGAGCCTTCCGGGGATTGCGCACTGATTGCAGCCCCAGCGCCTCGAACCTGAGTCCCAGCGAACTGGAGGAAGGTGGCTCCTTCAGCACCCCCATCCGTAGCCACAGCACCATTCGAACCCTGACCTTCCCCCAGGGCAACGCCTTCACCATCCGGACAGCCAGTGGAGGTTACAAATTCCGCTGGGTCCCCAGTTGAGGTGGGATGTGGTCCCCTAAACCACTGCCCTGTATCCCAAGTGAGGCGCCCGGAGCCAGAGTGGGGAGTACATAGAACTGTTTCCCAAATCTGGCCGTTCACAACTCTTTCTGCAACCGAATGCCACCCAGAAACTTACTTGTTTTTTCTTCAGGAACAAGAGCATTTTGATCATGATGCACTGTAAAGTCCTGCTATGAAACATTGTGTAGCTTTTCCCCTTTTCACAATGGAACTGTGCGTATGTATATAGGTACATATACACTAGCAGGTAGGAGTAGGGTTTTCTTTGTATTTTGTAAGTGTCATTTGGTTTTTATGTTACTTTTTGAGGGAAATAGGGTTAGGGATGTGGAGTATACTAATCGTATGTCAACTTTTAAAATATTTCTAGCAGTTTTGAATTATGTAGATCAAGAAGGGACCTAGGGGAACCAGGGGTTTAGCTCAGAGGTGTAAGTGCCTGCTTGACAAATGCGAGGTTGTGAGTTCATTCCCTGGTTAAAAAAAAAATAAAAAAATAAAGAAAATAAAAAATAAAAAAGAGAAGGGACCTAGAAACTAATGAGCTACTCTAAAATTATATAATGCCATAATTTTGGAAGAAGGAAAGGGGGAATCTGAGAAGTTAAGTTTAATTTTCCACTACACGAAGCCTATTGGGAATCTTCCCATCATTAGTCATTTGAGGATTCTAAGCCCTGAAGCAGCCTGGCCTCTGGGTGTCTTTTTCTGTCACCACTCAACTTCCCTCAGTCCTAGAAGAATAGGTAATTTTGTTACTATACAAAACTTTTATTTCAGCTACCAGAAAATAAAAATCAGGTAAGGTGGCCTAAAGCAGTTGCCTTAGGAAAATGCAGATTCTCAGAGGCCACAGATTATTAAAACAGGTGCTAAGCACTTTTGTTTGTAATGATCAGTCATATAATTTTGTAATATTTGTGTTCAATATTTATACACATATATTGCATAATAGTATTTAATTTTTTAATGTGTTCATTTTAAGATTTATGGTCAATGTTTATAAATACATGGCATACATTTATATTATGTAAATATGTAATTTCATAAGGTATAATGTGAAATTTATGGTCAGTGTTTATGATTAAAATGTATGTAAACATTGACCATAAATCTTACAAAACATACATGTATCTGTGTGTGTGTGTGTAATATATGCATAGTTTTATTTGCGGACATAGAATAACTATCCTTAAAGCAAACTTTTTGAAATAAGAAAGATGAATTGTTTTAAAAAACTGGCACATACCACATGAAAAAGAGTATTGTCTCTTTCTTTTTGTTTTTAGAAACCAAATGTGAAAATCTTGATAAAAGTAAACTATTTGAATTCTATAGCTAAAACTGAGGTGCAGATGATGTTTTACATTACTTGACTTGATCTTCAAAGGAAATCTTACATATTATACAGTGTCTTCCTGTTGACTTTTCTTCTATTCCTTTTGTCCGGAGTTCCTTTTTTCACTATGTTCTGAAATTATATGGATGGCATTTGTCAATTAATGATTTGTCTCAACCTCCACAATTCTTAACCTGAAGGGTGTCATTTCGGGTGTCAACTTGGGCAAATTTCCAACTGCTTTACACCCCACTGCATTGCTGGTTCTACCATCTGAGTGAATATATCAGGTAACAGGTGAGTTGGGTAGAGTAGCAGAACCTGTTACTCCGGTCTGTCTATGTACTGTTATCTGTATTTAAATAGCCATTTAGGAAAAAAAATTATAAAACAGACCACATTTCCTCATATTTTGTCTAATAAAAGGACTAAACCATATAGCAGATCAGAATTTTTTTCCATCAGCTTAAAGTTACCACAGCTCAGGATTAGAAAAAACAGAAGATGAAAACAGATGTGCAAAACTGTACTCTGTCTTGAAAAATAGTGGCCTTATGGAAAGCCTTTGCTTTCCATTTCTCAATTAGTATTCTCATAATGAATTACTTAAATAACCACAAAGTTTAAAATGTATTTGTAAGTATTTTTCTCTTTATGCTTCAGTTTAAACAAATTCCCTTTCACCTTATAGCTCTATAATTTTTATGTTAGTAATAAACAATTTAGTAACTTTCATTTCTTGGGAGGAGAAAGCTGTTTTGAACTAATGACACAAGAACAAGTTATACATTAGGTAGCAGTAGTGGAGTTAAAAAAATAGATTCTCTTTATTCATTCAACTGGTATTTAGTGAATGTTACTGAAAATCTCAGTATACAGATGCTAAGAAAACAGTGAAAGATCAAAACACATAGTTTCTTCTAGAAAGAGCTAAATACTAAGCAAGTATATAAGTACTGTAAAGAAAATGAAGAGTGAAGGTGATGTCTTAGTCAGCTTGAGCTGCTATAACAAAATAGACTGGTAGTTTAAGCAACACATAGTTATTTCTCACAGTTCTTGAGGCCGAAAATCCAAGATTAAGGTGCCGGCTAATGAGGTTCATCTTTCTGGTTTGCGGATGACCACTTTCTTGCTGGATACACAGCTGAGACAGAGATAATTTTAGCCTTCCTATTAGGGCACTAACCCCATAATGGAATTCTACACTTATGACTTCTTTTAAACTTAATTACTTCTAAATGTCTTTAGCTCCAAATAATATCACATTGAGAGTTAGGACTTCAACATATGGAATTTAGGGGGACACAAACATCCAGTCTATACCAGATAGAGAATTTATGGGAAGGGGATGGTATTTTAGATAGGGTGATCTAGTCAGGGAAGACTTCTCTGACAAAATAACATTTGAGCAAAGACTTGAAGAAGCTTGGGAGTAAGTCTTATGGATATTTGGGCAAATAGTGTGCCAGGTACAAGGAGTGTAGAGGACCTGGGGTGAGGGGTTGCCTGATTTAGAGAACAGCAAGAAAATTGGTGTGATGAGCTGAATGCAGGGTAGGAAGATGGGAGACACTGAATGAAGCATTAGCAGGACCCTTCTAGGCTCTGTTGAGAACTTTGGCTCTGTACTAAACTTTGGGAAGTCATTAGAGTATTAGGGTTACATGATTCAATTTAATTATTATTGATATTATCATTACATGTTCAGTGCTGGGGATTGAACCAGCACCTTGTGCATGCTAAGCAAGTGTTCTATCACTTAGCTACATCCTTAACATGGTCATACTTTAATTTTATGTGAAGTAATCTGGTTTCTTTGGGAAAATTGTAGTAGGGTAGGCATAAAGAAGCAAGGGTGGAAGCAGAGAAATCCATTTGGAGACTGTAGGATGATTTGGTAATTAAAATACAGAAATGTTGCCAGGGGTTTAGCTCAATGGCATAAGCACCTGCCTGGTAAGTGCAAAGACATCAGTTCGATTCCTGGTACCAAAACAAACAAACAAACAAACAAACATTCAGAAATTTTATCAGAGTGGTCATAGTAGGCAGAATAATCAGAATAATGTACCTCCCACCCCTTGCCAAAAAAATCAAGAGCCTCATCTCTGTGAATATGTTACTTAGCAAGGGGGAATTGCCAAGGTATCAGATAAAATTAAAACTGCTAATTAGCTGACCTTAAACATAGGAAGATTATTCTGGATTTCTGGGTGTATCTAACATAAAGTTGTCCTTAATGTCAGAAGGAGGTGAAAGGGAGGTCAGAGCAATGTAAGGTGATAACAACTTAAGAGGGTAATGAGGCATAGAACGTGGTGGCTTCTAGAAGCTAGTCAAAGCCAGAAAATTGAGCCTCCAGACATAGGTCTGTCAACATCTTAGTTTAACATGATAAGACCCATTTCTGACTTCTGATTTATAAAGCTATAATACATTTGAGTCATTTGAAGTCACTTGGTTTGTAGTAATTTGTTTCAGCAGTGTTAGAAGTGGTTACCGCATCAGAGATAGAGAAGATGGAGATGGAGATGGAGAAGTTTTCAGGTTCTATATATATGCTGGAAGTGGAGTGTTTGGGACATTGATGGTTTACTGACTATGGAGTAAGAGAGAAGAGTCAGATTTTTGAAATAATGGAAGTATTAAGTAAGTTGGGGAAGATAGTTGGAGAGGATTCCATGAAACTAAGAGTTTATGAACTTTGAATTAATTGATGTTGAATATGCTAGATATTTGTCTGAAGTTTATGGTAAAGGTTGGGATAAATCAGTCGGGGTATGTCATTTAAGGTTACAAGACATGATTAGATCATCTATGGAATGATTCTATCTGAAGAAGTCTTGGGTCTCAGTACTAGTACTCCTGCATTGATGACAACAAATTCTCTCAGGAAGGAAGGGAAAGGGAATGAAAAAAGGAATTAAAATGTATTATATACATATACTAACTCCCCACAAGGAATATAAACATTATGTAGTATAAACATGTATATAAAAAATAAAAAATATTCTAAAAGAAAATCCCCCCTCCTCTGATTGAACCCGGGACCTTAAACATGCTAGGCAAGTACTGTATCACTAAGCTATAACCCAAGGCCTTTTAAAATTTTATTTTGAGATAGTATCTGGTTAATTTGTATAGTCTGTCTTCAAACTTGTGATCTTCCTGCCTCAACCTATTTATAGTTGAGATTATAGGCATGTGACATGTGCCACCTTGCTAGGCCTAAAGAAGAATTTTCTATTCAGGTAATCAGCAGACATGTGAAATGTTTATCAGTGGGTGTCATCTTCATCTAAAGAGATATTTTTCTAGTTATAGAAATAGCCCTTCAAATTAATCCAATGAAATAATTATTTTCTATTTGAAGGGGAGTGGTAGAATGGAATGGAATTTGAAAACTGACAAACACGTTATACATATTATCTATCTATGTAGATAGTCCATTCATCTAATATGAAAGCTCAGAAACCCAGCCAAGTACAGTTGTGGGTTCTGCTTTCAGTACTGTTTAAAAAGAAGATGAGATGACATTTCCTTTTAGGATGTCTAAGATTTTATAAGATAAAATAAATGTCCTGTTACAGATGCCCCTGTTTTTAGACCCTAGCCTTTGCTTGGATAATTTTATTGAATCTCAGATAAACATTTTAAAAAGTCAAGGAAAAATTTTCAAAATTGCATCTTAAAAGTTCAAAAACTTCATATATGAGGATAGTATACAGGCCAATTTACTTAAGAGAAACAAATAAGGAAATAATTATTGTGCATAATAATATGGGAATTCATAGACTTTTTTTGTCACTGTTATTAGAGAAGCAAAGAAATATTCCCTGAAAAACCCCAGTGGACTTCCTTTCATGTCACTTGAGTCACATATCCTATAAGGGAGGCCTGAAAGTGTGAAGACCACCAGAATGGCTCACCTTTGAAAGAAGAGCAGTTGTCTCCATTTGGGCTAAACCTGGCCCCATTTCTGTGATTGATATGTACAGAGCTGGATAGGATATTTCTTTATCTTCTCAATTGGCTTTAAGCAATGCAAATGAGTCTAAGGGGAGGTGCTGATATGTAGTCTTTAAAGCAATGCCACAGGTCAGTGATGCCCTACCAGTAGCTCCCAAGTAGTACGTGTGAGCTAGGCCATGTAGCTGGCTGAGACTAAGGATTGAGAAAGAATCTATGACATCTCAGAGCATGAAGATTACACATCAAATTTGAAGCACTAACCCCAAATCATTAGATATTCTCTCAAACTGTGTAATGCAGATTACTCTTTCTGCATATATCTCTTTCTCTGCATATTGTAGAGGTGCTTTAAGGCCTCCTATCTAGCCCAGCTCACAGCGCTCATGTATCTACTTACTTAGGTACTTCCCACCTTTCTCTCAGTCATTCATCCCTGAGCCACTCTCCTCTTCACCAATTAACAAAACCCAGGTTTGGCCCTGGGTTGAGGCCTTTTTATTATGGTTAGCCATTATTTTAACTAGACTTAGAATCCCTTGGCTCCCCAAAGCTACAAATATGCTTTAGTGTTTTTATTCTTGTTGTGGATTGCACTGGAACATTGAAATTACTTATTGGAATTCCAATAACTTTTCCATGGGATTACAAATATAAACTCCACTGGACTATGAGGAGATCCAGAAAGGGCTATCCTATAAGAAAGTATAACAAAGTAACAATAAGTAAATAAACCTACTATCCAAACATACTACTATGCACATTTTGCACTATTTTCTTTAAGAAATTTTTTACATGTATATGTGTTTAAAATTGGGTCCTTTATTAGTGAATAGCAACAACTGACCATTTTATAGTGATGGTCAAGGATTCTGGAGTCACGTGGAAATGAATGGATTCCTATCCTG
The DNA here is from genome assembly GCA_004027455.1 of Hydrochoerus hydrochaeris. Lineage (NCBI taxonomy): Eukaryota > Metazoa > Chordata > Mammalia > Rodentia > Hydrochaeridae > Hydrochoerus > Hydrochoerus hydrochaeris. The sequence continues at coordinate 46,759 of PVLA01001943.1, read as the reverse complement.
GCGTGAGTGAGGAAGGCCAGGTAGGTGACTTGGACCTATGAGTAGGCGTCTTTGTTCTTCAACTTTGAGACTGGGATAATAAAAAGAATGGGTGAGGTAGTATACAGCAAATGTTTGACACAAAATTTGTTATCTGGTACTCAATATTCATTGTCTGTAAAATTAGTTTTCTATTGCTGCTGTAACAAATTCAATGTAAAGACTTAAGACAAACTTAGTGGGGCACAATGATGCACACCTGTAATCCCAGATAATAGGGAGACTAAAATAGGGGGATTGCAAGTTCAAAGCAACATAGTGAGACTATATTAAAATAAGATAAAATAAAGTAAAATAGGTATGGGGATATAACTCAGGGGTACAGTGCTTGCCTAGTAAGCATGAGACCCTACATTCAATCCTTAGTACTGCAAAAACCAAACACAGTGACAACAAAAGAATCCCAAAGCCTTCACCAAACAAAATGACAACAATAACTACCACCGCACAACATGCATTTATTGCCTCATAATTCTGTATGTCAGAATGAGGTAGGAGACTAGGGCATGGCAACATGGCTAGAGCAATTGGGCATGATCTGCAAAGTGAAGAGAGCTGCTAACTATGGACACAGAGATTCTGAGTGTGACATAAGGTCAAAATGAGCCCTACATCCACTACCAATCTTAAAATGAGAGTATGCTGAATGTGGCACCTGATATCAATCTTCTGACTTATGAACAAGCTGAGCCCAATACTCCAAGCCAAGCCTCTAGCATAAGATCAAGTGGGATCACCTGGATCAACAATCAAATAATATATAAAAGATGGCAGAAGTTAACTTTGTGCCACTGACCTCTTGTTCTTTCAGTGGTCCATTCTGCTTGCAGGATGTATTTTCTCTTTTTCCTTCAAAGCACTCCTTTTACCTTGAGCACTTCTTTTACAGTTATTTTCCTTTTCGTCTCATTTTTGTATTAAAATAAATAGGAATCTTTTTCTTGAATTTGTAGGATCAAAGTCCCTGTCTCTTTACTTGTGTAAATATGACTTATTTTTGCTCCTAAGGCATTACTTTGGTCCTTGTACATAGGCTTCTACATTTAAGAGCTAGCAATGATATACTGAATTGTATTTAGACCTGGACTCTTTCTGATTTCCTCTTCTGCTATATCTCTTTTGCCTCGAACTGCAGAAAAGTGCTCAGGAGCTAAAAATATAGGGAAGAGTTAAATGTAAAATGTGTGTACATGGTCACCTGGAAAGCAAAAATAATATCCTTCCTGAAAGTTATCTTCTGAAGCTTATTTGTCAAATGGAGAAATTCTGAAAAGCAATATCATAGTTTATTTTCCATTTCTGTAACAAAATACCAAATGCTGAGTACATTTCAAGAAAAGAAGTTTATCGAGCTCAATTTTATAGGGACCAAAGAGCATGGAGGCAACATCTGCTGGCTCTATGAGGGTCTTAAGGCTTTACTGCAACATGGCAGATGTGTCATGGTGGGAGTACAAAAGAGGTCAGATAATAGGGTGAGAGAAGACCCTAAAGTGTGGGAAGACGCTGGAATTGTTCTTTTAAAAAAAATACTTCTCATGGAAATTAACTGGGGTCTCACAAGAACTACTTCAGTCCCTTCTGAGGGAAGCACTTCCAGGGACCTAATTACCTTGCACTAAGCCCCACCTCTTTTTTTTTTTAATTTTAAAGAGACTAAAACAAAACAAAGTAATAAAATGAAACAAAATGAAACAGTGAGGACAATATTGGATTTCAAAAATGAGACAGAAAATCAACAATAGTTACTGCATTGCACATTGTTATCCTCTAAGTAGTTGCTCAGACTACCAAATATAGGTATGCAAAGTTAAACAATAAAAGCACTAAGTTGTCTCTTTATTTCAGTTGCTATCATTTCAGAAATTTCAGGTGTGTCACTCCTAATCTCTTTTGTGTCTATGTCTGATGGACTTGCTCTGCATGGGCTGGAGGTCTGAGATTGCACCCTGCTCCTTTGTCTTGACATTTTCCTGTGTTCCTCCAAATCAGGTGGTTACTGAATTCAGAACACTTCCTGCAGTGACTGTCCATCCTGCAGTGCAAGGGATTGGGCCAGGTACCTGGGTTCATGTGGTCCTGAGGTTTCCAGGGTGGCAGAGAGGTGTGGGACAGCAGCTCATGGATGCACCCCTGATGGCAGTGGGGCCTCAGGGATGCATATTCTTCTCTGGGTGAGGCCAGGATTCGGGGGTGGGGCATGTCTCACCTCTTAAAGTTTGCATCACCTTAATTAACTCTGCCACATTGGGAACCAAGCCTCCAACATATGAGCCCTGAAGTGGACAAATGATAGCAAGCAACTTTATTAGTAAGTTCTGGGGGATATTCATAACAATTTCTTAGACCCAATAGGAAACTATGGGGAGAAAATAAAATCTAGTTCTTAATTCCGAATTAACTTCACTGTGTTAAGGTTCCTGTGTGAATTAAGAAAGGAAATTCACTGGAGTCTTGGAGGCTATTGATGGTGATGCTGTTGTGCTGCTATACCAAGGTTTCATTGTGGGAAAAATTCACTAAGCAAAGAAGAAAGAATTTCACACACATCACACTGTCTAGGACTCTGACCAGGCTAAATTTATATTGTTATGTTACCACTGGCCTATTTCAAAGTATTGAATGATTGACCTTTTTAAAAACTTGTTTGACTAGCAGGGTTTTTGTTTCCATCCTAAGTACTTACAAGGTGTTGCTTTGAAAAATTTCATTCTCATATTTATTCTCATTGTTATCCTCAAGGTCTCATATATGAAGTAAACTTGGTTTCACTTATTTGTTGAGGATTCTGTATTCTTTTTTCCATCTAATTGTTTACATCTTATTGGCACTTATATCCAAAATTAATCCAAGAACATTTGTGATGAAAATTTACATAAAATAGGACAGTTAAAATTGAACACCATTAAATAAATGTAAGGAAATCAGTACAAGGCAGTAATCTGCCTTGATTCAGTCATTCCTAAATGTAAAGATGTGTTTCCTTTCTTTTAGGCAAACAGCTGTTCAAACTTGGATAGCTAACAACTATTTTCATTATTTACTTTCAGCTGCTTAAAATGGTAGGTAAATCAGACATGGCAATTACTTACATTTATTCATGCTGTACTAGGAAAAGAAACTCCACAGATTTACTTAGGATTTACATGAGCAGCCAAGTAATAATTTGAAATTGCACTTAGTTGTAGGATGTGGAAATTTCAATTATTTCTAAGCCATGCCATGGCTTAAAGTAAACAGAGGTGAAAAACATGTTCTGCAAGTGGTAACAATAATTTTGAGTGCTTGCATAAGAGTATGTCTAACTTCCAAAGCTTCAGGATTTGTGTTACCTTTATTCCTTTAAAGTGCAATTTCTTAATGTAGGCAACAACGCTTGGTGTTGCTTTCAAATGCATAATAGTCCCTCTTTTCTGGGAACAGACCAGAACAGACCAGGTGGTTTGGTTTGGTTTGGTTTGGTTTAAATCTATGTATATGTGACCATTAATTATGATAAGTTGTTGATATGTCAACTTGAATGGTTTAGGAAATGCCTAGATTAGTAAAGCATTCTTTTGTATGTGTCTGTGGGGCGTTTCCAGGAATAATTTATATACAGGCCAGTGAATTGATAGAAGAAGAGCCACTCTGATTATGGGTTGCAGTGACTAATAAGCTGGGCAGAAAAAAAGGGACAGAAGGAAGTAGGTACACATTTGAGAACGTCATTCTACTTGATCAGGTGTGTCTTGTTGTCAGTGCCTGTGGACCTCAGACTGCAGCTTCTTTAGCCTTTCAGTGCAAACTCATACCAGTGACTTTCCAGGGATCTTCTAAGCCTTAAATCTTAGTATGGATGGACTTCTTATACACAATATATAGTTAAGTCTTTTTTTTGGGGGGGCACTGGGGATTTACACTGAGCTACATCCCCAGCCTGATTTTTAGTTTTCATTTTGAGACAGGGTCTTACTCAGTTGCTAACTTGCTCAGGCTGGGCTAGAATCAAAGTTGAGATCTTCCTGTCTAAGCCTCCCAGCATGGTGGAATTTGTTTTTCTGTGCACTCTGACAATCTCTGTCTTTTAACTAGTATATTTAGACTGTTTCCATGTAAGGTGATTATTGATGTAACTGGATTAATAGCTACTTTTTTTATTGTTTTCTATTTGTTGCCATTATTCTTCATTCCTGTTTTAGTCTTTTACTTTCCCCCCATCTTTTGTGATTCTAACTGATCATTTTAGCTGATTTCATTTCATTCCAATCAATTCTTAGTATATAAATCATATTTAAAATTTGTGTTTTCCCTAAAATTTGCAATTTACAACTAATCTAAGCCCACCTGCAAAAAACAAATCAACAACAAAACTATGCTGTACCAAGAGTGCATTATAATGACAAAATTATACTAGTTATCCCTTAATGAATTAATGTCAACTGATTTTACTAATAAGCACATACAAATGCACACAGACACACAGAAAATTAATGCATTGTTGCCATTACTGTTTTCAAGAAACAATTTCAATTAAGAAAAATAAAAGTGTTTACGTCACCTATTTCTTCTCTGATGCTCTTCCTTAGTTTAGGTAGATGAAGTTTCTGACCTGTATAATTATCCTTTTCTAAAGAATTTCTTGTAGCATTTCTTATAAGGCAGCTATCCTGACAATAAATTCTCTTAAATTCCACTTGTTTGAAAAGATTTTCTTTTCTCTTTCATTTTTTGAATAATTATTTTTCAGGATATAGAATTTTAGGCTATTTTTTTTCCCTGAACACTATCTCACTGTCTTTTTGTTTCAGATGAAAGATTCTCATGTAATTCTTATCTTTGCTCCTCTCTAGGCAAGGTGTTTTTCCTATTTTCAGATTTCTTCATCTTTGATTTTTATGGTTTGAAAATGATGCACCCAGATTTAGGTGTTTTTTTTTTTTGTCATTGTTTTGTTTTGGAGACTTTGTGTGTCCATGTAGTTCAGGACTTGAACTCCCTATGTAACCTAGGTTGGCCTTGAACTCACAGCAATCCTCCTGCTTCAGCCTCTTAAGTGCTAGGATTAGAGTCATAAACCACCATGCCCAATTGCACTACATGTAGTTTTGCAGGTTTATCCTGCTTGGTGTTCTCTGAGCTTCCCAAATTTGTGGTTTAGTATCTACCATTAATTTCGGTGGGGGATAATTCTAAGTCACTGTTGTTTCAAATGTTTATTTTGTTCTTTTCTTTTTGGTATTCTTATTGTTCTGAAGAAGATAGACTGAGAATAATAATGAAGAATCCACTTACATAAGAAAGCTCATGGAGTACGCCTCTGAGGAAGATTTTTGGTACTTAAAAATTTACCAAAATGACAAATAAACATGGTGCTGTAGTATAGATCTAGAATGTCCTCCAAAGGTCCACTGGGAAGTCATAGAAAACTTTAAGAGGTCAGGCATCCTGGGAGATTTTAGGTCACTAACATATACCCTGAAAGGGGATTCTGGGGGACCGTCGTCTCTCTCTGTCTCTTTTTCACTCCCAGCCATGATAAGATGAGGGCTTGTTCACCTCATGCTCCCCTACAGACCCCATAAGGTTAACAGGTCATGGGCTGAAAACCTTTAAAACTATGAGCCAAGTAGATCTTCTCTTTCTTAGCTGATTTTGTTGGCTGTTTTTATAGAAACAGAAAATTGACTAACATACGTGGTTAAAAGATAACTCATATGAAAATAATTATTTGCCTCTTATTTCTCATCCTCACTTGTTCACCAGACACAGCCATTTTTTTTCTCACTTTTAGCTGTTTTCTCTTGTTAATTGCTATCATAGCTCTAAATCACTGGTCTTCCCTTGTCATTAGTATCACCATGGGAGATTTGGAACCAATGCCAAGAGTGTGACTCACCTGCAGAGATTCTGCTTTAATTGTGGTGGCATCAACATTTAATTCTGTTCTGGTTAGAAAACATACCTCGTAAGATTTTGATCTTTTGAAAGCCACTGAGGTGCTTAATGACTTCAGTGTGTGGTCTAAATAAACCACGTGACATTGAAAAGAATGTGCATTTTGAATTTATTGGGTAATCTAAAAGTTAATTAGATTACAATGGTTGCTATTATCATCCCGATTATATCTTTATTTTTGCTTTTATTGTCATCAAATACTTTTAAAATTCACTATTTGTAGAATTGTCTGTTTCTTCCTTTTATTCTGTCTAGTTTTGTTTCATGGGTTGTGAAGTTCTATTATTAGGTACATATATTTATAACTCTTGTATCTATTTTAAAAGTACTGATACTTTATTCAGTTTGAAATATCCCTCTTTTCTACATGTAGTAATATCCTTGAAGTATGTTTTTCCTGTTGTTAATATAGCTGCCTCATGTTTTTTATGCATATTTTGTGCATGACATATGTTTTCCACTTGTTTATTTTCAACTTATCTTTGTGTTTAAAATACTTCTCTTCTAGAGAATGCATACTTGTTCTTTTTCTCTTGAAGTCTAACAATCTTGGCCTTTTAATTGTAGTTTTAAGATCATTTATATTTAATATAATTATTGTAATAGGTAGATTTAGGTCGACCATTTTGCCATCAGATTTTTGTTTCATTTATTTTTGGTTCCTCTCTTTTATCTACATTTTTTTGTTTTAATAACTTTTTTTAGTATGCCATTTTAATTCCTCTCTTGTCCTTTTAGCTATATCTCCTAGTATTACTTTTTTAGAGTTTGCTAATCTAGGAATTAAAACCTGTATCTTCAAATTGCCACTCTCTTCTTAGAGTTGATGTTGAATGGCTTCAGATAAAACATCCAAATACTGTACATGTATTGATATGGGCTCTTTCTACATTGCTGGGAATCAAACTTAAGACCTTGTACTTGCCAGGCAGGCTCTTGTGTCACTGAGCTATATCCCCAGTCTTCCTCATTAAAATTCTTAGCAAAGTATAAATAGAAGGTAACTATCTCATTCTGATAAAAGGAATCAATGAAAATCCTATGAGTAATGTTATACTTAATGGTTAAAGGATATGCTGCCTTATCATTTCTAGACAACAGTGTCCTGGAAGTTATAACCAGTTTAGTGAGGCAAGAAAAAGAAATAAAAATCATAAAGAAAAGGAGAAGTAAAACCATGGACGTGATTTCATTCTCACTGCCGAGGCATCTCCAGACACAGTATTAAATCTCCTGAAAATGCTTTTAAAAACCAATCATTTAAGTGCTTAGTAAATACCCTGCATTTGATTTACATGATTAACCTAACATAGTGCTCTTATGTTGTACTTAATTTTGGTATCACTTGTAAACATAAATGACTTGAAGAGATGATAGACTATTTATTGAATTTAGATTGTAATATTTTGATATAATTTGGCTTGATTTATTATATATTTAAAACAGATTTTATTTTTTACAGAAGTTTTAGATATACAGAAAAATTGAAGAGACACAAAGTTATGCAAATCTTTTTGCACACATTTGCCTACATTATTACATTATATTTGTGGTGTACTAGTGTAAGTATATATTAGTGTGATTAGTCATTGAACCAATATTAATGCATTATTATTAACTAAAGTCTATGCTTTATTTATATTTGCTCTATTTTTATCTGACATCTTTTTAAAAATTCTGGGATCACACCCAATGTTCAACATTACATTCAGTTGTTCTCCTTTGATTTAAGTGGTATTATATATTCTGTCAATTTCATGATGAGCTGCCTCTATAATTGATTCTTAGCTCTCTCCCTACTTTACTGAGCTTTCATATCTAATATCTCTTCATAAATTTTAATACTTTTAAGAAAGTATTAAAGTATTGTTTCTTAGTTTTGCTCTGTAGTTTATCTTTCCCTTGTCTTTAATGAATTTTATACATGTTTTAGACTAGAGAGGAGAAATTACAACTAGGTTTCTCTGCAGTACTTAGAAAATTACCAACAAGCAAAAGCTGAAAGCAAAATAAAATAAAATGTTACTTGGAACATAAGATGAACACCAGTATTGCACAAAGTAAATGTAAACTACAAATCCAACCTCAAATACAGAACTTACAGGTGTTACTACTTAGAGAAATTTTAAGTTCCTTGTTTCCAGATTGAAAGCAAGATGTGTTTACATTTTAATTTAGAAATTTCTGATCGTTATTCTTATAAGTAAGCACTCCACAACACGTGTCTTAACCATAATGTGTGTGTACCAGGAATGGAGAGCTCTGCTAAGTGGAAGGAGTGGGAAGAAGAGAGTGAATGAAAGGGAGTGTGGCAGAAAGAGTAAGGCTGAAGAAATGGACCATGTTAAACTGACTTTTATGGCTTCTAATTTTTTTTCCCCCAGTACTGGGGATTGAATCCTGGAATAATCTATCACTGAGATACATTCCCACTCCCACCCCCTTTTAAAATTTGAAACAGAGTCTCACTAAGTTCATGGACATGGCAAACAGCAAGCATGAACAGCAAAAGAAAAAGACACACCATCTTTCCACCTTTACACTGTATGCTGGCTCCAACCCTGGGCAGGTGTAACACTCACACCACCAATCTGAGCACTAGACAGTGAACCAATCACAAATGCTAGATTCAGCCATGTCCATGATTGCATGAGGCTTGGGGGTAGCCATCTGACATAAAGCATAACACCTAGTCCAATTTATGAATTTAAATGTTGTAGAAAAATCTTTATACAGTTGTACACAAATTTTTGAATGTCATTCAGTTGTATAAAATTTTTTGAACATCTAACAGCTGTAACAGGAAAATAACATTTGTATCTGAGTTTAGTATAGGAAATTATTTATACAAGCATTGCTTAATCTTTTTTTTTTTTTTTTGAACCGGGGATCAAACTCATGACCTTATGCCTGCTAGGCAGGCACTTGTGCTGCTGAGATAAATCCCCAGCCTGTTTTATCTTCTAAACAAAGAATTTTAAACATCCTAAAGCTAGCTATATGAAGCACAAAAAATTTAATACATTTATAACAGAAGGAAAATTTTCATTATTGCAGTCATCAACAAATGGGAACTACTAGATCAAATCAGAGTGACAAATTAAAACTAAGTGCATACTGATGCCACACTGTCAAAATGTAAACTAGTTTTTTTATATAAACAAAAATGTAATTATTCTATGAAGTGAGTTATACTTATTGGTGACATTTTTATCAGACTGATGCTAGGCCAAAGAGGGCTGTCCTCTCTGCTTTGGTAGCCTCCTCCAAGTCTTTTCACTTCACTTAGATGTATTTCTAGACTTTCCTGTGATTAAAGATTGAGTTTATAAGTAGTTTTATTTAAAAATGTTTCTCCATTATGATAGTAGTATGTGTTAATACAGTATTAAAAAAATTGAGAAAGTGATTAGAAATGTACTCTAGTTTCATCTTCCAAACATGATCATTGTTGTGGATGGGCATGTGCTCCTGTGGACCAGATGGACTTGGGTCCCCCAAGAGCCAGAGGGACCTTTACCTTCTTGTATTGCAGGGACCTGCATCTGAGCCTTGAGAATTGAGGCCTAAAAAGTGTGGCTTGCAGACATGACTGAACTAAATGTTTTGGCTTTAAGTCCAGCAAATTGCCTGAACACCTACTCCACTGCCTACAGTTTGTATTTGATGCTATTATTTTTGCTTATTTTATTGCTATTTCCAAGGCAGCATAGTTATGACTATTAATGATTTTGTGTGATAATATCTGGATAGCCTTTGTGTCATTCACAATACTATAGTCCATTATTAGAGAACTGGCTGCTGGGTTGAATATCTGGAGCCTCCCTTCCCAAATAAACAGAAGTGGTTGGATCCTGGGACAGAGGCAAAGCCTACAATTAGCTGTGTGAAGTGTGTGTCACTGAAAAGCAGACACCAACTAAAGAGGTCATCACTCTAGCAACAAAGTCATTATTGTGCAATTGATCTGCAAATTGCAGCACAGAAAACAAAAAATAGAAACTTGAAAAAATATGACTACAAAATGCCTCTAGAAACTTCCAAATCTCTCAAAACTGACCCATGAGGTAATGAGAAGGAAATTAAAAGCCACACAGAAAAATTATTTAAGAGAATAACAGAGGAGATAAGAAAACGGATCAATAAGGTACCTGTTAAGCTCAATGAAGAAACTAAAGAAATAATAGACTTAGACAACATGATTGGGGGAAGAGGTCAAGATGGCAGATCAGTGAGCAACAAAATACAAAGCCTCCTGGGAGAAACAACTCATATGCCAGAATAAAACATGCTGGAGAGACCCAGACAGAGGGAGATGGATCCTTTTGACACAGGAAGAAATTAAAACATAAAAAAGCTCATCAAATACGTTGGGACTATAACTGGAACAGCTGAAGACTGTGGGACACAGTGTTTTCGCTGTGACCCGCCAAGTTTGTGCCAGCCTGAGTTTGCCCCAGCTTGGGTCCCTACCAGCTGGCAGAGTGACCCAAACTCATTCCCAATGCCACTCACAGGAACCACAGCAGTGCTGAAGTTGGGGGTTGGTGAGCCCAACGGAGAGCAGAGCTGGTGAAGTGACCTTCATTAATCCATGGTTAGTGCTGGGAATGAGACCCCCACCATGGGAAGGGCGTGACCAAATGGGTGACATGTTGGTCCCAGTTCAGGAGGAGCCTGAACTGGGAGTGACAGTGACTCCAGTTGGTTGGTCCCTTCCCAGAGGAGATTCATGGGATTTGCTTGGACTGGACTGCGCACCTGGCCAGGACCCAATAAGCCATCCCAAATTGATTCCCTGCGCCTAACACACACTAACAGGGTGAAGGCCTCTGAAGTTTGGCTGGCCTGGTGGGGAGGGGCAGGCAGGAGAGGGTGGAGATCCCTCACCAGCATGCTTCAGAGGAACCTGGCCAGCAGGGAAGGGGGCTGGGACCTGCACTGTACACCTGTGTGGAGGAAGCTGGGACCATGACAGGAGAGAGGCAAGAGGAGGCCCTCAGCCCAGAACCCTGAGAGCACTGATCCAGGAGAGGGAAAAATGAGGGAGACTGAGGGCAGAAAACATGCAACATCAGACATGGCTTCAATGGACATTAAAAGATATCTTCAGGACCTTGTAGATGAGCTCAAAACTGAAATATTGAGCCGGGGATTTAGCTCAGTGGCATAAGCACCTGCCTGGCAAGTGGGAGATTGTGAGTTTGAACCCCAGAACTAAAAAAAAAAAAAAGAGAATAATTACTGGGCCAGGGATTTAGCTCAGTTTCTTCCTGTGTCATGAGTTTGATCCCCGGTACCACAAAACAAAAACAAAAGCAAAAACAAAAACTGAAATATTAAAGCAAGATATGAGTAGAGTAATAAAAGAAATGCTCTCAGGAAGTATCTCTCAGGAAGATACAGACAGAGGAAGGGAGGAACACAAAAAAAGGAGAGAAACATTCGATAAAGAATATAAAGAAAATAAGGAATACATGAAGCAGATTCAAAGAGACTACCAGGAAATTAAAAACTCCATTGAAAGCTGGCAAAACTCCTTAAAAGAAACTAAGGATAGACTATCAAAACTTGAAGACAAGTTTGCAATGTGTGATCCTGAAAGGAAAGCTCTCTTAAAAATAACAAGGAAACAGACAGTAACAATACAAAGGCTAGAAGTGACAAGAGAATCTACAATTTAAGAATAATGTGACAAGAGAATCTACAATTTAAGAATAATGTGAATGAAGAAGCAGGAATACATACAGACGAATTACAAAGGCTATTCACAGAAATAATTAAGGAAAACTTCCCAAGCATGGGAAAAGAAAATGACATTCGGTTATATGAGGCATACAGAACTCCAGCCACCTACAACCAAAACAGATCTATACCCAGACATATAATAATCAAGATACCAGAAATTCAATATAAAAACAGAATATTAAAAGCTGTCAGAGAAAAGAAACAGATTACCTATAAAGGTAAGCCCATCAGAATCACGGCTGACTTCTCAACACAGACCATCAGATCAAGAGGAGCTTGGAGCAAAGTCTTCCAAGCCCTGAAAGAGAATAACCTCCAGCCCAGATTGTTGTATCCTGCAAAACTGTCTCTAGAAATTAATGGAGAAACAAGATGCTTCCATGACAAAGAGGAACTGGGTGAGTTTGTGACCACCAATCCAACCCTACAGAGAATACTGAAGGACATTCTAGAGAGAGAGAAAAAAATACCAGGATTTTAGGAACAGTGGCAGAAAGGCCTCAATGAGTGGGGCAGGCAGTAGAATGAAGGAGAAAACTAGACAAACAAAGGCAGAAAAATAGCATAGATGAAATGAGGCAGAGAAGGATGGCTAGAAACTCTAACATAGATGGCCTCGATACACTATATTGTTAATAGTGCACCAGAATTTAAAACCCATGTTACTCACACTACTCTGCTTAGATGTATTATATTCTGTTCCAGTCATTCTACCTGTACTAGATTTGAGGGCACAGACAGTAATCCCAAAAATAACAGGATGTAGTATGGTAATCATCCTTAATTTCCTATTAACTTAATCTAAAGCTCTGTAAAACCTACACTGTTTTACCATGACTGATTGTAATTGCAACTGGTTTGTTGGATCACTGTTTTGTATTGATAGATTTTATTCAAAGCTGTTATGATTGATAGTATCAAGTCTGAGAGTATAGGCAACTGTACCTAAGATGACAAGATTCACTAGAATATCCACTATGGTTTGATTATTACCTGCCTTTGAAGTTTTATACTGTCTGCAGTGTTTTATTTTAACTAACATTGTTATGTACTGATATATTCAATTATACTGCTATATTCAATTATGCCTGATGATATAGACAATTCTATTGAAGATAATAAGAAACAACACAGTAATCCTTGTAGATCACCTTGTACTGTGGTTTTATACGACTTTTTGGTTTCATGTTTTTATAGGAATTTGTTTTGTTTTGTCTTGCTAAATTTTGTTTTTCCCTCTAATACAGAAAGGATAGAAGTACATGTAGAGGTTCATGCATGTGTAGCTGTTTACAGTCTGTTTGAATATCTACTTTGTATGCTTTAATTCTGTAACTTGAACAACTATTTCTAAGAGGACAATATGTAATTTATCAACTAGTGATTTCTTATTATTTTTTTCTTGAAATTCTGTATTATCTCTACCCTTTACATGCTTTTGTTTCTCTTTAAATAAAAAAAATAAACAAAAAAACCAACCAAACAAAAAACAACATGATCAGTGAGTGTACAGAGGACATGAATAAAAAGGTAGCTGAGCTAAATAAAATGATACAAAACATGACAAGTTTAGCAAAGACTTATGAGTCCATAAAAAGATAGCAAACAAAAATCCAGGAGTTTAAAAATTCTATTGAAAGTATGAGTAGCAGTGGTCACCAACGTGAGGACAGAGTGTTAGCAGCAGAAGATAGGGTTGGTGTTGATGAGCACTTATTAAGAGATATCTTAAAAACAACACAAGAACAGAAAAAATGATTCAAGGACTGCTAGATAATGAACAGGAGAATGCGCTGAGATTAATTGGAATTAGTGAAGAATTAGAAGATAGCATAGATGGCATAAAAAAACCTCTTTACAGAAATAGCAGAAAAATTTCTAAACACAAGGAAAGAATCTAACATAAATGATGCATAGAGAATTCCAAATAGTCAAGATCAGAAAAGAAACTTTCCATAACACATTGTAGTCAAAATCCCAAAAGTCCAACCAAAAGACAGAATCTTAAAAACTGTTAGAGATAAATAAAAATCACTTACAAATAACCTCATTAGAATTACAGCAGACTTCTCAACACAAACGGTGAGGGCCAGAAGATTTTAAAGTATTATAAACTCTAAAATAAAACAACTTCCAACCCAAATTGATATAGCCTGCAAAACTGTCTTTAAAAATTGATAGGCAATAAGATATTTCTTTTTTTAATTTTTTTTATTTTAAAGAGGGTTAAAAAAAAAAACCATAACAAGCTGGGCATGGTGGCGCACTCCTGTAATCCCAGCACTCGGGAGGCTGAGGCAGGTGGATCGTTGCAAATTGGAGACCAGCCTGGGCTACAAAGTGAGCCCAAGGTCTGCCTGAACATGAGACCCTGTCTAAAAAAGACAAAATAACAACAACAACAGCAAACCATAACAAAACAGAACAAAAAAGATCAGAAGAAAACAAAGTAAGTGACACAGCTTTCAAAGCAAGACAGCAAGAGATCAACAGTAGCTACCTTAATGTCTCTTGTTTTCTTCTAAATAGTTGTCTACATCTTCACACACAATGAATTCATACAAAATAGTATAAAACTGATCAGAACAGAGTAATGAAGGCATTACAGGCCTTCAGAACCAAACAATAGGAAAATCAACAATGGCTATGTAATGTCTCTTGTTCTCTTCAAAATAGCTGTCCATACCTTCATGTATGTTGAAATTAAACAATACAAAACAGATTAAAACCACTCTGAACAAAGAATAAAAGCATTACTGGATTTGTATGACGATATAGACTCAGCGATGGATACCATAATGTCTCTTTTTCTTCAATGTAGCTGTTCATTTCATCACGCATAATACAGTTGATTCTCATAAACTGTTTAGAAATTCTAAGCATGTATAAGCCTCTACATGTCCATCTATCCTTTCTGCATTAGAGGGAAAAACAAAACAAAACAAAACCAATTACTAGAAAAACAAGAAACAAAAAAGAAAAATAAGTAACAATAGCAAAGTACCCCAAACAATGATAATGTAGGTCTTCAAAACAAGGTGGTAGGAACATAACTAAGGTTGTTATTTTACATGGTGATCTTCAAAACAGTTCCTCAGATCACTAGACACAAAGGTGTGAAATTGATCCCATCCTATGAATGTTAAGTGTTTTATTCCAAGAACTAATAGAATTTGTAGCATAATTATCTTAGCTATCTTGTCTTTACACAAATTTAGATATTTTTTCTTTTCCCTTTCTTTTTTCCCCTCTTTCCCCTGAGATATTATTTTTCCCCCTTTGAGAAGATTCTTACTCTTTCACAGTATTTATTGAGGATTTTGTTTCTTATGTACTCTTACTATTTCTTACACTAGGGAGATAATACAGTATTTTAAAACATTTTTATTTATTTTTAATTCTTTATTATTTTGAAGGTAGTGAAATACAATAGAACAAGACAGAACAAAGCCAACTGAGACAGTGCAGTGCAATTGTACAGAATGTCACATCAGGTTACCAGGATAACAGTAACAGGTACCATAGTGTATCTCGTTATCTTCATAATAGTTGTTCTTTCAATCAGGTATAGCAAAATCAAACCAAACACAGAACATTATAGAACTTATCAAAACAGAATATTGAATAGAGCAATACAATTAATCAGAACAAAGCAAAACAGTGATGACAATATTTGCCTTCAAAGAGATGGTAGGAGGAAATCCCCCTTATTTGCTATATTGCATATGGTCAACCTCCCAAGAGATGCTCATACCTCTGGCTCCCATTTGCTAATGGGGGAGAGGGGATGGGATGTCAGATTCTCAGCCTGGATCTCAGGAGACACTGGCTGGTTCTCTCCCTGGGGCAGCTACTGATAATATGGTATTTACACATGCGAATTTATTTCACTTATGAGTATGGTTTTGAGTTGCAATCATTTACCTATAAAAGTCTCAATGTGATCATTCTTTATAGCTGAGTAGTACTCTATTGTATAAAAGTACCACATCTTTTTTTATCCATTCCTCAGTTGATGGGCATTTAGGTTGTTTCCAAGATCTGGCTATTACAAATTGTGCAGCTATAAACATGGATGCACATATATCACTGTGATTTGATGTTTTCAGTTCTTCTGGGAATATGCCCAGAAGTGGAATAGCTGGGTCAAATGGGACTTCCAATCCCAGCTTTTTGAGGTAACACCAGACTGACCTCCATAGTGGTTGTACCAGTCTACACTCCCACCAACAGTGCAAAAGTGTTCCTTTTTCCCCACAGCCTCTCCAGCATTTGTTGTTGGTAGTTTTCTTGATCCTGGCCATTCTTTCTGGAGTGAGATGGAATCTCAGTGTTGTTTTAATTTGCATTTCTCTAATGACCATTTTTTCATGTATTCATTTGCCATTTGTATTTCTTCATCTGAGAACTGTGTATTCATCTCAGATGCCCATTTTTGCATTGGGTCTTTGAATTGCAGGGGTGTGATATTTTTAAAATTCTTTATATGTTCTAGATAGAAGTCCTTTGTCTGAGGAACAATTGACTAAGATTTTTTCAAAATTTATGGGTTTCCTTTTTACTCTGTTGGAGATTTTGACATGCAAAAACTTTTTAATGAGATCTCAGTTATTGATTCCGTGAAGTATTTCCTGTGCGGTTTGATTTTTGTTCATGAATTCTCTGCCTACCACTATGTCTTTAAGATTTCTACCTACTTTTTCTTCCAGGAGATTTAGTGTTTCTGTTTTAATATTTAGATCTTTGATCCATTTTGACTTTAATTTAGTACATGATGATAGGCATGGGTCTAGTTTTAGTTTTGGCATATGGAGAGCCAGTTTTTCCAGCACCACTTGTTAAAGAGACTATCTTTCTTCCAGTGAACATGCTTGGCCCCTTTATCCAAGATAAGGTGGCTGAGTGTGTTTGTAGTTGTATCTTCTAATCTATTCCATTGATCTTCATGTCTGTGTTTATTCCAGTACTATGCTGATTTTATTACAGTAACTTTGTAGTATGACTTCAAGTCAGGGATTGTGATGCCTCTCCTGCCTTACCTTTGTTGCCCAGAATTGCCTTTGCTATTCTAGGTCTTTTTTTGGTTCCAGATGAATTTTAGGAATGATTTCTCTAGATCTGTGAGGTATGCTACTGATATTTTTGTTGGAATTGCATTAAATCTGTATAACAATTTTAGGAGAATGGCCATTTTCATAATATTTGTTCTTCCTATCCATGAACAAGGAATGTCTTTCCATTTTCTGACATCCTCTTCAATTTCATTTTTTTGGTGTATTATAATTTTCCCTGAATAGATCTTTTACTTCTTTTGTTAAATTGATTCCTAAGTATTTCATTTTTTTGGATGCTATTGTGAAGAGTGTGGCTTCTCTTATTTCTCTCTCAGTGAGTTTGTTGTTTGTGTATAGGAATGCTGTTGATTTTTGAGTGTTGACTTTGTATCCAGTTACATTACTGAATTTATTTATTATACCTAGGAGTCTTTCAATGGTGTTTTGGGGGTTTTCTTTGTAGACTCTCACGTCATCTGCAAATAATGATAATTTAACTTCTTCTTTTCCTATCCTTACTCCTTTTCTCTCTCTTGTCTAATTGCTCTGGCTAGTATTTCCAGCACTTTATTGAATAAGAGTGGTGACAATGGACATCCTTGTCTTATTCCTGATTTTAGAGTAAACATTTTCAGTTTTTGACGATTTAATATGATGCTGGCTGTTGGTTTGTCATAGATGGCTTTTATCATATTAAGGTAAAGACCATCTATTCCAATTTTCTGTAGGTTTCTTATCATGAATGAATGTTAGACTTGGAAATAAGGTATTTATATGACATAGAGAACCTAAAGAAATTCATGATCACCAAACCAGTGCTCCAAAAATTCTCAAGTATATCCTAAATACAGACAATTAATCTAATGAATACACCAGGAAGAGTAAGAAGTTACATAGAAGAATTAGCAACAAGAAAATATTGCCATGACAGGAATAAGCCAATACCTTTTAGTATTCTCAATTTGAATGATTTCAATTCTCTAATCAACAGACACATATTGACAGAATGGATCAAGAAACAAAATAAAAAAATGCTCTATACAAGAAACACATTTAACCCAAAAAGAAATTTGTAGACTAAAACTCAAATGATGGAATACAATATTCCATGAAACAACTACCTGAAAACTAGGAGGAGTACCTAATCTATTTTCAGAAAAAGTGGACTCCACAACTGATCAGAAGAGGCACAACATTGGTTGGTAAACAACTCAACAAAAAGAGGTAACCCAACTTCATAAAGGAAAAACTACTAGACATAAAAGTCAGATGAACCTCAGCATGATTATGGAGGGGACATCACTATCTCACTGTCAAAAATAAATTAACTAGGCAAATAAATTAATAAAGAAATGTGAGTTGAACCAAACATTAGAAAATGAACTTAATAGATACCTGTAGAACGTTCCATCCAGTATCAACAGAACACATATTCATCTCAACAGCACATGGAACTTTCTGCAAAATAGATCACATGCTAACCAATATAGTTAAGTAAATGCAACAGAATCAAAATTATGCCTTGCACATTATCAGATCATACTACAATGAACCTAGAAACCAATGACGAAGCCACAGAAATGTAAATGCACAGAAAATAAACCACACACTCCTGAATATTCAATGGGTCACAGAAAAAAATGAAGAAATTAGGCAGTTCCTAGAAGTCAAATGATAATGGCAGTACAACATACCAGAATTTATGAGACACAATGGTAGTAGGCTTAAGAGGGAAGTTTATAGCTGTGAATGCCCACATCAGAAAAATGAAGAAAGCCCAAGTAAATAACCTAATATTTCACCTAGGATCCCAGAAAAACAAAGAAACAAAGAAATAAAACAAAAATCCAAAGGTAGCACAGAAAAGAGAATTATAAATAATCAGAGCAGAAATTAATAGAACTGAGACTAAAAAAAAATACAAAGAATCAATGAACCAAAGAACTATTTGAAAGAATAAATAGGCAAACTTTTAATCAATTTCACCAAAAAAGGAAAAAGCCCGAATAAAACCAATTAGAATGAAAAAGGTGAGATCACAAAGGACACTATCAAAATTCAGATTATCAGCACTACTTCAAAAACTTGTCTGCCAATAATTTGGAAAATTCAGAATAAATGGATAGATCCTTATATACATTTGAATTATCAAAACTGAATCAAGATGATATAAAAACCTTGAATAATCCAATAACAGGCAATGAAATTAAAGTAGTAATTATATATATATATTATATATATATATAAAACCATACATTAGAATATTATTCAATAATAAAAAAGGAATGAAGCACTTACATGCTACAGATGTTGACATATTATGCCTACAAATAGATGAATCCTTGCAAACATCAGGCCAAATGAAAGAGGCGGGTCACAAATGACCATATGCTATATGCTTCTGTTTATGGGAAATGTTCCATAATATAGAGATAGAAAATAAGTTAGTGGTTGTTTTAGGCTGGGGAAAAGTAGACATAAAGAATGGCTGCTAATAAGTAAATTGTTTCATTTTGGGGTCATCAAAATATGCTAGAATTGACTATGTTGGATATTGCAAAACTGCCAGTATACTAAAAATCACACACTTCATTTTTTATTTATTTATTTATTTATTTTGAGACAGGATCTTACTATGTAGTGCAGGCTGGGCTTGAACTTGCTTATGTAGCCCAGGCTGGCCTTAAACTCACTGTGATCTTCCTGCCTCAGCCTCCCGAGTGCTAGGATTACAAGGATGTGCTACTACTATGCACAGATAAATCATACACTTTGAAAGAAAGAATTTTATGATGGGTGAATTGCATCTCTGTAGTTATTTAAAGAAAAATAAAGCTTTGAAGAAAGCATGAGAACTTACCAACATCCAATAAAAATATATTAGAGTGATTAAGGGGTCCCCTAAAGAATACCTCTTGGATTTTAATCTGATAACTATGGGGATCTTGAGATCTTCAAATCTTATTTGAACTCTCTGTGCCTCAGTTTCCTATCTGGGCAGTGGAGATCCTAGGAGAGTCTACGTCATTTACAGGCAGATGTACACAGGCCTTACACATAACTCAATAATGGTAATGAGCCCACATACAGCGCTCAAAGATACAGTTCAATAAATGTTAGTTATTATTTGTAGAGTGCTCTAGAATTTTAAAAGTACTCTTACATATATTTTCTCATTTGATAATACAAGTACTTCGGGAATTTGCATTTTTTTTTCTTCAGTAACATTTCTAGCAGCTTTTTTTGGCACTCAAAACTCTCCTTGTATATGTTCTTTTACCTCTCCTCTGTGCCATAATACTCAGGTTTACTGATATTTAATTCTTGCCTTCACCTAAGTTTTACTACAATGTCCTTAAATGGTGCTTAAAATGTGAAGACATTCAAAATCTTGTTTTCTTATGTTTGAGCAATAGATAAGTTTACCCTGCCTTGAATGTTGTACAATATATACAAAACAATGCGCTTGATTTGATCTTTTTTTTCTCTCCTTGCCTTTCCAGTAGTAGAAAAAAAAGTTTTCTTTAATCTACTCTCCAATTGATAAATGAAAACATTATATCCATATATCTTGTCCCAGAACAACAATACAATTCAATCAAAATACCATATAGTATCCCTGACCTAGCCAAGAAACTTTCTCTGTTAAAAGCAAAAAGCTTAAAAACCAAAATACCTTTTGACATCCAAAACTAAAAAACAAACAAATAAACAAAGACACAAAAAACTGCCAAATCTCCAGCTGCATCATTAAGGGGGAGCCTGCTCTATCTAAAGCATAAGATAGGTTCCGGTTTTTGTGATGGTTAGCTTAGTATTTAGCATAACTTAAAAGTCCTAAAATGTAAAAACCCTCATATATACAGCTTATATTTTTCTTTAGATTTATGAAACTTCTTATATTAATAAACAAGATTCTAAAATTTGCTTTAAGAATTCTATTACAAAATGAAGCATTTTATTGTTTCAAAATCAACAACTGCAAGTAGAGTAACATGAAACCCTCATATTCTTGACCATGTTGAAGCAGACTTTCAGAGTCTTGTATGTTTCTTCTAATAACAGTACTTATGATTCTATCCCACTTTTTATTTTTGCCTTTTTAAGATTTTTTTGGTTCTGGGATGGAACCCAGGGCTTTCATATGCTAAACCCAACTTCAACCATTAAGCTATGTTTGCAGCACCTCTGAAATATTTTAATAACTTTTTATTATATAAGTATAGAATAATTTAGTGTTTATTATCAAATGTGCAGGAGATCATTAACTTTTTCTACAGCTTTTTTCAAAAATGAATAAAATGCTAGTAAACTAAAGGAAGTCAAACACTTGTACAAGAATTTAGGCTTACAATTTTGAGTTCTATAACCTAAATTAAATATTGAAACATGAGGATTCAGAAGACAACAAATAAATCATTGAGAAATAGGAATTGAAATTAACCTTATGAAAGTGTTTAAAGATGACTAAATTTACATTTATTTATAAAAGAATATTCCATAGCACCTTGTATTTTCATTATATCATGTGTCTCTTTTCTTCTGGCCTGAAAGCTCCCTGGAGAAATTCTTATTCTTTTCTGTCTGCTTCCCCTGTAAAGTGTGCTGTTTGAAGAACAAATGTTTTTAAACTGAAGTTTAATATAATTAGGACATGTCAAAGGAAGAGCAGGCAGGGATAGTTTAGTTCTGACTGTGGGTCATTATACCTTTATAAACTTGTAAAGGAATTGCTAACCATATGAGTGTGATTTTTTTTTCTAGTATGCTTGTGTTTATTTCCTATTTTCTTGGAGAAGTATTTAACAACTTTCCCTCACTGTTTTATTCTAGGTCCTCGTATATAATATTACTGCAATGTAAACATGATTGTGTTGAAATCATGACCCAGTTGCTGATTTAAACTGCATGAAATGTTTACTAAATGCTTCTGTATTTGCACAGGTATATTTACCTACTGGATAAGCATAGTTGGAAGTATTTCATTTAAGTATGATGAGCTGATAATCTTGTGGTGCAGGTGAGGGGCAAGTTTTCCCAAATACAACAATACAATTCAAGTTTTCTGATTTCTCTGTCTCTGTCTCTGTCTCTGTCTGTCTGTCTGTCTCTCTCTTTGGCCTAAATATCTAGGAGACAAAGTTGAAGAATCTATAGAAAAGCTAACAGCAGTAGTACTCATAACACATGCCTTATTCACCTCAGATTATGGTCTCAAATTTCAAGTGATTTACAAAGTTTTAGCCCTTTGAGCTGTAAGATAACTGCAAACTCTTAGGTTATTTGAATCATGACTTTTTCTACAATTGAAAACCAAATGTTTTATTTGACTTATGCCTTTTTAAACTACAGCTGATTCTAGGGTTGCAAATGTTTGTTTAAGTGAGAACCAAAAATGTGCTTGATTTGATCTTTTTTTCCCTCCTTGCCTTTCCAGTAATAGTACAAAAAAAAAGGTTTTCTTTAATGTACTCTCCCGTTGATCAATGAAAACATTATATCCATATATCTTGTCCCAGAAAAATAAAAGCAGAGAAAAAAGTTTATAAACTCTTAATTTCTCAAGTTAAATCAACTAAGTTGGAACCCTGGGGATCATCTCTTTAAAAGTAGTTCCTTTCTTTATCCTATCCTGAAGTATGAAATTGCTATAAAGTAGTAAAGTGTTCAGTGTCTGGATATATTTAGCACCAATAAATTGTGGCTATTAGATTTTTAAAAAAGAAAATAATATGTTAATATAAAAACTCACTCAAAAAGTTAGTGGTGTTCTAGGGTTATAGCTTAGTAGTAGAGCTTATGTTTAGCATGTATAAAGTTCTGGGTTAGACAGATCCCCAATACCAAAAAGGAAAACATCCAAAAATCCAAAAAGTTACGGGGTACAGTTACTATATGTAATATGTTTTATCTTAAAAAGAAGAAAAAAGCCAAAGTGATAGCAATTATCAAAAGCATCAAATTAATTGACAGGGATATTACATTTTAAGAACCTAGTAAAAGAGTCTTATAATTTTTGAATAAGCTAATGAACAGTTTCTGTGTCCATAGCACCACCTTCAGGAAAGAAAAGAACTCATTTAAATTTATTGCAAATGCATCCTTATTGGAGGTTAAAGACAAGTGTAATAATGACAATATTTTTGTTTAATTTGTTGTCAAGACAATGTCTACACTAACTTTAGCCTGGCTGTATTCAATGTAGAACACCAGTTTGTGAGCCTTTAACTTTTTTCTTTTTTTGGTACCAGGGATTGAACACTCAACCTAGTGCTTGCCAGGCAGGCACTTATGCTGCTGAGCTAAACCTCCAGCCACTGTGAGCCTTTAACTTTTGGAGTGGGGCATTGAAAAAAATTGATTAGATATGAAATGCATTTGATTCTAATTTTTCTTTGGAATATCACACAAGATAACCACAAATAAAATATTGGATTTTTATATATCCCTAGAGATTTAACAGTCTCTCTTAATTATTTATTTATTTAAAGAGAAACAAAAGTATGTAAAGGGTAGAGGTAATACAGAATTCCAAAAAAAAGGATAAACAATAAGAAATCACTAGTTAATAAATTACATATTGTCCTCTTAGAAATAGTTGCTCAAGTTACAAAATTAAAGCACACAAAGTAGATAGTCAAACAGTGGGAGTGTAGACAGCTACTCATGCATGAATCTCTGCATGTATTTCTATACTTTATGTATTAGAGGGAAAAACAAAACTTAGCAAGACAAAACAAAACAAATTCCTGTAAAAACATGAAAATAAAAAGTCATATAAAACCACAGTACAAGGTGATCTGCAATGATTACTGTGTTGTTTCTTATTATCTTCAATAGAATGTCTATATCATCAGACATAATTGAATATAGCAGTATGACTGCGTATAGCAGTAAATAACAATATTAGTAAAATAAAACATTGTAGAAAGTATAAAACTTCAAAGGCAGGTAATAATCAAACCAGAGTGGATATTCTAGTAGATCTTGTCATCTTAAGTGCAGTTGCCTATACTCTCAAACTTGATACTATCAATCATAACAGCTTTGAATAAAATCTATCAATACAAAACCGTGATCCCACAAACCAGATGCAATTACGATCAGTCATGGTAAAACAGTGTAGGTTTTACAGAGCTTTAGATTAAGTTAATAGGAAATTAAGGATGATTACCATACTATATCCTGTTATTTTCGGGATTACTGTCTGTGCCCTCAAATCTAGTACAGGTAAAATGACTGGAACAGAATATAATACATCTAAACAGAGTAGTGTGAGTAATGTGGGTTTTAAATTCGGGTGCACTATTTACAATATAGTGTATCAAGGCCATCTATTTTAGAGATTCTAGTCATCCTTCTCTGCCTCATTTCTGCTATGCTATTTTTCTGCCTTTGTTTGTCTAGTTTTCTCCTTCGTTCTACTTCCTGCCCTACTCATTGAGGCCTTTCTGCCACTGTTCCTAAAATCCTGGTATTTTTTTTCTCTCTCTCTAGAATGTCCTTCAGTATTCTCTGTAGGGTTGGTGGTCACAAACTCGCCCATTTCCTCTTTGTCATGGAAGCATCTTGTTTCTCCATTAATTTCTAGTGACAGATTTGTAGGGTACATCAATCTGGGCTGGAGGTTATTCTCTTTCAGGGCTTGGAATACTTCTCTCCATGCTCCTCTTGATCTGATGGTCTGTGTTGAGAAGTCAGCCGTGATTCTGATGGGCTTACCTTTATAGGTAATCTGTTTCTTTTCTCTGATGGCTTTTAATATTCTGTTTTTATATTGAATTTCTGGTATCTTGATTATTATATGTCTGGGTGTAGATCTGTTTTGGTTGTAGGTGGCTGGGGTTCTGTATGCCTCACATAACTGAATGTCATTTTCTTTTCCCATGCTTGGGAAGTTTTCCTTAATTATTTCTGTGAATAGACTTTGTAATTCACCTGTATGTATTCCTGCTTCTTTGTTCATGTTTCTTATTCTTAAATTGTAGATTCTCTTGTCATCTTCTAGCCTTTGTATTGTTACTGCCTGTTTCCTTATTATTTTTAAGAGATCTTTCATGATCACACACTGCCAACTTGTCTTCAAGTTTTGATAGTGTATCCTTAGTTTCTTTTAAGGAGTTTTGCCAGCTTTCAATGGAGTTTTTAATTTCCTGGTAGTCTCTTTGAATCTGCTTCATGTATTCCATATTTTCTTTATTGAATGTTTCTCTCCTTTTTTTGCGTTCCTCCCTTCTTCCATCTGTATCATCCTGAGAGATACTTCCTGAGAGCATTTTTTTTATTACTCTACTCATATCCTGCTTTACATGATTTAATATTTCAGTTTTGAGCTCGTCTACAAGGTCCCGAAGATATCTCTTAATGTCCATTGAAGCCATGTCTGATGTTGTGTGTTTGCCGCCTTCAGTCTCCCTTGTTTTTCCTTCTCCTGGATCAGTGCTCTCAGGGTTCTGGGCTGGGGGCCTCCTCCTGCCTCTCTCTCCTGTCAAGGCCTGGCTTCCTCCACACAGGTTACAGTGTAGGTCCTAGCCCTTTTCCCTGTTGGCCACGTTTCCTCTGAAGCACGCTGGTGAGGGAACTCTGCCCTCTTCTGGTTGCTCTTGTCACTGAGGTGTAAGCAGAGGTTGCGTATGCCTACCCCTCCCACCAGGCCAACCAGACTTCAGGGGCCTTCACCCAGTTAGTGCTTGCAAGGCGCAGGGAATCGATTTGGGATGGCTCATTGGGTCCTGGCCAGGGGCATGGCCCAGTCCAAGCAAATCCCAGGAATCTGCTCTGGGGAGGGAACAACCAACTTAAGTCACTGTTGCTCCCAGTTCAGGCTCTTCCTGTCCGATTGCAACAAGTCGCTCATTTGGTCACGCCCTTCCTGTGTGTGGGGGGGTCTCATTCCCAGCCCTGACCATGGATTAATGTAGGTCCCTTCGCCAGCTCTGCTCTCCATTGGGCTCACCAACCCCCAACTTCAGCACTGCTGTGCTTCCTGTGAGTGGAGGCAGGAACGAGTTTGGGTGTCTCTGCCTGCCTGCACAGATTCAAGCTGGTGCAAACTTGGTGAGTCACCACAAAAATGCTGTGTCTCGTAATTTTTAGCTGTTTCAGTTGTAGTCCCAAAGTATTTGACGAGCTTTTTTACATTTTAATTTCTTCCTGTGTCAAGAAGATCCATCTCCCTCTGTCTGGGTCTCTCCAGGGTGTTTTATTCTGGCAAATGAGTTGTTTCTCCCAGGAGGCATTGTATTTTGTTGCTCACTGATTGGCCATCTTGTCTTCTCTCCTGATTTTTTTAAACCAATCTTAGGAGGAAATTTCCTATAATATTGAATAAATAGTGGTGCTAAACAATTATTTACTTGTATTACCTGAAATACTAACCCCATGGATGAACAATTGGTTGAGGAAGCAGAAGGGAGATAGCTACTAGGACTACATTGCTTATTACTAGCTGCATGTGCCTGTGGAGCACTGAAAGTGCAAGATGGTAGTATCAGATATGCTGTGAGTGTTGAGGGATACACTAAGGTTTTGAAGAACTAACACAAAAACAACACAATACCTTAATACTTTCATAGTGATTACATGTAGAAATGATAATATATAAAATTAAATACAATATATTTAATTTCCCTTGTTTACTTTTTCTTAATGTGGCTACTACAAGTTTAAAATTATGTATATGGCTAGAATTTTATTTCTATTGGGTATTTATGCTGTAGGACATTGGAATTATATTGGAAATAGCACTCAGTCATGATAAGTGTTTTGAGGACATGCCATATTTCCCCACTGTATTACATGCTCACTGAAAGTTTTAAAATAAAATTCTTCTATTGTTTCTTTTACAAGGAGTTTGAAACAGAAATTAAATAATTGCCTAAGATTATCACTGGTAGCAAATAGTAGAGGAGCTATTTTAATTAATATTCTGACTTTGTACTACCTTTTGGAATAGCCTTTAGTGGAATCATAAAAAAAACAGCAATATACAGAAGAGAATGACTTTTATTCAAATGATTTCACAATTTGAGAAAATAAGGCCAAGAAAAGTGGCATGCCTAAGATCTACTATGGCTGAGTGCTAAGGCTTACAATCTCATTTAGTATGGGGTGAATCATAATAAACTTTAAACAAGAAAAAAATGTGACTGACATGAGAGAAAATGATTGGGGAATTGGAATGGTCTAAAAAGTCAAGAAAGGAAGTAATGCTTGAATTGAGATCTGAAATAAAAGCATAAATTAACTAGGTCAAGGAAGAGGTGCAATAGGAAGAACAAAATATGCAAAGATCCCACGCAAAAGGCTGTTTCAAGGAAAGGTGAGGAAGAAGTGTGATCCCGGGTAAGGCTGATGATGGAGAGATAGGCAGGGGCCAGATCACTATAGGGGTTTTGAATCTTGTGAAGATTCTGGATTTTACTTTTTAAACTGTGTTGGTGATCAACCAGGGATGCATACATACTAAGCATACTATTCTATTAAAAATTTCTGGCTTTAGGAATCCACAGAAGGCCTTTAAGTGGGGGGGTGGCATGGTCTTATTGATCTACTCTTAAAAGAGATCACCTGTAGCTTTATTATAAAATATTGATTAGAGAAGAACTGAGTAAGATGGTTAAACAGTCTGACATGTGTGACTACTGTTAGAACTGGTTGGTTTTTAATGTCTAGCAGCATCTTTTTACAGTTTTGTGGTATGGACAGATCTGTCTAAAGCAAGATGATTAGACCCTTGAAATGTGTCTAAGAGTGGTGGTTCTCTCCTCTGTTCTCCATAACATTGGGCCTTTGGGCTCCAAATCCCAGGAATTCGTCACCTCTTCCTTTGGAAATCTTTTGCTTTTTTCTTTGTGTCCTCTCACATGTTAGGACATAGGTGATGGATCTGCTCTGCTAATTTGTTGGTATTACAGAATAAGACCCCTCAAACTGTTGTGTGCTTTTTTTTAAAAAAAAATTTTTTTTACTAGTACATGTTTGTAGTCAGAAGGATTGCATTCATTATGGAGAGTTGGCACATGCACAGAAAACATCTTAATTCTTTTTATTTTCTCTTTCCCCCTGCAGTTTCCTCCCTCCATCTCTTAGGGCCCTTCATCTTATATGTGCTTTCTCTAGAGGATGTTTGAAAGGAACTGCTACAGATTAAGACTCCAAACTCTGTGTATGTTTTCAATGGAAATGCATCCAGCTAGAGAAGGACCATCAAATTAATCATAGCATTTTAATGATTTTTGTTCCCAATTATTTTACTTTTTAAAATATTTAACACCTTTACCCAACTGTAAAACAATATATGGTGTCTCATACTAAGGATGTGTAAAGATCAACTAAATGGATTTAAGTAAAATTTAGGAGGTAAAACTGGCTCTAGTTGGTGATGGACTAGACAACAAAGAAAGAGATGTCAGGGATGACCTCTAAAATGTGGCTTTAGATAAACTAGAGGGATTATGACACATTCATGGAATTAGTAAATATTGGGAGGAGGCCAGAATTGGGAGAAAGGTCATTAGTTCACTTTGGTTAGAAATTTGAGGTACTTGGTGAAACTTGTTCAAGTTACGTATGGCTGACACCTAGATAATATAAGATTTCTTCTAGAGGATACAGTGCTAGGAATCCTTAAGAGGTAAGCTGGAGTGGGTCTGTGCTAATCTGAGAGCCCATTCACTCTTCCCTGCCCTTCCCCAACTCTGTGTTTAGTGATGCCATCCATACTGGTAGCTTGGAATCAGCTATAGAGGGAGGATTTATGCCATAGGAATGTGTACTGTAAGTGAAGACATAGAAAAACATTCAGGAAGGAAAGAGTGGTGAATAATCTCAGAAATCACTTATTTTCAAGTAAGATAAAAGGTGAGACCTGTTGGCTAGAGCAATGGGAAAGTGATGGTGAATAGACTGAGGATGGAGCCATGGTTAGGAAATTGAGACTAAATCTTGAAAAGCTTAGCTTTGGGGATACCTTAGAACAGCAGTAGAAGATATGAACATATTTAAATGCTTATTGAAATGATCCACTGGAGAGGAAGAGGTTGAAGATGAGGAGAAATGGGGATTACTACTACAGTATGGTCATGAAGAAACAGTTAAGTTCCAGGAAAAAAAATCTTAGAACAAATGTTTTCATTATTACTTGAGAGGGAATGAAGAATGGCATCACATTCTTCATTTCTTCCCAAGGAGGGAATGCCCTGGAATTCGACTTGACTTTATTTTCTTCAGATTTCCCTCCTTGTTTAAGATTTCTTTTCTGACATGACTTTTTAGGTAAATACTTTCACATTTCTCTAGATATGATTGTTGTATTAAATGTTTTTTTCTTGTTGTTGCTATGACAGGCAATTTAATGGAGGAAAAGTTTATTTCAGTTCATATGTTTAGAGGTTTCAGTCTATGGTTGGCTGGCTCCTTTGCTGAGTGGTGGTGGCAGGGCATAACAATGTCAGAGGGGCTTGGTGGAGGAAAGCTGTTCACCTCACTGCGTCTAGGAAGCGGAGAGGGCTGGAAAGAACCAGAGATAGGAAGGGGCCAGGAACAAGAGCACACCCTTGTAGGTTAAGCCCTGTGACCTACATTCTCTAACCAGGCTCCACCTACTAACAGTATGTTCAGCTGTGAATTCATTGATAGATTATTGATAAGATTAGCAGCCCTATGTTCTAATCACCTACCATGAGCTTCACCTTTAATCATATGAGCTTTTTGCAGGATTTATTTGATCCAAACCATAGCAATTGTGAATATCTATTATAAACTATGGTTCTTAAATGTGAGATTTACTGCCAGGGCATCACATGATAACATTTTCAAGTTGAAGGAAATTGTAAAACATGATGAAATGTAGATATCTGTGCAGGAGAATATTAAAACTACGTCTACTCACTAAATCAAATTCTTGAATGGATTTATATGTTGTGGGCTACTTAATGACTGGTTCTGTCCTGGGGTCTCTATGTTGATGTTTTATAGCTTGTGATAAATCAAATGAGCAAGGAATAGGTAAAGACAAAACATATCAGATATATATATATATATACGTATTTGGTACCAGGGATCAAACTTACAACCTTGCATTTCCAGGTAGGTGCTTATACTGCTGAGCTAACCCCCCAGCCCATATCAACCGTATTTAGAATTCTAAAAGTTATAGTGGGATGATATGGCTGAAACTATTGCTTAAAATGGCATTTTAGAATTGTTTCTATTTAAAATATAAAGCAGTTTTCCTCTGTTAGTTGTGTAAGAACTAACTGTATCAGTATATTCAACTAAAATTTCTTTAACATTTGTGTGTTGATATGGCAAAAGGGATTACAAAGAGAATAGTGTCTTCAAACCATGGAGGAAAATTCCACTAAATGTACTCACTCAAGGGAATGGTTCTATGTGATTGTGTGGAGCTCCATAAATGTGTCTCTTAAGTCTTTCTAGGATAGTTTAGGACATGGATCAAAACAAGAAACAGCATCAAAGGCAAAGTTAGTGTAACTAGTCTTTTAGCAATTCAGCTCTAATTTTGACCTATATGCCTCATTCACTGGTCTTTGATGCTGAAATGAAAATCAGTATGCAGAGAAGGGTGACTTAAATGATCATATAAATTTTGGAAATAAGGCATTTTACTCATACATTATTAAATTTTGATGTATAATACATAGATAATAGTTTTTTGTTTTTCTTTCTTGTTCAAGAAAATGATTTGGTAGGAGTCACTTACCCTGCTAAGTATAATGGTTCTTGATTTTAATTCTTATTGTTAAAAATGGAAGAGTCTGTATATCTTAGAAAAAAGATCAGTGTGATGCAAATTTTAGTATTTCCAGAAAATATATAGTGATTTATCAATTTGTATTCATTTCACAATGTTTGCACTATTGATCAGTACCCAGAACAAACAGAATCTTGCAGTCTTGTAGAATTCTTTTGTAATGAAGGGAAAAAGCACATTAGAAAGCCTTACAATGCATTGGCTCCTGAGGGCAACAATGAAATGCGGTCCTTGATTTTATTTAATTAGCATGTGTTTGTGGTACATAATATTTATGCTCCTTGTGTGGAGTTTGGACATGTACACAACCCATCTGCCTTTTTTTCTTCTTTTCCCTTTCCCTCTCTTCCCCTCCCTTTATCCCTCAATCCTATTCCCATTTGAGAAATATCTATTTCCTTTTATCTATCTTTTATTTTGCTCTTTATTTATAATTTGGGTTTTTCATATAAGAGAAACCACACAATTCTTTTATTAAGTTTATTGGTACATTTAAAATATAATGATCATTTTCATCATAAGGACTTTGTAAGTGTATGTGACTTATCTCAATTCCTCTTTTTCCCATTTCCTTACTCTCCCTTCAACCCCTTTTCCCCTCCTTACTTACAAAAACCTTGTTTCCACTTTTTCCAACTTTTCTCATGTTTTTCTTTTCTCTTTTTTCCTGTCCCCCTCTCTTCCTATTTCACAGTATTACACATTTTGGTCCTAAAACTTGGTTTCTCACACCAGAGAAACAATATGGTATTTACATGTATGTTCAATTTATTTCCCTTAATATGTTCTCAAGGTGCATCCATTTGCCTAGAGATGTCTCAAGGGTTTCTTTATGGTTAAGTAATACTCCACTGTACAAAAGAACTGTATCTTCTTTATTCATGCATTGGTTGATGGACATTTAGGCTGTTTCCAAGATTTAGCTATTACAAGCTGTGTCACTATAAAATGTGTGTGTATATATTTCTGTGAGGCTTTTAATCTTTTGGGGAAGATACCAAGAAAGGAAATAGCTGGATCTAATGGGACCTCTAGTCTTAGTTGATTTTTTTTTTTTTTCCTTTTTGAGACAGGGTTTCCCTATGCTTTAAAATCTGGGCAAACTTGATTCTCCATCTTTCTTAATTGAGGTATGGATGAAGAAATGTTAAATCATAGACTGTGTCAGATGTTAGGCAGGAGCAAAAAATATGCCTATGTATTAAAAAATCAAAAAGACATAAAGCCAGAGGTTTTGTTTAAAAAAGGCTCAAGATGCAATACGTACCAATATCCCACGATGAATATACTATGTATTGCAAAAATATATTAATAAAAATTATTTTAAAAGGCTACCCTTCTGACTGAGGTATTTTACAACCTTAGCACATTAAAATTGTGGGGTCTTGATTTACTGATAGCTTCGATCACAAGGGTTCGTTCACTCGTTCCTTTGCACTGTGGTGAGGTACTGGGGAGCCCATGGCTTCAGAGTTTAGCCCGGGGCACAAATACTTCCTCTCTGCATTGCGCCCCTTGTTGGTGGCCACCCAAACGCCCGTTTCCTCCGCGCTCCCAGCATGAACTTGGCCGCGAGGACTGAGCCAACCGAAACCCAGCCCCGCCTGGTGGGGCACGCGCCGCCACGACCGTTGAGGCCAGCGCCAACTGCCCCTTTGTCCGGTAGGCGCGCGCGGGAGCAGGCGCGGGAGCAGGCGGGGGAGCAGGCGCGCGAGCCGGGGCGTGCGTGCGCGTGCGCAGCAGCGGGGCCAGCTCGGCAGACCAGGCGGTGGCGGGCGGCTAGGGCGAGGCGGCTGACAGGGCGCGAGAGTTGGTTGTTGGAGTGGGAGTTGGCGATGGGGGAGTCTCTGGTTCGGATTTCTGGGAAAACAAATGAATACAGTGAAGTAGAGAAAGCACGGTGCAAAACAATAGCCTTAACGGGACCCAGGGTGTGAAGAAGAGTCCGGCCAGACAACTCGGTCGCACGCGGGCGCGGGCGAGGGGAAGGGTTGGGAGAGAGGGAGGGTGGGGAGTTCACTTTGTACCTTACGTGTATCTAAGATATTTAATATTATTATTTGCAATGAAAGTGTAATTATGCACAGTAATTGGGGGGAAAAATCTTGTTAAGGAAGCTTTGATTCCTTTTTGCTTCCCATAGGCGGGGACACGCTCAGACTCTGAGTAGTGACAAATTTGGTTTTTTGTTTTTGAGACAAGGTTTCGCTATGTAGTACAGGCTGGACTTGGACTCACTGTGTAGCCTAGGCTGATCTTGAACTGGTGGCACTCTTTCTCCCTCAGCCTCCCTAGTGCTGAGATTAGAGACATGCGCCACCACGACAGGCTAATAACAAATCTGAGAGTCAAGAAAAACATTTCCACAGTTTTCTGCCCTATTCTTATTGCATCATGTCTTCTCCGGTCACCCGTCACCTCGCCCTAAATCCTATGAATTGGCCTGTGAGAAGGCTTTCCTGGAGCTTATGTTATCACACATCTATCTCCCTGCAAAATCTTACTCTCAAAGAGGGAACATTTTGAAGGAAATTAGAGAAACATGAGCATTTGAATTAGACAACCTTCCTAAACCACTCAATGAAAATTAAGATAAAATGTTTACAGAATATTTCTATTTTCCCTAAACAGCTGCACCATAGTTTTTTAATATTATGTCTATACAATGTTACATTTAAAAGTTTTCCATTTTTATTAACTATAGACAGGAAAAAATAGTGCAAATAAAAAGTCCCAGTGTGCTCTTCCTCCAGTTTCTCCAAATGTTAACATTTTGTAACCATAGTGCTGTGATTATAACTAGGAAATCATTACAGGTAGTACTACTCTATTAACTACTTGACAGATACTATTAAACTTTTACAATTACACAGCCAATGTGCTTTTTTCAAGGATTTAGTCCAGTTGGCTTGTGTTCTTAGTTTCTCCTAGTCTGCGATAGTGTTTTAGTCTTTTCCCCCCATGATTCTGATGTTATTTGAAGAGTACTAGCCAATTATTTTGTGGAATGTCCTTCGATTTGAGTTTGTCTAGCATTCTCTCATTTAACTCATATTACACGTTTTTGCAAGAATACCACAAAAATGAAGTTGTGCCCTCTAAGAGCATTGTATCAGGAGGTACTCATTGCTACAAGTTCTCAACGCTGATAACTGATCACCTTGGGTTAAAGTGGTGTCTGTCAGAAAAGTTGTTTTTCTTTTTTTGTATTTCTTTTTTGTATTTAATCTTCAGGGGCAAATATCCTCAGGGGCACAATAATTTTAGTACTCATTATTTTTAAAAATACAACAGTTATTATGATATTTGCCAAATGGTGATTTACCTATTTTTATCATTTTATACCAAAATTTAATAAGTATTTAAATGAACAATACCTTTTTTTTCTGAAGTCATACTTGTTTTTTCGTAGCTCTCTAAGGGGTAGTTTAGTCCTATTTGCAGAAACGCAGGGCATCCTTCAGATATAGCGAATAGAAAGGAAATAGAGTAGTATGTAAACAATTGATGAATCCAGGTAAAATGCATGTGATAATTTTCATAGTCCTATCAATTGTTTTTCACTTAGGATGCTTGGGCCAAACAGACTATGAAGTTTGTAGTGGGATTTTTTTTTTTTTTGCAGTGCAACAGGAATTGCAAGTAGAAAATCAAAAGAGTTTTTTCTAGATGAGTGGTGGTTGTGTCAAGCAACACTGATACACTCTTAATTTGGATAAGTATCCCAAATTCCTGATCTTAACTATATACATGTTACAAGTTTTGCAAAATTAAGCACATGCCCAACTCTGCCCTTTAAGATAATGACCACAGAGGCCAGGGATATAGCTCAGTGGCATAAATGCTTGCCTAGCAAGTGCAAGGTCCCGAGCCACAGTGACAGAAGCTCTTCCCAGTGCTCCACAGCATTCCGCTATCAATGTCCAAGGCACACATTGAGCTCACCTGTCTTCTGATAGGAGCTGTTGGGGACCAAGGCATGGTGGCAATTGTTTGCATGAGTACACAGGGCACCACAGAGCCCTTCATCCAATCCCTGTAACCTAGAGGTCACTTATTTTGAGTTCACAGATAAAACAGCCTCGGAAGTTAGTAAGTCATCCTTAGCTCATGAATACTAGGAAGCAAGACAGGGCTAGGTAGTTTTCAGTCTAGGATTCACATTAACAGTGTTTACATGTTCGAATGTGGCTCCATAAAAATCATAGAGTTGTGAAGTACCCATACCTAGAAGACTATCCCAAAGCAAGAGATAAAAGGCTATCACCTTTGTCTTGTACTGGGAATGGAACTCAGGAACTCATGCTTGCCAGGTGGGTGCTGTGCTGCTGAGCCAGTCCTTTCCACTTTCTGAAGCAGTTTTGGAAGTCCTTTCTTGGGAGGGTCTTAATTGCACTGTTGTGGATGCCTTGATATACAAAACTGACTCAAGCCAGCATTCAAAAATAAAGATCTAAGAAAAGACAAGTGCAGTTATACTTGCCCATAATCCCAGCTACTCAGGAGGCTGAAGCAGGAGGATTGTTTGAGCCCAGGAGATCAAGGCCATCTGGACAACATAATTCCCTAGTTAAAAAAAAAAAAAAAAAAAAAGGACTCGAGACAGAAGCCTTCAGTGATACAGACCAGACTATTCATGTGAGGGTGGTGATGAATACTTCTTTATCACTGCATACTGCATGGAACTTTTTTAAATAAAAAAAAGTGGCTAGTAGAATAAAAGCAAGACAAATGTGGGCTTGAATCATGCATTGCTCTACCACTCACAAACATGATGGCCTTAACCTTGTGGAATCCCAGGTCTATCTTTTTATAGGTTAGGTGGAGGACCAAAAGACAGCAAGATCAGGGTCTTGCTCATTGCTTTTATCATTTTGTTGCTATTTTATTTGTTCATTTTAGTTTTTTTTGAGACAAGGTCTCACCATGTAGTTCAGACTGGTCTTGAACTAACTCACTGTGTAGTCCAAGCTAGCCTTGAACTTGAGGCCATCCTCCTGTCTCAGCCTTCCAAGTGCTAGGATTTAAGTCATGTACTACTACACCTGACTACTGGTTGCTATTATAACATTAACAGTGATTACAGACATGACTCAACTCTTCAGAATGGCTGTTCACCATTATGAACTTCTGTGTCTTTGAAAAGCTTTTTTTCACAATTTGAAAATGATGCTTTGTCTTTTTTCCTCCCCAATCCTCCCAGGGGATGAATCTAGGGTCTCAACACTAAGCTACATTCCTAGCTCTTTATTATTTTTTATTTTGAGACAAAGTCTAACAAAGTTGCCTAGGCTGGGCTTGAAATTATGATGTTTTTGCCTCAGCCTTCCAAAGTACTGGGATACAAGCATGGGTCACTATGCCCAGCTGTACTCTGTGTTGCAGATATTCTTACTAGTTTATCACAGTCCTCTTTTGGAAGTGTTTTTTTGTTTTGTTTTGGTTTTTTTGAGACACGGTCTCGCACTGTAGTCAGGCTCGCCTCCAACTTGCAGCAGTCCTCCTGCCTCAGCCTCCTGAGTGCTGGGATTACAGACATGTGCCACCACACCCAGCAGGAAGTTTCTAATTTTTGTTTCAGCAAAATATTTCCTTTTCTAATGCTTTCTGGATTTTATTAATGATTGTTCATTCATTAAACACCTATCTTGTGCTAGATATTTTGCTAGACACTAGGAACCCTAATACCAGTGCCAGACCATTGCTGACCTATGGGCTTACAGTCTGGTGTAAAGCCAGATTTGAAGTCCATCTGCATTCCTTGATTAGGAAAAGACTCATCTGCATTTGTACTGGTAACTAGCTCCTACAGTCTCCTTCTGTCTGATTCTCTGCTTTCTGTCAGTTCTCTGCCTGCAGGTATCCTGGTAAAGGTGGTGGAGGTACACTTCTGTGAGTGCTGTGAACAGAGCTTCACAGAGCCCACTCTTCTGTCCCTGCACCAGTGCACTGACCCCATATACAGCTTGTGCAGGGGCTCTCTAGAACCCCATGCTCCATAGAGGTTCCAAAACCAGCAACCTCACCCTCCATGATCCTCTGCAGGGCAAGAGCCCAGCAGATAGCCCCTGCCATGTCCTGTATGTA
Organism: Hydrochoerus hydrochaeris; assembly: GCA_004027455.1. Taxonomy (NCBI): domain Eukaryota; kingdom Metazoa; phylum Chordata; class Mammalia; order Rodentia; family Hydrochaeridae; genus Hydrochoerus; species Hydrochoerus hydrochaeris. Next base: position 10,117 of record PVLA01001943.1, on the reverse strand, counting down.
GACAGGAGTTTTCCCAACCACAGGCTCTGAAAAGTGACTTTGAGATTCATTTCCTGACACTTTCTCTTGCCCAGAGTCTGGCTGTGTGTTCTCTGCTGAGAATTGTAAGGGTCTGCAGCGCCACCTGAGGCAGCCTCATGGAGCACTTCCTGTGCCATATTCTTTCCGAGGCTGTCCCCTGCTTTTTTGGGAGCCAGCAGGGCATGGAGTTGTACCAGCAGGCCCATCACCCCTTCCATTGTACCCATTGCAGCTTCACGGGCTCCAATATCAAACTCTCCCGGCAGCATCAGAAAAGCCATGGGCCTGGGACACAGGGAGAACTTTCTGCTGTCCAGGGACTTCCATCCCAGGAGCTACTGACTCCCAGTCCCCTACCTGGGATATAGCAGTTGTTGATCTTATAGGAGAGACATTCATTTCCAGGACCATGATTTTGCATGAGTATTTAGAAATCTCAGGATTCAGTTTCTGGCTCTTCCCAGATAGAGATGTGTACAAAGATGGAAACTGGATGGAGGCTGGTGCCATCCCTGGGAGAGCAGGTGTATGTGGTGGTAACCTTGTTGCATGCAGGTCCATGGGAGAGTCAACTGGTCAATAAAGTTATGTCGGGATTTCCAGTCATAATCCCTTACCACAAAATGCAGCATAGCGAGTTCAGGGACCAGGACCCGGAAGGACAGTGTCTGTCCCAGTGTGGATTAAAGTCATTATTCTCCACATAGCTGGTCTCTTGCTGGGCTGTGTCTGAAGGGATACCAAGACCTCCACTTTCACCAGTGGATCCACAATGGACTTCTCTTTGGTGTTGTTCACCCTGGGGAGTTACTGACCACTGATCAACTGGACTGTTAGGATCTCAGCCTTACAAGGACTGATGGGCCTTTCGGGGTGGAAGGAAATCTGGGCATCACACAGGAAATCTGGCTTCAGCATGTAGCCACAGACACCTTTCAAGCCCTGCAGACTGCATATTCATAGCCACCATCTGGCAGCTTGCGTTCCAGAGCTCCTGAGGATTGTAATTGGACGAGTCTATCCTCAGACTGCTGGGATACACTCAGCTCAACTGCCAGGTATTGTGCTGCACAAACTCATTGCAGCCTCCTCATAAGGTTCCTGGCCTTGCTTTCAGAGAATGATGATGTCTCATAGAAGTGGTAGTACTCCTTCGAGTGTGAGAAGCTGTGGAATGGGACAGACTTCAAGTAGATGACCAGTGCAGAGAGGATTGGACACAAGATGGTTTTGCATTTCTGCAAAGACAAGAGAAGCAACCCAGGATAGGGAGTAGGATCCTGGGTCATAGTCTGACAACAGATAGGTGGACAAAACAGCAGGCACTTAATAACCTCTGATGAGGGCAGCTGTGTGGGCAGCAGCCCCTCCAATGGGGAACTCAGCAGCTGCTCCCCCAGGATCTCAGTCAGGTGCTGGGCCAGAGTCAGCTGCTGTTCCCAGCTGCAGTAGTTCTCCAGGGAAAGGATGAGGGGGTAGTCTGATGTCTGGAAGGCATATTGTGCTACTGTGGCCACATCTTTGAATGGGATGTGGGAGGTCAGGATGTTCCATGGTAAATGATGGGTTCCCCAAAGGCCCATCCCAAACATCCACTTGCATGCAGTAGCATTCTCACTTCAGGGCCCGTATATATCCCTTGACACTGCTCTGGCCACACAGCTGGTGCCCCACTAGGTAGGTGTTGTAAGAGTAGTTAATGAAGTAGTGAGTCAGAAGCTGAGTCATGTCCTGGTAGATGGGAGGCAGGCTGGGTTGAAGATGTCTATCCTCCGAGCAGAGGTAGCTGAGGAAGCCATTCATGCTCAGCACGTGTTGCAGTTTGCCACTGTCTGAAAGCTCACAGCGATTAATGAGTTCCAGAGCATAGTCAGGAGCAAAATCTTTTCCATTCTGCTCTTCCTGAAGGAAATCCACAAATTCCAGGAAAAGTCAACTTCTTGCCATCAGCCAAAAAGTTTTCAAGCAGTTTCTGTACATCTTTATGCTTAGTTAGTAACTTGTAGAAGTGTACAAATTCCTCTCCTCCTAAAGTCCCAGTCTGCAAGATGTCTGGAAAAGATGGAAAGCATATTTTTGGTCCATTTCAATATTCATTAGATGCAGCAGCCATTGAATTTCTGTAAAATGTGGCCAACCATCCTGTTTTTTGTCTCCTCGCTGGAACCAGTCATTCAGCCACTGGTCTAGCCACTCCTGTTGGTCCATGCTGGTAACAAGGTCCACCAACAGCTGGAGTCCTTGCATCCAGGTTTGGGCCTCCTCAATACTGTTAGTCACCAGGTCCAGGTTGGAGCACTGACCATGGAAGACAACAGTGAAGCCTGCTCCAATGGGAACTCCCCTGCTGACTGCGCAGCACCCGAGAATCATGGCCCTTCCATACAGTCTGGTCAAAGATTGAGAAGCTGGGCTTCTCACTGTTCTGGGCCTGCCATGCATGCCAGACTGTCATACCTTCGTTCTGAAGTCTGAAGTATCTTAGCTTTTTACAGCTTTTGGACTTCACCTTGCACATCAGCATGCCTTCTTACATCCGCAGCAGGTCCTGATCATTGGTCAGCAGTCTTGTATCACCAATGCCATCATTCACTGCTCCACAAGCTAGTGCCAGAGTCATGCAGATCTGCCTTCCACATCTAGTTTGCCTGAGTTGACTCATTTCTTAGCAAGGATGGAAGACACTTTTCCCACATCCCCACTTTCTGCAGCTTTCATCAATCGGTTATCATATTTATTCCAATCGGCTACCTGCGCGCTGGCAGGCAGCGACAGTGGTGGACGACTCAGGGCGGCGTGTCTTGCCTCCTCAGAGGGGACCTGAGGCTCTTCATGGCTGGCGCTCAGCAGCCCCGCTCTTGCTTTCCGAAGCGAGGGAGGTCGCTCCGACCCGCCAAACAGTAAACTTTTTAAAAGAAGGTATTAGAGTTAACACTTTCCACGTTTATACTAGAAAGAAAAAGGTATTTAGAGATATGCGGTGTATAGATATGCGGTGGTATTAGTGGCAAAAATGCAATTTATAAGTATTACAGGTAACTGCATTATAAGTGAATAATTCACTACTTGCAGTACTTGTAAGACCTTTAATTCTAAAAACCTCATTTTAAATGGATTTACAAACTCATTATTTGAAGTATTCTTTGTACAAAATGGGTAAATGTAAAGTTTATTTAAAATAGAAAAAGATAAAAACAATTTCATATTTCCAGTGTATTGCTAATTTTTGTTGGCATTTGTAAAACATCATTTAATTAACTGCATTTGACTCATCCAATAATAGCTTACTTTATTTAGACAGTGTTGGCTGAAAACATTTACTGGAACTTGGAATGAGTATTTCTTTGAATGTACTGCAAGAAAAGTAGAATTCTTGTGGTTGAAACATTTTAACCCAAAAGCTATCAAACATTTTGATAAATCTCACTTAAAGATTAAATTACCCTGTGAAACATTTTCCCTAACCTTATCATGTTCCTTAATCTTTTACAGAGGATTCTGGTCTAAGATTGGGGCGTTAATTTTTATGTCATTTTTCTTGCTTTCACTATCAAGAAAAGCATTGGGGTGAGTTTTAATTTTTAACCTTTTTAAAAATTGACCCTTTTGAATATCTGATGGCTGTGAACCTTTCCTCAGAAAAATGCACAAAGTCACATACTGCATTAGAGCAAAATCCAGCCTGTGCCCCCAGGAAGTGGGGTGAGGGGGGCGAGTGAGCAGGGAACAGCGCGCCAGACTCGGGCTTTCCGGGCACATTAGGCCCTCGGCGGGGGCACGGCTCGCCTCCTGGGCGGATCAGAGGGCAGCGACGGCTGCACTGCCCATCTGGCTCCTTGTGTGCCACCTCTGCCCCGCACCGGCCTCTCCGGCTTTATCCTGGAGCCGCCTGTGCGCTCAGCTTCTTGCCTGGCTCTCGCACGAAGTCCTCCCAGTGCCCCGGCCTCTCGCCTATCGGGAGCCGGTTTAGGGAGAGAGCTCAGAGTTCCCGGGAGAGAACCTGGCCACTCCCCAGCGGACAGAACAGAGGAAATGTACTGGAGGAACACCAGTGTCCCCCAGACCACCGCAGAGCTTTCTCGCGGCGCTGCCCCGCCTCTTGGAAGGAGCGAGCGGGTCTGAGCTCCACGCACGGCTCACAGCTCGGTCGCCAGCGGGGGCGGAAGGCCGACAGCCACTGCGCCTCGCGACCTCAAAGGGAGGTGGGCGCTAGGGAGGCAGCCGTTGGAACGAAGCATTTTTGTTTCTATAAACGGAGAGTGAACTGCCAAAACCCGCTTCTTTGCCCGCCAACCCCTGGTCTCCTGTGGTCCCGCTGGCCCTCAGCGCGGGGCCCAGGCCCGCCACCTCCCGCGGCAAAGTTTGGCGCTTGGTGCGCGCCTAGGCCGGCGCGGGGCGGGGCCGAGGGTGGGACCGGGGCCGGGGGAGGCGGGGCCGCGCATGCAGGGGGAAATCCCTCCTGGGCTTGACGTCATATGGGCGCTGACCAATGAGAAGCCGGGAGCGGGATTCCCGCTCTGGGGGCCGCCGAGCTGGCTTTTTAAAGGATACCCCGGGGACCACTCTTCCCCACGGTGAGAAGAGTCAGAGAAAATAGAGGTAGGTGGTGAAATATGATGGTCCTGGGGGAGGAGATTCTAGGGGTTTAACGATTAGATGTTAAATCTGACTGAGTCCTGGGGTGAAAACAGGAAAAGGTCGGGGAGAAACTACATTCCAGGTAGGCGACGCCAGGCAGAGATGGAGTGGAAACTGGAGCGCACCGCCCGGCGGAGGATCCGGACCGAAGAAGAGATGCTGTGGGTGAGTAATGCCCTTCTCTTTCTCACAGCAATCTGCTGGGGTGTCTTTCCAAAGGCACCATTTAAATATCTGTTTGGCTTCATGAAGTGACCCAAACTCCACATCCTGATTTTAATTTTGAGTTGTGTAATTTAGTTATATTGTGGAGGTGGCTGGTTGCTTACGAAAAAAAATGAAAAAAAGGAATGTGGTTTGAAAAACTCAGAATCTAGAAAAAACCTCCACACCGAATATTACTATTTTCTGAAATACTTTCATTCTAACGTGTTATCTGTGTTTTCAAAGGAGAATATTATGCGGGTGCTTGCCCACAACATGAAGCAGCAGAGAAGTCGAAGTTCCCCCAAGGTGAGTGTCCAAGGCTTGCTCTTGCTCTCTGTTTTCATTTTGATTTCTAGCAGACTAATGTTAAAGAAGGCATTTAGAAGAAGTATGGGCTGGTCTGAGAATAAGTACAGAATCTAATCCTAAAAAAAAAATTCAAAAAGCTGAAGATCGCTGACAAATAATGATAATCATCTGTATTAGAACGATGCTTTCTAGTTTTTGCCTTAACAGCAAACGATGAAACTTGAATGTGACAGATAGGCAGTGCATTGCTAGCTGGCTGTTAGATTTTCACTTTAGCAGTTGCTAGTTGCACTCCTCTCTGTTGCAATCAGAATCGCGCTTCCCAAAGAAGTGGAAAATGGTGACATCTTGTGGACAATGTGAGAAGTGACATAAACCAGGGCTCTTGGCAATTTAAGGCTTTATCCAGTGTAAGACTTCTGCCTTGGAAAGGCTCAACTCAAAAATCTTCAGTTTCTCTTGTAATCAGTGTAAAAATTTCAAAAACTAAAAATTCCTCCACATAAACAGACCTTGTATGTTTTAAGTTTATCGTTATGAACATTTACCATATTTCTTTGTAGGCTAAATAGTGCAGCTTTAATTTTTTACTCTTAGATTTTACTTTTGAACCCATCAATACTTTTATAGATTTTTTCCCAGATAGTTTTTTTCTGTATTCAAATGGTGACACTGTAAATTGAATACATAGCTGAACTTTTAGAATGCAATGACTAACGTCTTGCTACTGTGTATCCTATTACAAATTTAGTGTCTGTGAGTCATGGGCCATGAAAAGCAGCAATGACCTGAATCAGGTAGGCAGAGTATTCTTAGGGGGTTGCTTTGGGTTAAGTCACTAGCCACAACTGTCCTCCCACATGCTTCTGTGTGTGGGATACCTGTGTATGATACCTGTGTGTGATGGGCTGGCAGTGTATTGTTAGCTGGTTGAATATATATTGTTAGCAGCTAACATACAACTGCTATCTTAATGCATATGCAACAAACGTCAGAATGTAATTTATGTGTATGTATGTATTTTGCAGTGAAACAGGGCACTATTTACCATAATAGTTGTTATTGCTATTGAGTTAATTATAATGCACAACTTTATCATGGTGAAAGAAATACTTTAATTGCACCAGTTTCTTAATATGGTAGTAGAGACTTTATGAGTATGTGTGTTTATCATGTAGGGAAAACTGAGGTAATTTTCTAGATGAGTCAATCAGTTAAAAATTTTTCAATTGAAATATCAAGAACACTAGGGATATTTTTGGGTGAGGATAGGTTGATTTCTTTATTCCATTTTCTGTAAAGTTACAGACTCACACAATATTTGGAAGAGGGTATAAGATCAGTGTTGTGAGGAGGGAAGAGCTAGCTATAAAAATACTATCTAATTTTTTTTCTCATCTCTAAAGGCCATTTTGACCAAGGATTGGGGTCCAATACATGTTGGGTCCCAGACATATGATGTTCTCTTGTGGCCATTTGCAGCAAGTTAGTGCAACTTGATGTTTGGTCTTATTAGTTAAACCCTGAGATATGAGAGATATATCACATTCTATAATGTATTAGATTATAAATTATTGGTAAAATAATTTTTATGCTTATTTAAATGTAAATGTATTTCTAGAACATGATTTTCATAGATTTTATTTCTTTCAAGTCTTATGTTTTTGTTGCTATGCAGTGTTATTCTATTTTTACAATCTTTGTGTTGAAGAATCTCTTCTATATAAATATTGTCTTCATCCTTTTTTAAATTTCAACATATTATTTACTATAAATAGTCACTGTCCTGACAATAAAAATAAAACCTAAATTTAGAAAACTTGTCCTTTGTGATTTAATTTTTTTAAACTAAAGAGCAAGACGTAAATCAATATTTGTTCTCAATAAACTGAATACATACTTCCATATTGTCGAGATAAAAAAGGAGAGAAGGAATGAAATAGGAAACAGGTAAGGAGAAAAACGAGGATATAAACTTAAGAAAACTTGTCCTGAAGGAGTGAGAGGGAAACATGTTGCTAAGACAAGGGGCTGTAGAAGGAAAGGGACTGAAAGAGGAGCAGGGAGGCTCTGCTGCTTAAGAAGCTTTTCTTTCCCTTGTTTTTTCCCTGGGCAGCTGCTATGTTGAGTGCTGTGCTGGGAATCTAACTCCTTCCCATTACTGCCCTCTGCATGGCTCTCTAATTCCTTAATTCATGTACTTTTTATTCCTTCAGAAGAGAACATGTTACACATCACTCAGCGAAGTCTGGCCTAAATAGTTTGGATTCAGGAATGGGAAGAGAGAAAAAAATGTGAAGGATTGGTTTCTATTCATAACAGCTAGTAGGATATTATTATTCCATAGGAAGGATGACAGCAACCTGAGGACTAAATACAGACAGTATTGCCTTACCAGGTCCCCAGACATGTCATTTTTTCCCCAAAGGACCACCACAAATAAAAATAATTTGCACAGGAACATTCAGTACTATTGCTCACACAAAGCAGTCTTTTGAAACAGTTACTCTTTCAAAAGAAAATAGAGAAATACAGGTTTTAGTTTTCTTCTTGGGCTATCTTTATCTCCTTCTGTCTTCTATCTTCCTCCTTTCCTTCTTTGTTTTTACTGGAAGATTTTCCTACTTGAGAGTATCTGAATATAGTCCAGTTAGATTAATAGATTTTAGTGTGATTAAGCAGTAGAGTATTAGTAACTTCTTATAATTCAGAAACTATGTGTGCTTCTCTCTATATATATTTTTAATTTTTATTTAAAGAGAAAAAAAGCATGTAAAGGGTAGAGATAATACAGAATTTCAGAAAAAAGATAAACAATAAGAAATCACTAGTTGATAAATTACATATTGTCCTCTTAGAAATAGTTGTTCAAGTTACAAAATTAAAGCATACAAAGTAGATCATCAAACAGAGTGTAAATGGCTACGCATACATGAGTCTCTACATGTATTTCTATCCTTTCTGTATTAGAGGGAAAAACAAAAGTAAGACAAAATAAAACAAATTCCTGTAAAAACATGAAACCAAAAAGTTGTATAAAACCACAGTACAAGGTGATCTACAATGATTGCTGTATTGTTTCTTATTATCTTCAATAGAATTGCCTATATCATCAGGCATAAATGAATATAGCAGTATAATTGAATATAACAGTACATAACAATATTAGTAAAAAATAAAACATTGTAGACAATATAAAACTTCAGAGGCAGCTAATAATCAAACCAGAGTGGATATTCTAGTGAATCTTGTCATCTTAAGTGCAGTTGCCTATACTCTCAGACTTGATACTATCAATCATAACAGCTTTGAATAAAATCTATCAATACAAAACAGTGATCTAACAAACCAGATTTGATAACAATCAGTTATGGTAAAACAGTGTAGGTTTTACAGAGCTTTTTAGATTGACTTAATAGGAAATTAAGGATGATTATCATACTATATCCTGTTATTTTCGGGATTACTGTTTGTACCTTCAAATCTAGTACAGGTAGAATGACTGGAACAGAATATAATACATCTAAGCAGAGTAGTGTGAGTAATGTGGGTTTTAAATCCTGGTGCATTTTTAACAATATAGTGTATCAAGGCCATCTATTTTAGAGATTATAGCCAACCTTCTCTGCCTCATTTCTACTATGCTATTTTTCTGCCTGTTTGTCTAGTTTTCTCCTTCATTCTACTGCCTGCCCCACTCATTGAGGCCTTTCTGCCACTGTTCCTAAAATCCTGATATTTTTTTTCTCTCTCTCTAGAATGTCCTTCAGTATTCTCTGTAGGGTTGGATTGGTGGTCACAAACTTGCCCAGTTCCTCTTTGTCATGGAAGCGTCTTGTTTCTCCATTAATTTCTAGTGACAGTTTTGCAGGGTATATCAATCTGGGCTGGAGGTTATTTTCTTTCAGGGCTTGGAATATTTCGCTCCAAGCTCTTCTTGATCTGATGGTCTATGTTGAGAAGTCAGCCATGATCCTGATGGGCTTACCTTTATAGGTAATCTGTTTCTTTTCTCTGATGGCTTTTAATATTCTGTTTTTTTATTGAATTTCTGGTATCTTGATTATTATATGTCTGGGTGTAGATCTGTTTTGGTTGTAGGTGGCTGGGGTTCTGTATGCCTCACATAACTGAATGTCATTTTCTTGCTTCTATATTTTTATATAATCTGTCACAATAGTGTATTTGCAATAAAAATAGAGTATATATATTATATATAGTGTGTGTTTTGCTGTAGATTTTTCTCTTTTTGAGTTCCTTATGCTTGATCAAGTCAGATTTTTAGGAATTTTGGTGTGATGGAGGCAGCTTGTGCTGTTTTTCAAGAACCTAAGTTTTCTTTTTCTTTTTTTTTTATTAAAAAAATTTTTGAAACAGAAAGAGGGTAGAATTAATACAAAATCTCAAAAACAAAACAAAACAAAACAAAAAATAGTAACCAGTAAGAAATCACTAGTTGATAATTACATATTTTCCTCTTAGAAGTAGTTGTTCAAATTACAAAAGTAAAGCCTACAAAGTGGACATCCAAACAGTGAGACTACAATCAGTTTTGTTCATCCATCCAACTAAAACTTTAGTAACATGGTAATCAATCCCACACACTCAAACATACATGCAGTTATAACCTTTAGAATACTTTCTTTTTTTTCTTTACAATAACTATAATCCATTCTTGTAAACTACTTAGAAGTCCAACACATGTATAAGTCTCTACACATATACCTAGCCTTTCTGTATTAGAGGGAGAAACATATCAAAACAAGTCAACAATACAAATTCCTAGAGAAACACGAAATGAAAAGGACATATAAAACCACAATACTAGGTGATCTACGGTAGTCACTATGATGTCTCTTGTTTTCAATGAATTTTCTATATTGTCAAACATAGTATAATTAAACTTAGCATTGCATTACACTATTAATAAAATCTAAACATT
>PVLA01001942.1:148061-307665 GCA_004027455.1 Hydrochoerus hydrochaeris | reverse complement strand
TTATGGAAGAACATAAAATGATCTCACAAATCAGAGGAAATAAAGATCTTCATATTTCCTTTTTAGAGTTTTAATCTGATCCTAGCCAGATATATACAAGAAGAGAAAAATCACTGGGCTCAAAGTTCTTAGACAGTATCAGGATGACCAGGACACTATTGGCCTCATTTCTCCCCTTTCTTAGTGAAAAATGAGAAGCCGGGACAGGTACTTGTGCTCCAGATGGAGCACAGGTCTTGTCACTCTTCCCATCACTGCTGCCAGCAGATGTGATAGCCGTCCCGCTTTGGAGAGAGTATGAAGATTGTCAGGAAGCCAGAATGGAGCACTCAGAATTTTAACCAGATCTAAACCGGATGGCCATGTTTTCTGGATTCTTTTCTTTAGCAATAAATGTTAATGAAGTATTTGTCAGAAGTTCCTTTTATTTTTTATTAGTATCTGCACATAATGATCCACTCATCATGAAGGATTTGTACACATACATATTATATCTTAATTCTTTTTTTCTTTCTGTTTTTTCCCTTCCTCCAAATCTTCTCTTCCCCTGCATCTTTTCTTTTTTCTCCCCAACATTTACAAAAACTCTGTTGCCCCTTTTCCTTTCAAATCTTTTTGTTTGTTTTTAAATATCTTTTTCTTCTCTTCTTTCTCCCCTAACCCATCTCTTGATCCCCCCTTCCCACCTGAAAAGTTCTTAACCACTTTCTAATATCTATCCTCCACTTGGCTTCGTTTTTATACTTTGGGTTTTCCACACAAGAAAAACAATGTGATATCTAAACTTTGTGTCTGATTTATTTCACTTAAGATGATGGTCCCACTCAATACTGTTAGCTCCACATATCTCAGTGAATAGAGCTGAAGAAGAGGTCAGCACAGTTTGCGGCAATGGATTTGTTTCTCAGGAGGGAAGAGCATGGTGGTCATCCACATATTTTTTCAAAGTGTGGTTTGCTCTGTTTTATTTTGCTTTGTTATTGTCTAGTTGATCTGTCTATTTGTGACAGTGGGAGATTTTTCATCTCCAGAATGCTCCACCAAATAACAGACTACACATGGAACTTTCTCCAAATTGAACACATACTAGCCCATAGAGCACAATGATATGCAAAAGAATCAAGATTATCATATATATATATATATATATATATATATATATATATATATAAAAAAAATCAGGTCATGTTGCAATGAATCAGGTAAATGACACCATGAAACTAAGAAAACGTGTCACCAACAGAACCTTTTGGATACAATGAAAACATCCTAAAAGGTAAGTTAAGAGTGGTTATTTCCCACATTGCACTGAGCAAAACATAAATAACCTAATAATAAATCTTAAAGATCTAGAAAAACAAGAACAATTCAAGCCTAAAAGTAGAAAAAATAAAGAAATAATGAAAGTAAAGGCACACAATAATGCAATTAATGCTTTTAAAATACAAATAATTGATCATTTAAAAGCTTGTTTCTTTGAAAGGTTAATTAATGGATAAACACTTACCTATCCTTATCAAAACAAGGAAAACAAACACCCAAATCCATGGAATTAGAAATGATAAGAAAAAAAATCATAACAGACACCATAGAAATCTGGAAGATACAAAATCCCAAATAATACAATATCAGCCAATTAAACCTCAAAAGTAATACTATTAAAGAAAATACTACCATCTACATGAAAAAACAAAAACAAACAAACAAACAAACAGGTCCCAATGGATACAATGCAAATTCTATAAGAACTCCAGAGAAGCTTTAACTCCAATACTACTCTAACTCTTTAAGGAAATTGAAAGTGAAGTTGTGTTCCCAAAGTAATACCTGTAAACCAGTATTACCCTGATAGCAAAATGAAAAAAGGACTAAGTCAAATAAGAGAACTACAGTGCAATCTGATTAATGAACATAAATGCAAGAATACTTAACATGATACTGGTAAACACAATTGGCACACCATCAGAGAAATTATACAATAAGCAGTAGGGTTCATTCCAGGGATGTAGAGATGATTCAACATATGCAAATGGAGAAATATAATACATCATAGTAAGAGAAAGAAAGACAAAAAACACATGATCATCTCGATAGAAAAATTTTTGACAAAATGAATCATACATTCATGATGAAGAATCTAAAGAAAAATGGAATAGAATATTTTATCTTAATCTGATAAAAGCAATCTATGACAAAACAATGTTCAGCATCATATTAAATAGAGGAAAACTGAAACTTTTCCCTCTAAAATTAGGAACAAGACAAAGATGCTCATTATCACCTTTCTTGTGCAATATAGTTCTCATAACATTAGCCAGAGCAATTAGACAACAGAAAGAAATTAAAGGAACATGGATAAGAAATGAGGTTAAGTTATCATTATTTGCAATGACCTGATCCTCTACATAGCAGACCTTAAAAATTCCATGAAGAATTCCTAGAACTCATAACAAAATTTGTTAATGTAACAAAATGCAAAGTCAGAACTCAAAAATAAATATCATTACTCTAAACCAGTAACAAATTCAACCAAGAGAAAAATAGGGAAACAACACCTTCAAAATAGGATCAAGAAAAATAAAATTTACCCTAACCAAGGAAATGAAAAGACTTTACTATGGAAACTATAGTATTACTCTGGAAATGCAGACTAATAAGGATATCAGAAAATGCAAAGATATACCTTGTTCCTGGATAAAGAACTGATAAAAAATGAAAAAAATCTGATAAAAGAAAAAAGTGATAAAAAATAAAAAAGTGAAAAAAAGAAGAACTATCTTAAACCATAACCAATTTCAGAATACACTTTAGTTTTCTAAAATTTCATGTATTTAGACAGAGATGTGAAATATTTTCATAAGCCTTATCAGAGAGGCCTACAGACCACTGGATTTAGACAAAGCCCAACACGAGTGTTCATGTTTAATAGAATTTCCATCTAGTGCCCAGAAAACACCTTGTTTGAATTTTACTTAGCAACTCAAAGAAATCAATAATACTCTATGTTGTTCCTTTGGGGTTTAAAAATTTTTATGCTGAGACATTTATGCCCTACTACCACTGAGAAAGACTCATATTTATTTTGTACTTTATCTTAGGATTTTTCTTTTTAAAAACTGCCTTAAATGCATTTAACTATAAATATTGCCATATCTACCAAATTTTAGAATCTAGATGAGTTCAGTTCCTTGACAAGGTAGGTCTATGTGTCATAAGTCAAAATTGCAAAGTGCTTTAAAACATGAACTCAGTGTGAAAGAGACACTACTAGAAGCCTGTACTCTCCACAATTATTTTGTGAACTCAATAGCAGCATCGTTTACAGTTCTTCTGGATGCATGTTACCTAAAATCTACCTGCTCTTTAAGGGGAATGTAGGGAGCCAAATGCATCATGTCTATAATGAAGCCACCAATCAGATTGCCATCATCAGAATTCAGGAGTAGAGAAAGACTTCCTGGATCTGAGCTGAGCTCACCACATACCATTCATCTAGTTATGCAACTCATCTTGCCTAGGTTTTTTCCACTATGAAATGCAAATCATGAAGTTTGCAAGAATATACTTGTCATAGAGTAAAAGTGCAGTAAATATTAGAATTGGACCATTTGTCTGCAGTATAGCTTATCCCTATGCTAGATTTTAAGTGTATTACAACTTTTCCTGATAAAACTAGAGGGAGGAATATGAAACACAGGTTTTATATGTACTTTGATAGTATTAGAATAAAGTTTCAGGCTGGAAAGTCAAGGAAAGATGACTATAAATTTCTAAATATGGTCATTTCTGACAAGGATGACTCCACAAAGAAAATGTCTATAGTATAATAGTCTGAATAATAGCAACCAGAATTTGATATTATTTTCTTCTCTGTGAAGATCCTATCCATTTTTATACAATTTAAAAAATAGTTTCCCAAGGTCATAAGTTGTCAATTTGCATGTGAATCTATGATTGAGATAACCGTTATGGATAAGCATAATTTAATAGACATTTATGTGTATTTGATGATAATGGATAAGATTATGCATGTCATAAAGACTTTTCTGCTTTGGTGATTAATATGTTTTTAAAAAGCCCTGAATAAGTTTAGGTCCTCTATACTTAAGATAGAAATTATTTTGGTCACATACTTCTTGGAAAGTTAGAAACATGCTTTTGGGGGTAATTTGAAAAGAAGTTTCACTATAGTACCTGTAAATATATGTTATATACCAAAAATAATAGTTAAATCAGGAAATGTAATGTATAAACAGAATTATCTTCTGACAAGTTATGTAACTTACTTAGATCTACCATATTAAATAAGCTTTGATCATGGCTATAAACTTTACTGACCTGGAATATTGATATAGGGGAATGAAATTCCTGACTTACTCTTATGTATGATATGAGTTTATATGCTCTAAAATTGCAGAATGAGTTTTAAGAACAATGGAGGTTACAAGCAGAAATATTTATTGAAAGAAAGCTTCTGTCTGAGAGAGAGAAGGGGTCCCAAGTGGGGTACCAAAGACTCTGTCTTTTCTAGAGACTTTTATAGAGTAAAACCATGAAGTGAGGCAGGTCCAAGGTGGGGAAAACTGGGAACTCACCAGTCAGACTGCATGAAATTGGGCAGAACTGATCAACCAATCAGATTAATTGTTCAGGTAGAATTGAGCAAATTAGGGACAAATAGGGAAGCAAGTCACATAGCAAGTGAGCATTCTTACCGATCAGTGGATTAGTTACTCTTCCTGTAGGGGTTTGGGGTGGTGACTCCTGGCTTCTCAACGTGATCCATACCTAGTCCCTAATGTTTATACTTAAGGTGTGGTTGCATTTGTTTTACCTTCTGCCTTGAAATATGTCCCATAGCAAGAGATGTGAGACATTTGGTCCTCTGTGCCAGCTTCCTTGAAGGCCTAGTCCTGTTTAATTGCCCATATTTCTAACTAGCTCAGCTACCTGTAAAAGTATGAGTCAATCACAAAGCATAGAATATCAGGAATTGTTATCAGTGTTTATCAGTAATCACAAACAGGTAGAAAGATATTTTTATTATATATGAGTTTTATAATTTCTTCTTGAATAAAAGAAGGCATTAGTTCATGAGACACAAATTTTAACCCAGCTGCATAAGCACTTGCCTGGCAAGCACGAAGTTGTGAGCTCAATCCTGGTACACACACACATACACACACACGGCGATGCTTCATATACATAAGCATACTCATAAGCATTTATTATGTGTGTTCCCATGATTTAATTACATTTCAAACACTCCATCTCTGAACTTGTGTTTGGGGGGACATTTTAGTCCTAAAGCATAGTATTTTACCTCTGGATACCAAAAGGCTCACAGTTTTGACATTATCTTCTCATGGACATATTACATATACTCTTGGGTCTTCTCTTAAAATGTGTGTGGAATCCTCTGTGACCCTGTAATTCCTTTCAGTAGACTTAGCTGGCACCATATGGGTGGTGCCTTTGTGTTACACCAGCGTTAGCAATAACTAGGCTCTCTTCTGCTATTACCATGGTGGCTTTTGAGTACCCGGGTGCCTGAACTGAAACAATTCCATAGTTGTTTCTGAGTGAGTAGGGCACCCTGGGGCACTTTTCTAAAACCAAAGGTATTTTTTCTTTTTTGTTTGTTTCTTTACTGTTTTATACCCTGGAGCTTGAGATATATGGGTTCTAGTCAATTCCTGAAATACTCTCCAGTGGTCTTCTTATTGTCTTGGTGTAAATACATGCGTGGGTTTTTAAGAAAGAGAGCTAATACTTTTAGAAACTATATATTTATGGGCATGAACTTTATAAGTATATCTTTTATAGTCAGCCTGCACATTTTACATTTTTAAACTGCTTTTTACTCATTATTTTAATCTGATTAAAAACAGACAACAGTACTCATGCCAGAGCCTTCAAGTTTTTTCTATCACACTAATTATTACAATACCTTAAAACTTGGTTTCATGAAAAGTCCTAGGGTAGAGAACAAGAAGACAAGTTCTTTGATAGTATCATTTTCCAATCATGTACTCAGTCTCATCTGACACTTCCTGAGCCTAGTATTTACTTTTTACATAATTCTTCCCAGTCTGCTCTTTTGAACTCCCATCTAAAGGATCTATTATGCTCCATTAATACTTTTCTGTGATTTTTCAGCCAGATTATCTAAACATTTTAAAAATTCTTTCACAGGCTAAGTCCAAAGACTTTTGAATCACATGGCCATGGTATATTTGACACAGCAAAGTTTCCATGCATAGTAGCAATTCTGAAGTAGTTACTTTTCCATTATTGGTACAAAATACCCACACTTAAAGGAGGAGAGTTTCATTTGGGTCACTGTTTTAGAAGGAGTGGTCCTTGGTCATCTGCTTGGGAAGAGATGGCTGCAAGGTGTGGTAGAGCTGTCACTCAACTCACAATGTTGAAACACGGAGTAAGAGAGGAAGAACCAGAGAAAATACTTCACTCTTCCTGGCCATGTTCCCCAAGTCCCACTCTCCCAATCTGTTCTTACGCCTTAAGGCCACAATTAGTTAGGAATGCAGCTTTAGATCATTCCACTGATAAGTATAGGGCCCCATGATCCCGTTAAAGTTCAGAGTCCAAACTCTGCACATATTTTGGGGCTATTTTAAATGTAAATCAGATTTTCCTAGGTTGTTTACATGGAAATCTATATTGAAAATGGTGAAAAATGTCATCTATAAATTTATATAAGTAGGAAGTAAAAATAGAAGAATATAGAATTACTAGTAAGGTGAAATTTTAAAATATAAGAAAAAATGTCATATTGTGTCAGTATTAGCAAGTTCTCCAACATTACCTAGAGTTTCTGATCAGTTCAGAATATCTCAATTTGCAAGGTAAATCATGGAATCTAAATGATTATTGTAAATGACATTACATAAGAAACAATTTTTGCTACATGTAAGAGCAAATACACAAAGTGCAAATTCTCATTATTTTATGTAAGCAGAGATCCTAAAATGAAGCACAGTATTTTCAAAAGTTTTAAAATTCTATTTTGTTAGAACTTGTGTGTAGTACATATTTACTTTTCTTGTGAAAAGCTTACATAACACATTTTAATTCCTTTTTCATTCCTTTTCCCTTCCCTCCCTACTTCACCTATCTCTTTATCTCCACCTAAAATAGTTAAATATTTGTATTCTTTTCAACTGCATAGGCTATATGAGAAATTATGTTCATCTCACAAGAATATCATGGGTTCATTGTAACACATATGAAAAATATATTTGTAGGATATTTTTATCAAAAGTGTCATAAAGATTGCAATACCTGATTTTAAAAAAGTAAATTACCTCAGGACATATTTCTCTGTTGATGGATAATTTGGTTCTTTTTTCAATAATAATATTTAGGCATTAAATATTAAATAATATTTTTAAAAAGATTAAATTAGTGATAAATAAATTTATGAATTCTCAACCTACTAAGTCACTCAAGCAAAATTATTTTTTGTGATTTATATTTATGATTTTTTAATATTTTCTAAATGCACAACTAATGATAATCAGAAATATAATTTCCAGATATAACTTCTAGAATTCACAGGGATACAGATTAATGTAATACAGAAACATGCAAGCATATGTGTACTTTTAAGAATTCTGTATGTGCTTCCTCCTTATGATAAGTAAGAATCAACTGTATTACATTTCTTGCAAATTTCATCCTATATATGTACTTTCTATAAGCTTAACACTTATTCAGAATGGAGTGCCAACAACTGTACATGTAAAAATAACAGCAAGATTGTCAAATTAGGTCAAAGAATAAATTTTGATTATTTTGAAACATTTAGTGGAGAATAAAGAACATATCTACCATGTTCTTTGCCAGCTTTCTCCATTTACAAAAAATACATTCAAGAAATAGGAAGCTATGTCCACTTATCTCAGGAAAGTATTTTATTGCTAGTGGCAGTATAGTCAAAAGTTTTCAAACTCTGCTCATTATGTGAAGAAAGAACTTAACAAGCATGCACGAAATACTGTAGTTTCTCTAACCAACTATTCTTTCTGGATTTACAGAGTTTAATGAATCATTTAACAAAAACAGCCTAACTAGCCAAGCATACAAAAGTCAGATCCACTCATCACTTGAAAGCCCTGACCACAGGGATGATGCAGGAATGTCTTACAAATTGGAATGAATTCAACCATTTCTAGCAAGCTCAGTCTCCCACGGTCCAAGTCTTTTCGAGGCGTTACATAATGAATCTTTTTCCTCAACCTTGAGATTTAAAAAAAAAATCTATTCAGTGTCATTTTATGTTATAAAAACATCTTGTTCTTTGGTGGTAAATCTTAAAATCTGGGGTGCTGAGTCATTTTGAGCTAGAGTGAGAATGGTGGGTTTCACCTAGCAAGAAGCAGGAACTTAAGAAACACATTTGATTAAATGAGTGAATAAGTTCATAGAGTGTAAACTAACAAAAGGGAAATAGCAACAGTTGTTTATTTCAGTGAGTTGAGACTCTCTAAATCTCTGACCATTTGGCCACCTCCAATAATACCACTGCAGGATAGATTTGTTGCCAGGATCTCTTTATGGTCAGAGTACTTTCCAAACAAGAAGTGCTATTAAAAGTTGGTATTTCTGTGTGAAAAGACAGAGAAAAAAATCTTTCTAGCATGTATAGACATAATGATTGATATACCTAGAAAGACTCACAATATTTATAATAGATTAAGTAATTCTCCTTATACACACTAGCCTTAAAAAAAGACAAAGCAAAGCTTGAAAAGCCTTCATGTCACTAAAGGATGTGTTAAGAAAGTTGAAATCTTGTTTCTGTCTGCTACTGGCATACATGTACCCCAGGGAAAAGCAGCTAATTTCTTTGGGCTTCAACTCTGTCTCTGAAACTGAAATGTTAATTCTGACATCTAAAAGACTATTTGAGAATGAAATGAAATTTTATTTTTGAAATTGACTTGATGAGTAGCTAAGTACTATACAAATCCGAGTTATTAAACTTTTAAAGATAGACAATGAGGAGCTGACAGCTGAAAGAAATAGAAAAGGTATTGAATATTTATGGCAAAATCTTAGAATTTCTATAGCTAGAAATAGAAATTATTACAAATATACTCATAAATAACATTCCAGGTTTGTTCCAAATGACCCCTGTGCCTAACAGCACATCTGGAACTCAAACAAGTGAATCTTCAGAGAATGGCTTATTCTGATTTTGCCTCAAAGTAATTAACTAAAAAATTAACAACAAAGAGGCAGAGCACAAGCATAGGACTCTATCCATTCATTTTTCTGTCCTTGTTCGGATACCTGGAGTCTGCGTCAATCATGGGATAGAGTCCTGTGTCCATTTATATCACTGGAGGCTGAGTGGGAACAAGGTGGACAGGGCTTCTGAGTCCTCATTTTATACTTACACTTCTCTTCCCACACCAGCAACTTCTGTCTCTGTAATCAGAAACAAATTCTAGTTTTAAAAAAAACTGGAAAATGATCTCAGTAGAAAATCAACAATTTGGAGATAGGTGGAAGCACCATGCAATGATGTCTCGGCATTATTAAGCATAGGTAAAGAGAGACCATTTCCCTCTGTCTCTTCATTCTTCCCTCCCTCCTTTCTGTCTTCTCTTTGTCTTTCATCTTCACTGTTATTCTTCCCTAGGATTTGTCTTCCTTCTTAACAATCAGGCTATTTCCATTCCTTAATCTCTCTGTGCATCACTGTATTTCTTTTCATATATTTACATTGATTTTGACTTTTTATTTCTATCTTTTTGCAGTTTCGTGTTTTCTCTAGCATTTCTTTTTATTTTAATCATTATTTCTAAGCTTTTATGTATTAAATTGTACTAAAATATATCAGCTTTACAGTAAAAGAAAATATCCAGTTGTATTTGGATTTATAAAAAATATTAGGAAGGAACAGCCCCTGTCTCTGAAAACAACACAGCACTTGGGAGAGAGATGCCAACAAGAGAAACGGGGTAAAGAGAGTGATATTACTAGGGGACATATGGAAAGTACTGGCTGAACACTCTGGCCCCAGGTCCCCATATCCGAAGCCAACAGCAGTCTCCAATCCAGCACAAACTCAATGCAGGCTTGGCAGTGTTATCCATTCATGGGGACTCTCAGTGGACACCAGAGGAATTTGCATATTTTATTTCTTTTTTATTGGTTTTTCCCTTTCTTTTTCCTTTGTTTTTGTCTTTTATTTCTATTTTTGTTCTTACCTAGTTATCTTTTATTTCCCTTTCCTCACTGTATCACTCTAGACTTAGTGAATAACCTTTCTAACGTTGTGGTCAGCATCAATAATCCTCTGCTTACTCTTTCTTTCTCTTCTGCCTACTTCTTTAGTTTCTCAAAGCTTCCATGACCATCCCTTATGCTCCACCCTGAATTTTTTTTATTTAATCCTTAAATTTACCTATCACAGAATAAATACCACCCTACAAACGGGGAACACTTTGCATATAAGCTTTCAAGTTATAATTGGTTTTCTTATGTAACTGTATATTTTGCCTCTGTGCTTAAAGACTCAAAATTAATAGACTGCAGATTGTCAGTTTTTGAACTATGCTTGATGCTATTGTTAATGTTAATTTTACTACTTTAGGTAGGATGTCAGATCTGCTTTAATTAGTTGTTCCCAGTTTTGTTATTATACTTGGAAGTTCTGGGATAATAATCTCACTATACCCACTTACCAAAGACATGAACCAAATAGATATGAACATGTCACTCTTAATTAATTGGAAAGGTAGGATCTTGGGACAGACACAAACCAAGAATCTCTCACATGTGGAAGATGTCCTGAAGAACAAACCTTGACTAGATAATCATTGATACTAGTGATAAAATTGCATACTACAAAAACATAAAAGGATCAACAAAGAAAAAAACTAAAACTTTAATAATAGAAAATGGCAAGATGTAGAAGCCAAATATAACTTCAGACTCCAAGTTCACTGAGAGCAAGTCAAGGAGATAGTGATATAGAGGAAAATGAAAGACATATATATGACACTTCTGAGCAGATAGTAACTAAAGTAAAGGAATAAATTCATGAGCTTACAGAGGAAATCAGATAATGAATTATCTCTCAGATAAAAAATGTAATGTAAACATTCATGAAGAGATTGCTCAGAAAACCTAGAAGGGAGAAAGACTTTAAAATGATGATTATAGGAAGGAATAAAAACTGTGAATGATCAATATAGGAAAGAAATAAATACATGAAATGGCTTCAAACAGATACCAAGGAAAATAAAACTCCATTGAAAGCTGGCAAGACTGCCTGAACACAACTGGAAGAAAAAGTCATGGCTAATGATCATGAAAAAAAAAGATATATTTAAAATAACAAAGGATCAGAAAATAACAATTCAACAACTGCAAATCATGCAAAGGAAAATAATGAAATAAAAAATGAAATGAAAGAAAAAGCAAGAGTCATCATAAATAAAATAAAAAGAATAAAAAGAATATTTGAAGAAGAAATAGAAAATTTCCTAAGCATGGGGAAAGAATCTGACATACAAATAAGTGAGACATGTAGAAATCTAATGCGTCATAACCAAAATAAATATACATAGAGACATATAAAAATCAAGTTCTCAAAAATACAGCACAAAAACAGAATATAAAAATTTATTAGAGAAAAGGAACAGATCACCTGTAAAGGAAAACTCATCAGAATCACAACAGACTTCTCAACACAAACCATCAAGTCAAAGACTTTGGAGTGAAGTATTTCAAGTCCTGAAAGAAAACAACTTCCAATCCACACTGATGCAAAATTAATGGAGAAATAAGATTCTTTCACATAAAAGAAAAACTGAAAAATTTCTGACAAAAAAGCCAAGATATTCTAAACAGTGATAAAAATGAGCACAATTCCAAGAACAACAGAAGGAAAGCACCGAATATGAAAAGTAATTAATTGGAGGAGAAAATTAGGGAACTGACAGTAGAAATAGAACATGTCAGAGATAAACCAATATACATCAATCATAACCATCAATTTAAATGACCTCAATTCACCAATACAAAGAAACAGACTGGCAGAATGTATCAAGAAACAAGACTGAATAATATGCTGTGTACAAGAAATATATTTAACTCTAAAAGAAATTCTTAGACTAAAAGTTTTTGGATAGAAAATAATAATTCATTCAACAGAAAAAAGCGGGACTTGGTATTCTGAATACCAGCGTGAACTTCAAACCAAGAATGATCAAAAGAGATAAGGAAAGTCACTAGACACTGGTTAGGGGAAAATTTGGAAAAGAGAATGTAACAACCATACGTATGTATGCATCAAATATGAGAGCACCAAACAGTATAAGACAAATATTAATTGGTATGACAAATCAAATGAGTAATAACACAAATGTAATGGGGGACTTTAATACACTAGTGTAACAAATAGATAGATTAATCAGACCAAAACTCAGCAAAGACATAACACAATGGAATCTAGCTTGTGAAAAAATAGACTTAATAGATGAACAGTTTTCTTCTCAACAAGAGCAAAATGTACCTTCTTCTCAACTGCACATGGGATGTTCTCTAAAATAGAAAATGTATTAGACCAAAGAACACACTTAAGTAAGTGCAAAAGAATTGAAGATTTCCCATGTATATTATCTGAACATAGTGCAATGAAATTGGAAACTGAAGACAAAAGAAATTGCAAAACCAACACAAATACATGTAAATTAAATAACAGTCTCCTGTACAACCAATCAGTCACAGATGAAGTTAAAGAAGAAATCAAGCAATATCTACAGATAAATTAAAATGCAGGTACAACATACTATAACTTGTGAGAAGTAATGAAAACAGTCCAAAGAAAAAAATCCGTGGAGGTAAATTCTCCAATCAGAAAATAGAACGAGCACAAATAAACAATCTAACATTGCCCCTTAAAATTTCAGAAAAAAAGAGAGCAAGTGAAGCCCAAAACCCATATAAAAGAGGAAATTATAAAGATCAGTGCAGAAATTAATTCAATATGGACTAAGAAAACAATACAAAAAATTAATGAATCTAATAGTTGATTCTTTGAAAAATAAATAAAATCAATAAGCATTTAGTCAAACTTCTCAGAAAAAGGAAAGAAAAAAACCCTCAAATTCATGCAATGAGGAATGAAAATGGTAAAATCACTACATATCCTGTGGAAATTCAGGAGATCATCAGTACCTAATTCAAAAATCTTTACCCCCAATAGGATGGAAAACAGAGAAGAAATAGATAGATCCTCAGATACAGGAGAATTGCCAAAGCTGAATCAAGAAAATGTAAAAATTTTTAACAATCCAATGTCAGTCATTGAAATTGAAACTGGAATTAAAAATTTACAAGGAAAACCTGAGTCATGATAGACTGACTGCTGAAATCTTTGAGAAATTTAATGAAGATTTGATGCCAATACTCCACAAAAACCTTAATGAAATTGAAAGAGTAGCAATACTTCCTAACTCCTTCCCAGTTACAAGCATTACCCTGATACCAAAACCAGAGAAAGACCTAACCAAAAAAGAGAACTTCATGTCACTCTCCCTAATGAACACAGATACAGAAATCTTCAGTAAGATATTAGCAAAAAGAATGCAGCATATCAACAACAAGATTATGCAACATGACCAAGTGGGATTCACCCCAGGAATGCAATGATGTTTCAACAGACACAAATCAATAAATACAATGCACCACATCAATAAAGTCAAAGATAAAAATCATACGATCTTCTTAATAGATGCAGAAAAATCTTTTGACAAAGTCCAGTACACATTCATAATAAAAACCCTACAGATACTTGGAATAGATATTCCTTATCTCGAACTCATAAAAGCCATCTGTGACAAACCAGCAGCCAACATCACACTAGAGGGACAAAACCAGGACATTTTCACTCAAAAATGTGGAAGAAGACAAGAATGGCCACTATCACCATATTTATTTAATATAATTCTAGAAACATTAGTTAGAGTAATTATATAAGAGAGACAAACAAAAAAAGAATTAGAATAGGAAAGGAAGAAATTAAACCATATTATTATTCAGGATGACATCATAAGCTACATAGAAGACTCCAAGAACTCCACCAAATGAATTATAGAATTAATGACCAAATTCAGCAGCATACATAGATACAAAGTCAGCACTCAGAAATCAATAACATTCCTATACACAAACAACGAACACATTGAGAGAGAAATTAGGAAAACAATATCCTTAGTAAGAGCTAAAAAATGAAACTTAGCAATTAATCTAAAAAAGAAGTAAAAGATCTCTATATTGACAGTTACAATGATCTGAAAACATAAAACGGAAAGATATTCCTTGCTCATGAATAGGAAGAACCAATGTAATGAAAATGGTCTTTTCCTCAAACTTCTTGTGAAGATTTAATGCAATACCAGTCAAAATGCAAGTAGCAAATTCATAGAACTGTAAAAAATGTTCCTAAAATTCATTTGGACCCAGAAAGGTCTAACAAATGCTGGAAGGGCTGTGAGGAACATTCTCCACTGCTGGTGGGAGTGTAAACTAGTATAACACGCTGGAAACCAGTGTGGAGATTTCTCAAAAAAAAAAAAAAAAAAAAAAAGTAGGATTAAAGGTCCCATTTGATGCAGCTATTCTCCTTCCGGTTATCTTCTGAGAAGAATTTAAAACATCAAACCACAGCAATGTTTGCCCATACATGTTTATAGAAGCACAATTTGTAATAGCTAAATCTTTGAAACAATCCAAATGTGCATCAAATGCAGAACAGAATGGATAAAATATGTGTGGTGTTTTATGCAATGAAATTCTGCTCACCTATAAAGAAGGATAAACTTGAAATGTTTATAGGTAAATGTATGAAATTGGGGACCATAATCATAAGTGCAATAAACAGACTGATGTGTAAATATGTATTTCTTTCCTGATTTGAGAATCTGAAAGAATAAAGTATAAAATGCACAACAGATACTATGAAATGGGAAGAAATTGTTCAAAAGTGAAAAGCAACTAGAATGGGTGAACAGGAAGTGAATAGTAGGAAATGGCAAAAAATGCAAGTCAGTCATACTATTAGTATCTCTTGGTTTTTTAAAAAGGAAGGTTTGTGCTAATATCAATTGGAGAAATTTTATGTTGTATCTTGTACCCTCAGGAACTACTTTAAAGACAAAAACATTCAATGTATTAACTATTATTTTCTCCCTATTAGTTTGTCATGAAATTTTGTTTTAACTTTTTTCCATAAAATAAAATAAATAAATTTTAAAAATATTCACAGCAATGCTATCTTCCTCTATCCTTCTAAATGATCCTCATAGAAACACTGGAATAATTATTTTATAAATATCAGAAAAAAGTTAAAATTCTGTTTTTATGATATTTCAGACAGTTGAAGTTGTATTTCTGGGAAAAAAACACTTGTTTCAGTGTAATTTATTGCAAATCTCTGAGCACAATATAAGATCTATAAATTAAACACTGTATTTGATACTATTTAAAATAACCAAATTATAAATAAGTTTGGATCTTCTCTTGGCCACCTATGGAAAAAACCCCAGATATTTCCACAGAGAAAATGATGCATTTTTGAGACACGGTTTGTATGTAGAATATATGGGTGGCTTTCACTGTCTATTAAATATCATTTATCCTCCTTATAAAAAATGCAGTCTTCTAATAGTTCAACATTTATGTGATTTAAACTGCAGCTAATTCTTAGAAACTGGACAATTCTGTTTAAAATTATTTTCAATATCACACATATAAAGTTCAAAATATTTACATTTTTCTATATGATTAATATTTCCCTACTCTGTACAGTAGTTATTTCTCTGGGTGTCTTCTCTCAACATTTTTGTAGTCTTTTGAATTACTTCTTTAGGTTTAGTATTTTCAATCAATTCCTTAAAGAAAGTAAACACATCAAAGGAAAATGTACTGACATGATTACTACTACTTTGTAACTTTAATTTCTGAGACCAGTGATATTTTCAGCCCTTGTGTCAGTGACTGCTAAGCTCTGCTGTTGCAAAGATGAGCTAGTCTTTCAGTTCCTGTTTACAAAGGAATTTGCAGATGATACATTAAATATGGTGAGAGAAAGAGTTAAACTAACCTTAATATCACTTCATTGTAAGCACTATGGGTCACCCAGAAATATATTTTATCCCTAACTCTCACCAGTTAAAGTCAACCAAAATGAATTAAAGATGCAAACAGAGGAGAAACACTCACAACACTAGAATGGGCAAAGAGTTTCTGGCCATGATCCCAGAGCACAGGAAACCAAATGAAAAATATTTAAAAGAGATTGATTGTGTCAACTTAAAAACCTGTACAACAAATGAAGTAATCAACACAATGAAGAGACAGCTTACAGGATGGCAGAAAAATTTGTAAAGCACACATGAAATAAAAGTTCAAATCAAGATGACATAAAAAGCCCAAGAACTTCATAGCATAGAAAAGAATGTTCAATTTCAAAAAAATATCTAAATACTTCTCCACAGGGAGCATAAGAATGACCAAGCAGTATAAAAAATGCTTACAACTATTGTGAAGAAAACAAGATATACTATCGTACCTATTACTGTTATCCCGGTAACCTGCTGTGAAGTTCTGTGCCAATTTCATTACACTGTCTCAATTGGCTTTGTTCAGTCTTGTTCTGTTGTATTTTATTACCTTCAAAATAATAAAAAAATTTGTAAAACCTAGTATCAGCTATCACCTTACTCTAGCAAAAAAAAAATTATAATAAACACATGAAAAGGGACTCCACATGGAGGGAGGAGTCAGGGGAAGATAAAAGAGTTTAAAAGACATTAGGATATGCTGAATGCATGCTCCCTAAGGTGAGTGCAAATGTTACACACTGCAAACACATAGTAATAAAATTAATAAATACATAGTCTATAACAATCTTAGTTGCTAAAATGGAGAAAAGAGAATTCTTGCAATTTACTAATGTAAATTATTACAACTGTTGTGGAAAAGAGCATGCAATTTTTTTTCAAAAAGTTAAGAAAAACTAAATAAAATCCTAAAAATAGTAACATGTAAAATTTTCTGAGTCAGTTCTGTAAAACAGGGCCACAAGGTTAATGTTCTTGGAGGCATTTTATTTTTATACCAGCAACAAAACTGAGGGCATTTTTCCCCTTTTTTCTTCCTTCCCTTCCTCCTCCTTTTTTTGTCCTTCTTCCTTGCCTCTGTTTCTCTCTCTTTTCTTTGTCCACCTTCTGTCTCTTTAAACTAGGTCTAGACATGGTTTATCTATATGGATAATGTAAAACATGAACTTTCTTGTTAGGGTTGTATGCATCTCTTTTATGAGCATGCATCTCTTTCTGCAACAATACTTCATAAATACATCATAAAAACTTTGTATAAAATAAAAACTTTGTATAAAATACATGTTAATAGGCCAGGCCTGTAACTCAAATTATAGCACATTCACAACGCACAAGAAAACAAAACCAAAACAAAAATGAAATGAAACCAAAACTTGCTGTTAAATATTTGAATATCTTCAATGATAGTGATTCATTTTATTCCTTTAAAATAGATATTTATATATCTTTGTACCTTTACATTACAGTGTTTATGAATTAAAGGTAAACTTTACAAGGGAAATTTTATTTATTTATTTATTTATTTATTTATTTATTTATTGTGAACTGGGTATCAAACTCATGACCTTGAGCTTGCAAGGCAGGAACTTGAGCCCCTGAGCTGTACTCCCAGGCCCAACAAGGGAAATTTTAGTTTAGGTCCTCATGATTCAACAAAATTATCAAAATTATGAAAATTTTTATACAATCATATTAATTCCATTTTGAAATTACTGTAACCCTTTTTTGGTAATCCCACATGATGAAGGCTGTAATAATGTACATAATTAGAATACAGCTGAAAAGTTTACATAAAATCTCATAGGATGATATTAATAGCCAAAGAAAGGCAAGAAACAAAACGGATGATGGAATTATTCACCGGTGAGATTAACAAATAATTCCAAAACCTAGGACCCCATATATAATGAGAATGACAGGGCTTCATACTAAGCTTCTTTGTGGCAAGGCTAAAGACAAGAATATGGCCTATTCAAGGATTATTTGGTATGGAACATTTAAAAAGAAAAACTAAAACAAAAACCTGGTAAAGAATCTTGACAGTCTGGGATTCACATGATGCAGGAGGTTATGCTCTCTACTCTTTCGTACCTCAGTTTTTCTTTTATACTGTCACCTTAAATTTGATAATGCATTTAAGTTTATGAAAAAATTACAGGTCTTAAAATTATTACTGGTTCTAGGAAGAGTCATAAAATAAAATATTTGATTCATATATATAAATATATATGATAAAATACCCTAAGTATAAGCAGATAGAGTGAATTACAATCAATGAAAATAAAGTTGTTCTGCTTTCATAGTTTAGCAAGGAAATCTAAGACACATTTTTGTGTTATAATTTTATAGCAAACTATATTAGTTTTATCCATTGTTTAATATAGCAAAAAATACAAGCAGAAGTAGCAGTATAATTCTCCATGATGTGTAGCAGTTCTCTTAATATTTTGATATTAATTATTTGTATCCAAATAATTACTTTCCAATTTAAAAAATTAAATGTGTATGGATGGTCATATAACTATTATATACTTGGAAATCTATGTATTTAAGCTTTAATTCATATAATCTGATATTTGTTCAGTGACTAATGATGTTTCAGGTATATGTCATCTTTATAAATTATAAGATGCTTTGTTTATACAGTTCATTGCTCACACATGAATATGTGCACTTTATAGCTCTAATTAGAGACCTCAAAAAGTCAAGAGTCACATCCTGCAGTCTCTGGTATTGAAACATTTATACCATTCTCAAATATTTTACTGTGCAATATAGTTCAGGCAAGAATCTTTGGAAATTATAGAAAGCATTTCTATAATTTTCCCAGGTAATTAAGGGCCATTTTCTGTGTTCTCTTACAGATCATGCTGATAGAAATATATTCTAGTATGAATTCTCAACTATTCTTGGACAGGAGTAAGAAGTTGGGCTATGATTGACACTATTGATGATTACAGATAACAATGGCATACAGTATATTCCAAAAATTGAGAAGATAGTGCAATAATTTGAATGTTTTCACCATAAAGAATGGATAAATGTTTAAGGAGGCAGATATTTAAATGGACTTTGAAACAGCAGTGGTGTGCAGGCTAACTTGGGTTGTTTCTATTAAACTTTACATTGTAAGGCTCTGAAGACTGGAGCCAAAGGAACACTCCCTCCTGTCTGAGTGTTAAAACAGCTAGAAATACAGGTACCAGCCAACAACTTAATTATGGATTTTAAAAATTGGCATTAATCTTTTCTTTTTCCTGTATATCCTTTTCTAGTGCCACAAGTCACAGAAAATTGCTCATTAAACTTCCAGAAATGCTATGTAATGCTTGCTACCATTTATAGGCAGTGCTCTCCAAAGAACAATTAGAGAGAGTATTATGACACAGAACAATGGAGACAATTATTTCTGAAGTTTATTAATGCTAATTAGCATATGGCATCTAAGACAGCTGCTGATACTTCATTGCTAAATACTGTGGGATTAATTAGTGCTCTATGTTAATTCGCTTCTTCTGCATGTGCATTGTCCTTAGATGCATATGTACTGTCACCATCAGGCTATTAAAAATCTGGCCCTGCACTCTGCAAGAATATGATATGGCATTTAGGAGTTTTTTAGAGTATATGGCATTTTTCTCTAACATCAGTTCCCTAAGAAACTTCACAGATACTTTAATTGCCCACTCTTTACTTAAAATATGTTAGTAAATCATAAAATTTTAGGTACTAAAATGATGATTCTGTATCATATTTCTCATATCTTCTAGAGGAGTGATTTCAGATGATAAAAGATCAATAGACTAAAAATTAGTTAGGTATTAATTTATTAAAATTCAAACTGATATTTGTCAGTTTACACTTACTATTTATTATTAAAATTCACTATTAAAGAAGTAGATCATATATATCTTGAGTTTCTTTTTCTTCTATAATCACAGCCATGTAAGTTTTCTTTTTTTAAAAATCTGAGAAAAGAATTTAGTCCACAAAAGCATCTTTTGAAGACATGAAAGTATAGGGCTGGTCAATAATCCAGAAAATCATGCCACCCCTTTGAGATTTCTCAGTGCTTCTCTTTATGTGATTTTTTGCTGCTTTGGGTGTGAGTGATTGTTGTGGTCAGGGTTGCACAGAGAACAATTACATACAATACATAGAATTTATGACATTGTTTTATGAGGGTCACCCAAATTTAAATAGAAGGGGTGCAGGAAATCTGTCCACACACTGAAGACATTAGAATATTCATCCAAGGGCCTGGAAACCACAGCAATGTCCTGCATTGGTCCAGCTGAAGACCCAGAGTCCATGACAATGCCTCTCATGAGTTCGGTTGGAAGTCTAAAGCCTACAACAAGGATCTTTGCCATTTATTTTATGAGTCTGCACTGGGAAGGCACAAAGGTCAATGGTGAAAGCTGGAAAGTCTATTCCAGTGGGATGAAGGAGCTGTGCCAGTAGGTTGAGGGTGCTATACTGGAGCCAAGAAGTCATGCTCAAAATAAGTACCAGGGCTGCCCAGAAAAATACCAAAGCCATCCTTAGTGATATTGAGGTCCCAAGCTCCTCAGATGAGAACAGTCATTTGCATGCCAGAAAGCCAGTATGACGAGCTTCCCTGGAGATTAAACAGCACTTATCTTCTCCAGAATCACGAAGCAATCCTTAATGTAAGGACTAAATCTCTCCCAAAGTGAACCACAGCCACTTTCAGTGACAAAGTTGTGAGCTCTTCCAGTAATAATGGCCAAATTCGTATCAGGGAAGCCGGCCATGATGAGCTCCTCCAGGAGGACCAATGGCTCAAAACGTCAAGACTTGGGAGAATCCACAACATCTTGCTCTTCCTCTCCAGGTCTCCTTCTATGCTGGCAACTTTCCTCAGGGGGGCCATCTATGCTCAGCACCATACTGATTCAATTCAGCTGGTGTTAAGTTGACCTCCAGTTTTTAACCCGTAACAGTGACCAACAGGAACAATCTCTCACATTTCTGTGATAATCAGTATAACACAATTCATCACTTATTTCAGATAGAAATGTCTCTAAGATTAGTAAATGGACTTTAAAATTTAGATTTGCAAAGGATGACCACAAAGAAGACCCCTCACGGTTTAAAATTCTAACATAAATGCTCATTTATATTATGTACAGGGGTGAGTTGGTTTTTTGGTGAAGATAGATAATCAATAGATAGACAAGTAGATGAATTATTAAAAATGTTTAATAATATGTGTGACACCAATTACTCAAACATGCTTTATATCATTTTACATTTAAAAATACTTTAGTCATTATATCTGGTATGAAAATATAATGGTTCATACCATTAAAAATAATAATGCTATCTACAGTGGAACTTGTAGACTTGCTTGACAGAGTGAAAACTACAACATATTTAAAGTGAAAATGGCCAGAAAAATCAGAAAAGTGGGAAATGAAAATAAGAAAGAAATTGCAAGGAAAACTCAGTTTTAAATACATTTTATATTTTTAACTTCTCATAGTTTTTTGGATTACAAAAAAACCCCTATAAAACAAAGTACTATTTTTTTATGTTTTTGGAGAATTTTATTATTTAATTGTATCTATGAGTAAATTTGTACATGAGATTCAGAATTCAAAATGTACAAGGTAATATAGTATAAGGTTTTTACCCTCATCCATCTTTCTTGAACACATACTGATAGCTTATTACGTCCTTCCAAAGTTATTGCCCAGTGTTTCATTATACTACAATTTTATTTAATTATTCAGCTTTATGATGCCAAAATTGATCAGTATTTTTGTGATGCTGAATCTTCCTATCCAAGAATAAAGTGCATTTCTGTAAGTTCAAATATTTTATGCTCCTCGTATTCAGTTCAGATTCACCAATTTCTGTTTTTGTTTGTTTGTTTTTGTTTTTTACTGGGGATCAAAATATGGACTTTTCTCTTACCAGGCAGGCACTTATGCCTCTGAGCTATATCCCTGGCCCAGATTCACCTGTTTCTGCAAGGAAGTAGCTAACACTTATCTTCTCTTTGCAGAGGAAAATCTGAAATCCAAGGTCACAGAGATATTATTATTTGAACTGCAATTTGGTTTGAATGAGAACCCACCACCAAGCCTTCTGTATTAAAAGGTATGATCACATTTTCTGGAGTGGTAGAGACTATAGGAGGTTGGGTCTAGAGGGAGGAAGTTAGATTGTTAGGGGTGTGATTTTAATGGGGATATTGGGCCTCTTTTTCTTTGTTTTCCAACTTCCATGAGGTAAGCAGCTACTTCTACCACTTGTTTCTGCCACTGATGCACTGCCGTGCCACAGGGCCAAAGCATCGAGGCCAACAGACCATGGAGTGAAACCTGCACAACAGTGAGTTAAAATAGATCTTCCCTCCTCATAAGTTATCTCTGTTGTTTTTTCAGAGTAATGGAAAACAAATATAGACACCAATGGCATTATATTTGTTACCATAAATCAGAAAACGTAGTAGTAGATCAAAAGATAACTAGCTGTGCTTGACTATGCAAATTATATTATTTGTCACTAATTACAGACCACAGATGTGTTTTATTCAATACATCATTATGGTTACTATTTCTTAGATTGTTTGGATAGTGTACATTTTTACTAGATAGTGAAAAATTAAGTAGTCATCCAAATCATGGCATGATGATTCATATGTCATTTTGTTCACATTGTCATGATTGTTTTCCCCAAATTATCACCTTTCAGCATTCCTATAAGTGCAGCTTGCATATTTTCACAACAAGATGCTAAGAATATGCATAATTTCAAAGTCATAATTCCTACATGGAATTTAACCATGACTCATCCTTTCATGATGTGTTCATGATATTGGATTTTGCCCTCTAAAACACATTTCATCAAATCTTTCAGAGCCTTCTCATGGACATCTCGTTGCAATCTGGTGACCAGGAACCCTTCCATGCAGAGCTGCTGATAGATAATACTCTCTGGGGGTAGACCTGGGGGAAGTAGGCTAGTGCTGTTATACACAGAAAAGGGCCCCACAGATCACAATTTTTCCAATGCCTTCAGCTGAGGTATAATGGTATTCAAGAACTCTCCACCTACATTGTCAAAATAGCAATCATAACCATCAGGAGAGGCTGTTTTCAAAGCTTCTTCCAAAGAATCTACTGGCTTTTAGTTTAAGGAAACATCAAATCCAAATTGTTTAAGATAAGCAATCATTTCATCAAACCCTGCTGTTCCAGCATGTTTACAGCCCTTGAGCTTAGCTATCTACCCCACAGCAGAGCCTATGGCTCCTGTGGCTGCATTAACCAGCACTGTCTCTCCAACCTTCATGCCACAGACCTCCAGCAGGCCAAAGTAAGCAGTTAGACCTGGCATGTTAACAGGGCCAAAGACAGTGGTAATTTATCTGGCCAATCCTTAGACAATTTATCCAGCCCTTTCTCATCAGAAACGAGGTGTGTTGTCCATCCTGAAAAAGGCAGTAGGATAGTTCATGCTGGGAAGGCTGAGTTGTTACTTTCCACAACGCTGGCTAATTGCTGCCCCATCATCACATTAACCTCCTTCAGTCTTTTGAATGCTGGTCTCATGTAAGGATCCAGGGAGAGAAATAAGGATTCAAGCAGTAACTCTCCATTTTTTAAGGGTAGGAGCTCAGCGGTCTTCAACTCAAGGTCGCTCTGAGTAGGCTTAGCATGAAAGTGCTTCTTCAGGGTCCAGCTCTTAGCTTTAACCATCATGAGGCTCCCTGGCTGGTGCATGGGAGTGGGGTCACTCTGGCCAGGGACGGGCACTTTCACATTGCACATGCAGTAGTGGGAGTGGCCAATCCAAAGTCTAGCTCTTCTTTCTTCCTCATCCTCTTCAGAGTCTACAAGTTCCGCTTCCTAGAGCAATTGGGAGGATTGCTTCCACTGCAGAGTGCTTAGGACTTGGATTTATGGCATTATCCTGAGCAGTCTGTTCATTCAGATGTTTCTTTGTCTCCTACTCCTGTGTCATCTCCTTCTTCCCGCCTGCTTAGCATACGTGGTCCTGTGAGTTCCAGCCTTCTGGCAGGCCATCTGTTTCTCAGCTACCCTCTTGTTGCAGCTCACATGGGGGACGGCCACCAACTTACAGCCATCCTAATGTGACAGTGCACCGTCATCTTGTCCAAAGTACTATTTTTGTGTTGTAAAATATAGGTCAAGAAAATGTTTAATTCCAGAGTATTGGGGTATTCTGGAAGAGGTAGGCTCACTGTATGAAATAGTAAGTATATTTTAATCTTTCAATAAAATATTTGATTGAGGAAATAAGAAAAAATGTATTAAAAATGTTTTCATTCTCTTTCATTTCCTCTTCTTACAACTTACTCTTCATGATTTGGAATGGAAAACTAGGCAGTTATCCTAACATATTCTATCTGCAAAAACAAATTCTACTCTGGTTCTTGTTCACACATAAATAATGATAGAAAATAACTACCACTGAACCAATGGGACACTTTTTGAATAACACACAATTCTGTCTTTTTGCTTCAAATACTTTTCTTTTTTAGAGTGGGAATCGAACTCATGACCTCGAATCTTTTTGTTTCAGAAAATGTTTAAGTTTAAGCTCTCAGTCCCTTCAATGTGCAAATCTTCCCCAGTCCCTCGTTATTTTAAAATCCAGGAATTCCTTTCTCAAAAATCTAGAAGCTATGCCCTGGAAAGGTGATCTCCATAGGTCATTTCTTTTCTTTCATTTGGTGAGTTTTGGTCTTGTAGTTGAGCCTGTAAATTCTCACCACAAACTTCTTTGTTTAAAAAGTGAAACTTTAGATTAGTAAATTTTAAAATAATAGCATTCTTACAATAAGTTTTTATTTCATAGCTTTAAATGTTTCATTGGTTTCTGTAACAAAAACTGAAAAAATTTCTTTTTCATTTATTTTTATTGCTGTCATCATTAACAAATATTAACTGTATAGATTAAAGGGATTAACTGTGATATTCCCGTACATTCAGACCACTTTCACTGATCCTGTGTTCATTCATTCTTCTCTTCCTCACTGGACTCCTTCCATCCCCTAAGGTAGCCCTCTTGTCTTTCATTTTGTAGGAAAACAAAAGCTAGACTCACCAGTCACCACCTGTTACCAAATTCTGTGGTCTAATTTGCTGACTGACCTTCTCCACCTGCCGCACTCCTTGCACTTTCCCATTGACCCTCCCAGTGCTTAAAAGCCCTTTGCCATTTGCTGGGATGGAGTTGACTTCAATTCCTCTCCTTTTCAAAAGCCACCTGGCACGGAGTTTTCCATTCCTGTTTAACTACTGAGTGCAACAGTTTTGAATACCTGGGTGCCTTTATAGAAATCACTTTGGAATACTGATGAACAGCATTATTAAAAGATCTAGAAGTTATAATTCTAAAATGCTGATTAATATTTCAAAGAGGTAAAACACATCAATGCATTGATTATCTCTAATTTTGTAAAAATTAAATCTAAAAAAAAATGGATTGCAAGTGGAGGGTAAAAAAGATACTGTCCTCTGCCTAGTACTTGGGTAATTAATGGTTTTATACGACTTGGTTATCTGTAGTCCTAAGACTTTT
Source organism: Hydrochoerus hydrochaeris (assembly GCA_004027455.1). Taxonomy (NCBI): domain Eukaryota; kingdom Metazoa; phylum Chordata; class Mammalia; order Rodentia; family Hydrochaeridae; genus Hydrochoerus; species Hydrochoerus hydrochaeris. Next base: position 281,920 of record PVLA01001942.1, on the reverse strand, counting down.
GATACTTAGCAATAATAAGCATGCTTTCTACAGGGATTACAAATTTGAGTCTAAATTTTTACTTTGAATTGCTCACTTGCCTTTATTTGTTCAGGCAAAACTAGGTGATTAACTTTGTTGTTGTTGTTTAATTGATATTTCTTGTGCCACAGTCATATTTAGTTCAGTAGCTCCTCCCTAAAATCTGTTCTAACCTTTGTACAGAGCTATTAACCTTTTGATAATTCCTAAATGTTATAGCAATTAGAACATAGTGTGGCTTTGCAACTAGAATTCAAAAGGTCTATTTTAATCACTGATATTTTACCCTAGATCTATAGCCCCCATTAAAATGATTTTTTTTTCTTTGTACTGACCCTGCTTTGCGTACATTTGCAGTGAGTTCCAAATCAGATATAACTAAAGCTTACCTAATTATTTTCTTCTACTAAAACATTCAATTTAGTTTGGGGAAAAATAAGGAAATTCACATATTTGTTAAGAGAATTTTTCCTTTGTCCACATAAAAATAAGTTATGATGTTATAATGTCTCATTCTCAGGGTTTGCCTTAAGAGATACAACAGAAAGTAAGGATTGACGAGATGTTGTGACTTGTACATTCTGATAGAGGTAGTGACCAAGATGATCATGGACTGAGTCTCATTAAACCATGAACCAAATTAAATCTCTCCTCCCTTAAGATGTGAGTTCTGGGTATTGTGTACCAACAATGGGCAAGCTGACTAATACAATCACTAAACTAAATGAGATGCTCAAGCATTGAGTAATGATTCTTTGATGCTTAAGTTTCAGAAATATGCAAGTTAAAACTACTTATTTGTTTTACAACCTTTAGAATACTAAATGAGATAGGAAGAATAGGGCAATTAGACTCTGACTCTCAATTATAGTGTGAATTCATACAGGTATAACCACTTTAAACACTCATTTGACAATCTTTATTTTATTTTATAATGTGAATTTTCTATTACTAAACAATATAACTCTCATTTATAGGCTTAGTGGAAAGGAAAGCATATGAATATTTATAACAGCATTATTTGTAAAAGCACCCTTGTAAAAAGCTTAAACACATATAAGCATTAAGACTTAAAAAAATTATCATTATATATATATATATATATATATATATATATATATATATATGGGATTACTGTATGACCATGTAACTGTTGAAATGAATCTCTGATTTTAAAAAAAGTCCAAATATGGACAAATAATAAAGTTTAAAGTTGTGCTGATGAAATTATTTTATAATTAAATATTAGTATATGTAGAGAATCTTAGCCACAGAAGGTAAGATTTTATTTTACAAAGCATTTAAAATATTCTTCATATTGCTCATATGTATAACTCAGAAAGAAAAAGAGGAAGAAAAAGGTAGAGAATATATACATGTGTGATGGTATATGTGTGTTTTAAAGAAGAAAATAAAATTCAGTGAGGTCTACAGAGGATGAACTGAACATCAATATTTTTCTGGAGAAAGCATTAAAAATAGCTTATATTTAAAAATATAAAATGGTTTACAAATTCTTTAGCCTATCATGACTAAAGAAAAATATAATTTTTGATTTTAAACTATAACAGAATGATTGGATAGTGATCCTGACAAAGCTATTAACCTGCAACTGATATTTCTGATATAATAAAGCATTATGATTTTTATATCAGCCAAAACACAAAGAGGATGCTCTCATGGAATAAAATAAATGGTTGCCTATTGTATGGAGGACTGATAATTTACTCATTAACCTATGATTTTCATTACACTTCATGCATAATAAACTTATATTTTGTTTCCTTATTATTAGCCTGCCCAAGACATTTTAATGACTCTTTTCTAAAAATTAAAGCAAAACATTAAACTTTTATATGACCAATGTATGCATTTATTTTTAATTGCATATCTATTGCTGAATAGTTTTCATTCAGTACAGCCCATCAGTTATTTATTGCACAACCTATATATGTTGATAAATAAGCAAGCATCGCCTAAATGAAGATATGGAATACTTCTACCACCCTTCAAAGTTCCCTTTATCCTTTCATAAATGTCTCCTTTCCTCTCCCATTCCCTTTCCTTTTCTTGTAAAAACTGACCTTATTTCTATCTAAGTAGTTTTGTCTTCCCAGGAACATTTAATGAGGATCATCGATTTTCTAGATTTCAGATTCCTTTTTCTTAGAATCATGTTTTTATATAAAAACACAGCCATGTTTTTCATAGTGATTTATTTCTATTAGTGTTTTACCATTCACTGGTAATTATTTACATATTACTTCTAGTTTTAGCTTTGATTAGCTATAAATATTCTCATAGGTCTGAGTCTTACATTAGAAAATGAAAATTGTTTGATATGATTTTTATCAGCTCATATGACAGGTTTTAGTTTGTATTATGCCAAAATTTTTACTATAGCACAAAAATTGAACATGAAGATGAAATTTCTGATGTTCAATTTCCACATGTAAATATAATTAATTTTAAATTGAGCTCTTAAAAATCTAAACATTTTATTTCTATGTCTGTGAGGAAACTCACTGTATTTTATTTTTTCTAGAATGTATTTAATATGTGTGATATCACTATATCCTGAATAACATTTAGAACTATTATGTACAAGGAGCTGAAATGACTCATATGTGTGATACACACACATACATACACACATGCACACAAATACACATTCACGATTTGAGTATTTGCACAAATTTTGCTTATTTTTTCAAGTTATCATTCTCAATTTTATTTAGGACATTTGTGGTAACATGAAATAAACCTTATATGCTAAATAATGCTTACCTCAAGGGAAAATTTGATCTTTCCTGTTGAAGCCAATGCTGAAGTTAGTTCTGGGTTTATTGAAGATTATTAACAAAACTCAAAAGAGTGTCATTATGAATTTGTTGTTTGTTTGTGTGGGGTTTTTTGATAAAAATTTAGAATATAATAGGCAGCGAAAGCCCAGACTTCAGATCTGAGAGCGCTGATGACCAAGGACAGAGGGGGATTGGAGGTGATGTTCCATTCTTTCCAATTCCTCTGCTTTTGTTCAGTATCTTGGTGTATTGACTGAATGATGCCCACTTCTCTAAGTGATGAGACTTCTCGGGTTCTTCCTAACTCAGCCTATTGATGCAAATGCTGCTCTTTTCAAGAAATATCCTCACAAATGCACCCAACTGTTGCATCCCTTTGCCCAGTCAAGTGGACTATCCTGTCACATGCAGTCCCCAGCTTTTTTGTGTCATCTGACAGTTATTTTTTATCTACAGCTTTTCCTTAGTTTCTAAAATTTAAGAGATCACTCTCTGTGACTGCCTACTCAGCCTTCTGAGCACCATACACAGGCACATAAGGGTAAGGAGGAAAGCTGTTTAGAACATTTTACCTTCTGCTTAATCAGCATATCAAAATCCTGGGCTTTGTAGACACAGTCTTTGGGCCTTCTTTGGATTTCAGAATCTAATAGCAAGCTATGTCCAGTATTAATAAAGGGTAGACTAGGGTAGATTTATCTCTGTCTTTACAAGTTACTCTTTTGCTCTACAGTTAAAGCACAAAATGAAAGCAGAAATGGAGTTTTTTTTTTTTTCTCTTAGGAAAGCCTTGCTGTTTTCTGGAATTTGATCCATGATGTTTCTTGTATCCTGAACTGTGTGATGGGTAGGCGGAATGATAATTTATAATGAATCCATCCTTCTTTTGTTTCAAGGTAGGGATGGTATTGCTTCGTGGTCTTGATATCTCAACTGAAAACAAAGGATTATGCTTCATTTTATTGTTAAAATAGAAATCTGGAACATGAAAATTTTAAAAATAATAATTTTCAAATTTGTATTTTTACATAGAGATATATATTTTTGTATTATATTTCATAATTTTAATTACATATCCTCTCTACAAACTTGTCAGGACATTTCAAATTTTTATCTATTAAGTATCTTGGACTGAATGTAATTAACAACACTTCTATTTCCTCTTACTTCATGCTAGTCAATTCCTTGCAGTCAACAAACTTGTTACTATATTTTCTCTTTCACACTGTGGATCATCGTCTATGCCTCCCAGCATGTAAAATAATGGCTCACACAACATGAAAACTGTGAGATAGCTTCAAGTGTTCATTCTAGTTCTGCGAGTCTTCATTTAAAACCAAAATGGTCATCATTCTCTTTAGATTACTTTTTAAAGCTTCTTCCAACCACAATAATTAAAGTATGGTCTTTTGATAAACACACTCTTACTTTCTTTCAGTAACAATCTGCGCTCTGAAAATAATTAGACAGAATCTAGGTATGGTACCTCCTTAACAGAGCTTTTTGTCTTCCATTTTATTTTCATGAAACTCTTAAATGGAACTTCTTTGACAGCTTATCCACTGACATGTTTCTACATGATTGTTTAAAGAGTGGATACTGTAATTAGTGTCTTCTTAGTAAACTTTGGAATTTATGGTTAAACCTATTTGCTTCACAGAATCTGGTAGTTTGGAATTTTAGCTCAAAAATATCATATTTATATTTTAAGTTTTGTTTTTTAAATGTACATGTTTTGACATTTGGAGATGCTAATATATTCAAGCAATTCTTAAACAAAAACAGTTTTGTTTCAATGTTTAACTTAGGTTGACTTATAGTTATTAGTTCCTGTCTATCATTAGTAGTTACAATTAGTTATAAATTTTTTTAAATTTCAGCAGATGATGTACTTAATAGCATTTACATAACAATGAAAACAAAAGTCAATGACTTGGGAAAACATTGCCTTATTACTCATTTACTTATACCGAACAGTAACACCCAATATTTGGAGGCAGATTTACTTAATGTAACATGGGCGCTGACTAGAAATTGATTGTTGCTCAAAATGTTGGGCCCTGATCTCTGGTGTTCTAGGGATTACATAGGATAAGCAAGCGCAAAGTACAGAGGCAGAATGGCTTGTCCATTGGGGATTGGTTCTTATACTACACATCATAGTGATCAGCTGTTTTAGAAACAAAAGTAACAGGAACTGTAATTGGAACTATTACCTGGGCAACCCACATATGGAAGTAAACTGACTGTGAGGGGCATCTTTTGCTGCATTTCCCTAGTCTTTTAGTTTTACTGACAAATCTTTCTTCTGACTGTTACATGAGATCTTCTAAGACAAGGCCCAACTAGAAGCAATAAGATTGGAGCTGTCAATGGTCCTAGATGAGCCCCGGAAAAGGTCCCCATGACTGAAAATTTCTACAAGGTGCTTTGGTTTATTTCCCTTATTATAGGGTTTCTGTCTATGTTAATTCTGACAAAAGAGTGAAGAAGTTAATCCAATCCAGAAAAGCATCCAAAATGCCTTGGATGCTCATCAAATCTTTATCACGTGTAAGATCTTTATTGGCTATTTTCTATTTTCTGAGAGTAAGCAAACATAGAGCTAACATAAAGCAAGAACTGTGGCAAACAGCCTGGAAAGATGAAAAAAGAAAAGAAAAAAAGAAAAGAAAAGAAGAGAAGGGGAATATGTATGAAGCAATCCTGTGAGTGTTATACTCAAACTTCAGCCATGTGTAGACTGGTGAGCATGCAGATTGACCAGAGAAGGGCTTTGAGTGTATCATCTCTTCAGGGTGAGCTGTCTGATCCAGGTAAATTATCCAGCAGATCTAAGGCTGGTTTTCTGAATCTTGTAAAGGTAGTTAATATGGGCTTGGGTTATATACATATGGCTGGTATCAGCACTCTATAAACTACTGTTGTCTTTTCATTATGAGTAGGAAATGTCTTGGGCCAGCCTGACTATGTGCAGACAAGCACTAAGAAATATTTGCAACCCCTGTAGTGTTTTGCTTTTGTGTAATCTACCTATATATCTTTGAATAGTGAGATTCCACTATACTGCATTATGTCAGGGCCAGTGACACACACACTGAAGCCCGATCTAGCTGCAAGTGTACAGGTGCCAGTGCTGTGTCTTAATCTTGAAGAACAAATGGTGAAGATAAGTCTTGCTCTGATCTTCCAGTAATATTGAACAAAGTTTCAGTAAATCAGATCCTCAGAGGGAACTTAAGTCTCTGGACTGAATTATTTTGCATTCAAGTCAGGTTTCTGACCAGCAGCAGGAATCAGTGGAAGGGGAGCTTTGGCCAAAATAGGTTTTTCCAAGGTGACCATGGCATATGTAACCCATCAGACTCCATTCCTAAAAAAGCTACTTTCATATATAAAGAGAGTGTACTCTGCATCTCTCATGGTTTTATTTTTCAGTCATAGTCTGAGGGGCTCAGCTCAGTGGGCAGGTAGCTGTGGCAGGGTTGAGTGGTTGGAGTACTTTTGGACATCCAGTATAGCATGTGGCACCTGGATGGTTAGGTCTTGGCCTAAGGTAAGCTTGTTTGATTTCTTGATCAGAAAGGTGTTGGATGTTAGAGCATGGAAGCCAAGCATGGGAGGCAGCTCTCAATGAACAGATTCAAGTATTTGCACATGGAAGCCACTAAGCACTCCCAGGGGCTGAAAGTTTGCAGCAGCTGCCTGAAATTTGTGGAGTTTTTTTTCTTATAACCAGTTTCTTCTAGATATTGCAGCCAAGGTTTTGAGCCTTTTCATTAGGCAGATTGGGTATCATTAATCAGAAGTGCTTTTTCAAAGAGGGAACAAGGTTTTGAGCCTTTTCATTAGGCAGATTGGGTATCATTAATCAGAAGTGCTTTTTCAAAGAGGGGACAAGGTTTTGAACCTGTAGGAGGTTGAGTTATATCAGTTGCAGAGGAGCTGGATAAAAGGGACCATTTGAAGGCAGAAGAAGGCATTCTTTATGTCCAATCAGGTGTACCAGCAGACCATATATGGTAGAAGGCTGATGCAATGTATATGGAGGGAAATTAAGGCAGCATTGGCAGCTTGGTGATCTTGAACTGGCTTTACAGGCAGGACAAGTGTATTTTAGAAGTTTGACAATCTAGTATTTTTTTCTTGGGGAACCATGATGGCAAGCAGAAGGGGACAGAGAAAGATACTGTCTCAGAGAAAAGTGCTAGTGGCTTAACCAAATATGTTGTTAGAGCCCTCCCAAAAATAGTGAGGGTATGAGTTGCATCTTTTCTCAGAAGTTTTCTATTTAAGGAGCTTATGGGAGCAAATCAAGGAAGAATATGGCATCTTTTACAGCTAAACATGTAAACCAGGTGACATCTTGAGATAACGGACCAAAAATGGTATATGAGTCTTCAACTGCAGACTGTAAGGTGATTAACAGTCCATAAAATTTCAAACTGATGCATGGAAGGATGCCTGTTTGTCCTTCTCATGACATCTGATAGCAGTATGGGTCAAAGTGAGATGCCATGGTTGATTGACAGGCCTGTGGGCAGGTCTTTCACTCATATCTCTGGGAGGAGAGTTTTTAGAATTTCAGGATTGTGATTATCTGGCTTAGGCTAATACATCTTCCTCTTGGGGAACAGTCAGAGTTGAAAGTATAGGCTTAAATGAGAGGGAAGCTGTAGTTAGATGAACTGAGAGTGGGGAGTAAAACTACAGATGTTGGCAGCAACAGTGGCAGCTGACAAGAGTGACAGGATGGAATTCTTAGGAAAAATAAGCCTATTTTTCCATTTTCTTCCTTTGACATGCAGGGAACAATTTGATTTCATTTTTAACTCCTTAAAAAACCTTTTTCCTTTAGTCAGGACTGTTGGTTTTGATTAATCAGTTTTCATCTCTAACTTCCTAGTTATTTTGTGTACCCTTGTATGATGGTGCAACAGGCAAAGGATGTGACTCCCTCAGAGACAGACCATTCAGATGCCCACCTGACAGTGCCTCTCATGGGAACTTAGGTTGACTTATTTAAGTAAGATATCAGGTCTACATTTTACCATAGTTTGATCACCACAAAACAGCAGGTGAGGCCAAATCAGCCACCAAACCAGTGCTTCCCAGTCTTGATGGACAGAAGAAGCAGTCAATTGCTTACCCTGCCCTTTCCGCTCTTTCATACATTAATTTAGTAGGCACTCAGAAGTTAAATATTCTTACCCTCTTCCTCAGAGGGTGGTCCTGATGAGTGAGAGTTGACAAGACCCATTTCTGCTTGGGCTGAGCAAGACTGAGATAGATTAATTGAGGTGTCTCTGTGGGTCTTACTGGAATCTGGCAGGCATACAGACAGACAGACAGACTGCATCCTCCTCTCTTTGGGGTCTGATGTGAGCTGTTCAATCAGGGAGCCAGGAATCATCCTCCAGATCTCTGAGGGGGCTCCAGAAATCTCACTGGGAGGTGGAGAGATCCTTGCTCCATTTGTTAAGGCCATGACTGGAGAGCAGAGGTCAGCACATTCAGCTTTCATAGCCAATTTAACAGATGCTATAGCAACCCAAAATGTGGAAATGACACTCAGGATTTGCAGGCAGATTTAGTTAATGTCAGATTGGTGCTGACTAGGAATCAATTGCTCCTCAAAATATCAGGGTCAGATCTCCGGTGGTCTAGGTCTTATATGAGATAAGCAAGCAGGAAGTCAGAAGAAGAATGACTTGTCGATTGGGGATTGGTTTGTACAATATGCATCAGAATTACCAGCTACACATCACAGTGAGCAGGTGCTTCTAAGAAAGAAATGCTACAGGGACTGTAACTGGAACTATCTCCTGAACAACTAACAAACTGAAGGATACTGGATGGGGAGGAGCATCTTCTACTACAACATAGCAGACAATGTAGGGCATAATTCTCTGTTCCAAAGATTACCTTAAGATATATTATATTAGGGACTAGGGATTTAGCTCAGTGGCATAAGTGCCTGCCTGGCAAGCACAAGGTCATGAGTCCAATCCCTGTTACCAAAAAAAAAAAAAAGATATATTATTTTAGTCTTGTTAAAGTTGTAACAGATATCATCAATTTTATTCTGGAATAAAAAAAATAATAGTGTTTGAGGCATCTTCCTCTGAGCAGAGATAAGGGTTTTCCATTTGAATAAATTTAGATGTAGTGATCTTGGACTCTTGGTTTTTTTTTTTTTCAGCATTGGGGATCAAACTCAAGACCTTGCACTTGCCAGGCAGACACTTATGTCACTGAGCTAAATCCCCGGCAAGATGTAGTGATCTTGTTTGCAGTGAAAACTTCCATATTGAAATAGAGGACACCAATATTGATAGTTTTTTTTTGTAATATATGCCATAAATAAGTAATCAAGGCTGTAAGTCCTAGGACAAAAGGCTATTGTGTGACTCACATGAATATTATTTCATAAGATTCTATGTAAGATACTTAACATTTGCCAAATTTTTTTTCTTACTTTGTTTCTTTCCATATTTTCATGATGCTGAGGATTAAACTCAGGGCATTACACTGTATATGCCAGGAAAGGTCTCTACGATGAGCTATCACCCAAACCACTCCCAGAAGTGTTAATAACTGGGAAATTTTAAAGATATAAAAATGACTTCTAAGCCATACAATTCATAAGTAGTAGAACATATAAATGGATATTTTCCCTTATTCAAGTCTAAGTGCTTTTTCAAAGATTCTATTATGCCTCTAGATTTCATAGTAGACCCATTGATTATTTTAATTTATTTTTCTCATTTTCATCACAACTATTAAACATTTTTATTTTATTCACTTAGTTATAAAAATAAACACATTGATCCAAAATTAAAGAAAAAAGATAGTAGCAGAGGAAAATTGCTAGTATACAACTTGTTATCTTTAAAGTAGTTGCTCAGATTACAAGAAATCGGCATGAAAAATTGATCAAAACATATAAGCCAAAACTTTGTTTTTAATGAACTAATAGAAATTATTAATATAGCTGTCTTAACTTTCTTATGTGCATATAAGCATATTTTTCCCTTTTCCCTTCATTCATTATTTAAATATCCAAGTTTCTCTTTCCATTTAAACATTTTGTTCCCATTTCCCAATATCTTTTATGCACTTTGGATCTAATTTTAATTTACTCTTTCAATTATTCACACTAAGTATGATATGATGTTTATGCATGTGAGATATTTATTTCACTTACAAATATGGTTTCAAGTTGCATCTAAATACTAAGAAAAACCTCAAATTTATCCTTCTTTATGGCTGAGTGATACTGTATTGTATAAAAATATCTCATCTTTTTTATCCATTCTGAGGTTTATGAGCATTTGCGTTATGTCCAAGATTGAGCTATTACAAATTTTGCAGCTATAAACATGAGTGCACATATATTGCTGTGATAAGATGCTTTTAATTCATTTGAGAAAATGAAAAGAAGGAGAAGAGCAGAGTCAAATGGGGCCTCTAATCCTAGTTTTTTGAGGAATATCCACACTATTTTCTCCAATGGTGCTGACAATCTACACTTCCACCAAGAGTGAAAAAGAGCACCTTTTTCCACACATCCCAACCAGCATTTGTTATTGGTTGATTTCTTGATTGCAACCATTCTTCCTGGGGTGAGATTAAATTTCAATGTTGTTTTAATTTGCATCGCTTGAATGATCAATGATTTTGAACATTGTTTTTGTATTTATTTGCTATCAGTATTTTTTCATCTGAGAAGTTTATATTCCTCTCAGATGTCCATTTTTGGATTGAGTCTTTAATTTTGGGGAGTCTCAATTTTTTTCAATTTTTTTATTTTAAAGATAATAAAACAAAATAAAAACAAACCAGTGTAAGAGATACAAGACTTCAAAGCACATAAAGTCAACAATAGTTACCATAATGCCTCTTGATGTCTTCAAAATAGCTGCAGATAACTTCAGACATAGTAAAAATCAAACAGAGCAGAATAGAACAGAAACAATAAAAACAAAACAATGAATGTAATAAAGGATTTCAAAACAAGCCAATAATAAATCCAAAATTACTACCATACTGTTTCTTGCTATCTTTGAAATAGCTGCTCCTGCCATCAGATTTGACAAAATCAAACACAAGAAAAGAAAATAAAACCTAACCCAACAAAACAATGGAAGTGACATAGGACTTCCAAATTAAGGCCATAGGGAATCAACAATGGCTGCAACCCTCAGGAGATCCCCCTAGATGCCACACTGTGTACTGCTATCCTCAGCCTATCAGACCACTGACCTTCAACCTGTAATTTTAGTGAAACACCGAAGCACCACAGGTATCCAATTGCATTTCATTCCATAGCTATCATCACAGCCTCTGTTTCTCTGGTTAGGCCAGGCACTTACAATAGGGAAGGCAGGGTTGGTACTTCTTGTTTGCCAGCCTGCACACCTGGAAAGGGCTGAGGCCTGTCTGGTCCAGTCCAGTGGTGGCCCACACATGGCACTTGTTGCTGGTTCCCAGACTGGGCTTGTTCCTGGTGTGGTCTTCTTCTCTCAACATCCAGTCCACGAACGACACTGACTAATGGGGAGAGACTTCAGTCTGGCTGTTCCAGTTTGGTGGTGGCCCACACATGGCACTGGTTCTCAGACTGAGCCTGCTTCCTGGTGTGGCCTTGTTCTGTCTACCTTTAGTCCGTAAATGATACTCACTGATTGGGAGAGGCTGGTTCTGTTTGTTCAAGTCTGGTGGCTTTTTTCAATGTAAGTCTTTTATCTGAGGCACTGTTGGCTAAAATTTTTACCTAACTTTGTGGATTGTTTTTTTCAGTCTGCTGATGATTTTTTTGTTGTTGTTGTTGTGTGAAAGCTTTTTATAAGATGAGAACCAGGTTGCTGTTTCTTTGGAATATTTTCCATGCACATGATGTCTCTACCTACATCAATGAATTCAAGATTTCTATTTATTCCCTTTCCAGAAGATTCAGTGTTCCTGTTTTAATAATTAGATTTTTTATCCATTTTGACTTTGATTTAATGCATGGTGATAGACATGTGTCTAGTTTTAGTCTTCAGCATGTGGAAAGTCAATTTTTCCAGCATTTATTAAAGAGGTTATTTTTCTTCCAGTGAATATGTTTGGTCCCTTTGTCAAAGATACGATGGATGAGTGTCCTTGTAGTAGTGTCTGCATCTTCTGATCTGTTCCTCTGATCCTCAGTTTTATTTCCCACTCAGGAAAATACTGATTTTTATCACAATAGCTTTGCAGTATAATTTCAAATCAGGGATTGTGATGCCTCCTGACTTCTTTGTTGCCTAGAATTGCTGTTGCTATTCTAGCTCTTTTATGCTTAATGATGAATTTTAGAAATGTTTTATCTAGATTTGTGAGTTTACAAATGGTATTTTGACTGAGATTGCATTAAATTTTCACAACAATTTTAGATGTATGGCCAGTTTACTATGTTTGTACTTCCTATTCATGAGCAAGGGATATTGTTTCTTTTTATGAGGTTCTCTACAATCTCTTTCAACAGCATAATGTAATTTTCAATATGTAGGTATTTAACTTAATTTCTAAGGTTGATTCTTAGGTATTTTATTGCATTGGGTGCTATTATCAAGGGAGTGCTTTCTTTTTATCTCTCAGTGAGTTCATTGTTTGTGTATAATAATACTATAGATTTTTAATTGTTGAATTTACATCTAACTATGCTACTGTATTTGGTTATTAAATCTACAGATGTTTTGTGGAAGTTTTTGGGTCTTCTATGTAGAATATTGTGTTAGCTGTGAATAATGTTAGTTTAACTTCTTGCATTCCTATCCTTATTCCTTTTAGTTCTTGCTTGTGTAATTGTTGTGGCAACAATTTCCAAAACTATATTGAATGGGAGCAGTGACAGTGGATACCCTTGTCTTATTCCTGATTTCAAAGTGAAAGCTTTCAGTTTTTGTCCATTGAATATGATGCAGTTAGTTTATCATAGATAACATTTAAAGTTTGAGGTAAAGACCGTATTTTCTGATTTTCTAGAGTTTTTATCATGAATGAATGTTTGACTTTGTCAAAAGCTTTTTCTGCACCTTTTGAGATGATCATGTAATTTTTGTCTTTGGCTCTGCTAATACAGTTCATTACATCTCTTGATTTGGATCTGTTGAACCATCCCTACATTCCTGGGATGAATCACACTTGGTCATGCTGTATAATCTTCTTGCTGATTTGCTGAATTCTGTTTGCCAGTATCTTATTGAGTATTTCTGCATCTATGTTGACTAGGGAGAGTGATCTATAATTCCTCTTGTTTTGGATGGTCTTTCTCTGTTTTTGATATCATGGTAATACATGCTTCCAGGAAAAATTTAGGGAGCATTGCTTCACTTGATTTCTTTAGAGTTTTAAGAGTATTAGCACTAAATCTTTAAATTTCACATATAATTTAGCCATAAGTACATTAGTATCTTGGCTTTTCTTATTTGTTAAGCTTTTAATCACATTTTTAATCTCATTCACTGATATTAGGTCATTCAGAATTTTTATGTCTTCTTGATTCAGACTTGGTAAGTCATATATGTCTAGGAATCTATCCATTTCATCTGTGTTTTCCAACTTGTAAGAAAAAATATTTTCAAAATAGGCATTAATGATCTTTTGTAATTCTACATGACTTGTAGTGATTTCATTGTTTTCTCTTTTCAATGTGTGAATTTGAGTCTTTCTTTTTTAGAAATAACATTGGCTAAGTGTGTATCAATTTTATTTATGCTTTCTAATAATCAACTGTTCAATTCATTAATTCTTTGTGTGGTTTTATTAATCTGCATTGTGTTAATTGCTACTGTGATATTTGTAATTTCCTCCCTTCTATGAACTTTGGATTTTTCTTGATCTTCCTTTACTAGAAGCTTGTGGTGCAAAATTAGGTTGTTTATTTGTGTGTTCTGTTTTTCTGATATGAGAATTGAGCTCATTAAATTGCCTTCTTAAAAAAAAGATGTCATGGTATCCCATAAGTTTTGTTACAATTCTGCTTTCTCCTTTAGTTGTAGATATAGTTTAATTTCTTCTTTAATCTTATCTATAACCCATTGGTTGTTCAGGAGTGTGTTATTTAATTTCCACATGTGTTATGGAGTTTTTATGGTTCCTTTTGCCAATTACTTCCAATTTCATTGTACTATGTTCTAATAATATAAATGGAATAATTTTAATTCTTTTTTATTTAAAGAGAAGAAAACAGTAAAAGGGTAAAAACAATACAGAATTTCAAAAAAAAAGATAAACAGCAAGAAATCACTAGTTGATAAATTACATATTGTCCTCCTAGAAATAGTTGTTCAAGTTACAAAAACAAAGCATACAAAGTGGATATTCAAACAGTGAGACTGCAAACAGATCTGTTCAACAATCCAACAAGTACTTGGTAATATGGTCTTCAATCCTACACACTTAAACATACATGCAGTTATATCCTTTATAGCATTTCCTATTTCCTCTCTTTTTTTACAATAGAAGCTACAACATTTTTAAATTTTATTTAAAGAGAAAAAAAGCAAAACAGAAAAAAGGGTAGCAACAATACAGAATTCCAAAGGGGGAAAAAAAGAAAAAATGAAAAAAAAACACTAAGAAATTACTAGTTGATAAATTACATACATATTGTCATCTTGGGTATAGTTGTTCAAGTTACAGAATTAAAGGATACATAGTAGATATTCAAACAGTGAGACTGCAAACAGTTCTGCTCAATGATCCAACAAAGATTCAGCAATATGGTCATCTACACACTCAAACATACATGTAGTTATATAACTTAGAGCACTTTCTTTTCCGCTCTTTTATACAATATCAATTACACATTTTGGGTTTTATTATTCTTATACTTCTTATTACTTTTTGCACTAGAGATACAATGTGATATTTATAAATATGATTCTTATTTATTTCACTAATGAGGACAGTCTCAAGTTGTCTCCATTTACCTATGAAGACCTCAAGATCATCCTTTTTTATAGCTGAGTAATATTCCATTGTATAAAAATACCAATCTTCTTTATCCACTCTACAGTTGATGGGCATCTTGGTTGTTTCCAAGAATTATCAATTACAAATTGTGCTTCTATGAACATGGGTGCACATATGTAACTGTGCTATGAACTTTTCAGTTCTTCTGGGAAAATATCCATGAGGGGAATAACTGGATTGAATAGAGATTCCAATCCTAGTCTTCTGAGAATTCTCCATATGGATTTCCATAGTGATTGCACCAGTCTACATTTCCACCAACAGTGGAGCAGTGTTCCTTTTTTCCCTGCAGCCTTGCCAACATTTGTTATCAGTTGATTTCTTGATAGCAGCAATCTTTCCAGAGTGAGGTGAAATTACAATGTTGTTTTAATTTGTATTTCTTGAATGACCAGTGATGGTGAACATTTCTTCATGTATTTATTTGCCATTTGTGTATCTTCCTCTGAGAACTGTTTGTTCATCACAGATGCCCATTTTTTGGAGATGGTCTTTGAATTTGGGGGGCTTGATGTTTTTTAATTCTTTATGTGTTCTGGATATAAGTCCTTTGTCTGGGAGACGGCTGGCTAAAATTCTTTCCTGCTCTGTGGGTTTTCTTTTCACTCTGTTGGTGATTTCTTTTGAAGTGCAGAAGATTTTCAATAATGTGAGATCCCAGTTGTTGATTATTCGAAGTGTTTCCCATGCAGTTTGTGTTTTGTTCATGAATTCTCTGCCTACCCCGATGTCTCCAAGACTTTTACCTACCTTGTCTTCCAGCAGATTTAGTGTTTCTGCTTTAATATTTAGGTCTTTGATTCATTTAGACTTTAGTGCATGGTGATAAGCATGGATCTAGTTTCAGTCTTGGCATGTGGAGAGCCAATTTTTCCAACACAACTTATTAAAAAGGCTATCCTTCCAGTAAACATGTTTAGCCCCTTTGTCAAATATCAGGTGGCTGAGTATCTTTGCAGTTGTGCTTGCATCTTCTAATCTGTTCCATTGATCCTCAGGTCTATTTCTTTCCCAGTACCAAGCTGATTTTATCACTGTGGCTTTATAGTACTGTTTCAAGTCAGGAATTGAGATGCCTCCTGCCTTGCTTTTGTTGCCTAGGAATGCCTTTGATATTCTAGTTTTCTTCTGTTTCCAAATGAATTTTGGGAGTGTTTTCTCTAGGTCTTTGAGGTATGCAAATGGTATTTTGATGGGGATTGCATTAAATCTCTAAAACAGTTTTGGGAGTATAGCCATTTTCACAATATTGGTGCTTCCTAGCCAAGAGCAAGGAATGTCCTTCCATTTCCTAATATCCTCTTCAATCTCCTTTTTTAGCATAGTATAATTTTCAGCATACATATCTTTTACATTTTAGTTAGATTGATTCCTAACTATTTCTTTTTTAACATGTTATTGTAAAGGGAAATATTTCCATAATTTCTCTCTTGGTGAGTTTTTTGTTTGTGTACAGGAATGCTATTGATTTTTGAGCATTGACTTTGCATCCAGCTACACTACTGAACTTGTTTATTACCTCTAGTAGTCTTTTAATGGAGTTTTGTGGGTCTTCTATATAGAGTATCACATCATCTGCAAATAGTGATAATTTAACTTCTTCCTTTCCTATCTTTATTTCTTTTATTTCTCTCTCTTGTCTGATTGCCCTGGCTAGTGTTTCCAGAACTATGTTGAAAAGGAGTGTTGAGAGTGGATATCCTTGTCTTGTTCCTGATTTTAAAGTGAAAGCTTTCAGTTTTTGTCCATTTAGTATAATGTTGACTGTTGGTCTGTCATAGATGGCCATTTTAAGATTGAGATAGACATGTGTATTCCGAGTTTCCACAGGATTTTTATCATGAACATGTGTTGGACTTGGTTGAAAGTTTTTCTGCATCTATTGAGATGACCATGTGGTTTTTCTTTTTGGCTCTGTTGATGTAGTGTATTACCTTTATTTATGTGCGTATGTTAAATCATCCCTGCATTCATGTAATGAATCCCACAGTGTCATGATGTATAATCTTCTTGATGATTTGCTGCGTTCTATTTGCCAGTATTTTATTGAGAATTTTTGCATCAATGTTCATAAGTGAAATTGGCCTATAGTTGGGTCTTTCTCTGTTTTTTTGGTATGAGAGTAATCCTTGCCTCCAGGAAGGATTTAGGGAGGATTGCTTTCTTTTCAATTTCATTGAAGAGTTTAAGGAGTACTGGCATCAAATCTTCTCTAAATTTCTTGTAGAATTCAGTCATGAATCCATCAGGACCTGAGCTTTTCTTTGTTGGTAAGTTTTAAATTATGTTTTCAATTTCAATAGCTGATATTGGGTTATTCAAAATTGCTATATCTTCTTGGTTAAGTTTTGGTAGTTCATATGTTTCTAGAAATCTTTTCATTTCCCTTGAGTTTTCTACTCTATGTGAGTAGAGATTTTCAAAGTAGGTATTCATGATCTTTTTAATTGCCATGGGATATGTAGTAATTTCCTCCTTTTCAGTCCTTATTGTGTGAATTTGGGTGTTTTGTTTCTTTTTCTTTATAAGGTTAGCTAGGGGTTTGTCAATTTTGTTTATTCTCTCAAAAAAACAGCTTTTTGATTCATTAATTCTTTGTATTTTTTTTTACTTTCAATTACATTGATTTCTGCTTTAATCTTTATGATTTCCTCTCTTCTATAAGCTTTGGGTTTAACTTGCTCTTCTTTTTCTAGAAGGTCAAGATGAAGCATTAAGTTGTTTATTTGTGCTCATTCTGTTTTCTTGATATGGCTATTTATTGCTATATATTTCCCTCTTAGGACTGCTTTCATTCCTCATCCCACAGGTTACAGTATGCTGTTTCTGCATTTTCACAGAATTGTATGTATTGCTTTATTTCTTCTTTAATTTCATCTGTAGCCCACTGGGTTTTCAAAAGGTTGTTATTTAATTTCCATGTATTTTTAAGGTTTTGCAGTTTTTTTGCCACTAATTTTCAATTTCAGTGTGCTGTGTTCAGATATTAAGCATGGGATAATTTCAATACCTTTGCATTTACTTAAGAATGTTTTAGGGGATAATATATAGTTTATTTTGGAGAATGTCCCATGTGCAGCTGAGAAGAATGTGTATTCTGATGTGGTTGGGTGGGACACTCTGTAAATGTCTACTAAGTCCCATTGCTCACAGGTATGATTCAGTTCTGTTATTTCTTTGCTGACTTTTTGACTAGTTGATCTATCTCTTTGCGACAATGGGCTGTTAAGGTCCCCTATTATAATTGTGTTCTTGTATATTTGGTTTTTCATGTCAATTAGTATTTGTCTTATATAGCTGGGTGCTCCTGTGTTTGGTGCATATATATTTATAAATGTTCTTCCTTTTGAAATTTTCCATTTAGGAGTATGTAGTGACCTTCTCTATCTATTTTAATCATTTTAGGTTTGAAGTTCACATTATCTGCAAATAGAATAGCTACCCCTGCTTTTTTCTGGGTTCCTGTTGCATGGAATACTGTTTTCCATCCTTTGACTTTTAATCTATCAGTTTCCTTTTGGGTGAGATGTGTTTCTTGTATACAGTATATTGTGGAATCTTGTTTCTTGATCCATTCTGTCAACCTATTTCTTTTGATAGGTGAATTGAGGTCATTTACATTTGTGGATATCACTGATATGTACTGGCTTGACTTTGCCATGTTTTGTCCCTGTTGTTTGCTTTCTGCTTTTCTCCTCATTTAATTGCTTTTCCTACCTGGTGGTTTCTTTCTGTTGTTGTTCTGAGGATTGTGGTCATTTTTATCTCTGTCTAGTATGTTTTTCAATATTCTTTCTAGGGTTGGTTTGGTGGACACGAATATCTTCAGTTGTTCTCTGTCACGGAAGTATCTTCTTTCTCCATTAAATTGGAATGAAAATTTTGCTGGGTACATCAGTCTGGGTTGTAAATTGTTTTCTTTCAGGATTTGAAATACCTCACTCCAAGCTCATCTTGACTTGAGGGTTTGTGCCGAAAAGTCTGCTGTGAATCTAATGGGCTTTCCTTGATAGCTAAGTTGTGTCTTTTCTCTAACAGCTTTTAGTATTCTGTTTCATGCTGTATGTCTGAGATCTTAATTATTATGTGTCTGGGTGTAGATTTATGTTGGTTGTGATTGTTTGGCATCCTGTATGCCTCACTTATCTGCATACAGCTTTTTTCACCATGTTTGTGAAATTTTCCTCTATTACTTCTGTGAATATTCTGGTTATGTCATTTGCATTGACTCCTGCATCTTCACTAATGCCTATTAATCTTATATTGTTGCTCTTGGCATCATCTTGAAGCTTCTGGATTGTCATTTCATGCAGCTTTGTTATTTTTAACAGTTCTATTCTTTCATGACCACTGATTACAATCCTTTCCTCAAGGTCCGAAATCCTATCCTCAGCTTCATTTAAATGGTTTTGAAAACTTTGAATAGAATTTTTTATTTCTAGGATGTCTCACTGAGTTTGTTTCATGAATTGTGCTTGTTTTCTATATTGTTCATTCAGAGTTTCAATTAGTTTCCCAAGATCCTGTACTTTTTTCTCTATTTCTTCTTTAGCTGTGTTCAACAACTCCTTTACCAAGGTTGTTATTTCTATCTTTATATGGGAGAGTACTTCTAATTTGATTTCCTCTATAACCTCATGGAGTTGTTTTTTTTTTTTTTTTACTCCACTTGCTATTTTTTCAGAGATTTTCCATGTTTTACTTTTGAAGTCCTCTATTTCAATGTTTCCTGTAATTTCTTCCGGGGGACTATATGCTTGAGACTGCATTTTGCCATTTTCCTCTTTCAGGTTGATGTTTGGTCCTTCAATCCCACTAGTGTCCACTTTTGGTAGTGTGTATCTTGGGGTCCTAATGTAAGGTTGATATTTGTTTTATTACTGGGTCCCACAATGAAGAGGTGGTCGTCACCTGACTTCCTGTTGCAGGGCCTGTTGGGTGAGTTCTATATTCTTCCTTGCCTGTCAAGCCTAGTAGTATTGATGTAGGTCAACTTTTAGTTCCTGCTATTATTTTATCTTCCGGTCTTTCCAGGTCATCAAATCTCTCTGTTTATAATGCTTGTGTCAGCTGGGGCTGTATTATGTCCCTATTGTGTGCATGTGTGTCTCATAAGCCCTTTTAATTTTCTTCAATTTGGGGGAGTCCTTCTTGGCACCCTCCTCACTCTGTCTGATGTTTTCTGTGCAGAGGAAGGGGTCACCCACACTCTTGTCAGGCTCACCAAGGTGTTATAGTTAGTTGTAGGGGGCTTTAATATTGGCCCTATTTACCCACTGTACATCTCTATTTTAGGGGCATACTCACCACACTGACTGGTTCCTGCTGAGATCTTCTGTTTAGGTGGGGCAGTTACTGAATCTCCCTTCAAGTTAGCACAATTAATCCACTGTAGTCCAAGGTTCGCCGCCTGGGGGCCATGTTCAAGTTTTTCCCATGTGCTGGGATTCTGCATGGTCAGGGCCTGTGGCTGGATTCTGGGCTGCTCACTGCTTGGAGTTCGCTGGGCATGGCCCAGTTAGGCCCCCATCCTTCCTTGCACCTTGGGATAGTCTCTGACAATTTTAATTCTTTTGCATTTACTTAAACATGTTCTTGAGAATAGTATATGGTCTGTTTTAGAGAACATGTATGTGCAGTTGAAAAAATGTATATTTTCATGATGTTGGGTGGAACATTCTTAAAATATCTACTATGTCCATTTTTTCAGAGGTCTTTTTCAGTTCTGACAATTATTTGCTGATTTTTCTAGTTGATCTAACTCTTCATGACTCTGGAGCATTAAATTCTCTCATTATAATTTTGTTATTGATCATTTGATTTTTCACATCTATTAAAAATTGCCTTACATAGTTTGGTGCTCTCATATTTGGTGCATACATATTTATGATCATTATCTATTCCTCTTGAAGTTTTTCCCAAACAAGTATGCAATGACATCCCTTATCTTCTTTGACATATTTGTTTTGATGTTCACATTGTCTGCAAACAGAATAGCTATCCCTTTTTATTTCTAGGGTCTTTTTGCATGGAAGATTGTTTTCCATTTTAGATTTTCAGTCTATGAATTTTTGTGAGTTAAATATGTTTCTTGTATACAGCATATTCTTGGATTTTGTTTCTTGATCTATTCTGTGAGTCTGTTGCTTTTGAATTTTGAATTAAGGCCATTTACATTGATGGTAATAAGAAATATATATTGGTTTATCTTTAGCACATTACTTTCCTGCTGTGGACTTACCTTTCCATCTCTTTTTCTTTTTAATTTCTTGTCCTGCTTGATTGTTCCTTTCTGTTGTTCTTCTTGGAATTGTGGTAATTTTTATCTTTGTCTAGAATATCTTTCATTTCCCTTTGTAGAGTGGTTTTAGAGGTTATTAATTTCTTCAGTTGTTTTTATCATTAATTTTAAAAGAGTCAATTGTTTCTCCATTAATTTTAAAATAATCTTGCAGGGTACACCAATGTGGATTGGAAGTTGTTTTTTTTCAGGACTTGAAACACTCCACTCCTACCTCTCCTTGGTTTGAGAAATCGGCCTTAGTTTTTATAGGCTTTCCTTTAAAGGTAACCTGTTTGCTTTGTCCAACAGCATTTAAGATTCTTTTATTTGTGCTGAATTTCTGAACTTTCTATTATTATATGACATAGTTCAGTTTTATGCTTGTCATAGCCATTTGAAGTTCTATATGCTTCACTTATTTTTTATGCCAATTTCTTTATCCATACTTGGAAAGTTTTCTACCATTATATCTGTAAAGAGCTTTTTTAATGGCATTTGTGTTGTATCCAGCTTTCTCATTGGCTCCAGTCAATCATATGTTATTCTTCTTTGCATCATTATGTAGTTATTCAATTTATTTTTCATGATCTCTTGCTATTTTTAAGATATCTTTCTTTTCATGATCACTAGCTGCAATTCTGTCTTCAAGATCTGATATTATATCCTCTCCATTCATTCAATTGCATATACTTGCAATGAAGGTGAAAATATAACCTTTTGAATCTGTTTTATGGATTCAATTACTTTCCTAAGTTGTAAATTTTTTGTTTCCATCTATTTTCTACACTCATCTATTCTTTTATCTGTGTCTACTATAATATCTTTTATTTTAAACATCATTTATTTATGCACTTAAGAAATTAATTTTTCTGTAGCATGTTTTTTCACTTTTGTTACTGTCATTTTAGAAAGTTACAATGCTTGACTTCTTATTTCATCAGTCTCATTGTGTTCTGGTCTTGTCCTATGTGGGCTGGAAATCTCAACATTTCGTTTTTGTCTTTATTTTCTATTTTTTTGTTTTATATGTTGATGATTGCTAATTTCTTATGATAGCTGTATCACTATTATTGAGTCTTCCCTGCAAGATGCATTTTTCAGGAATATCATCTAGTTGTAGCTGGTTCTTTTAGCTACTCCAAGAACATATCTTACCAATTTCTAAAAGATAAAAAATTACTGTTTGGCTCAGCACCCAATCCTTTTTACTGGTTTGTGGTGGTGATTATGACCCAATACAATCACATTATTTTCAAATAGGGAGAAAAACTGATTATAGCATGTATGACATCCTAATTATATTAGTACAGTCAGTAACAACAATAGTTTTAAGTACAGCTTAACTACTGAAAAATCTATGGTAACCATTAACCTGCTGTCTCCAGCCACAGAAGCAAAATATAAAGTCACATAACAAAATTATTCATATACCATGTACTAGGGGCTGAGGATTTAGCTCAGTGACACAAGTGCCTGCCTTGCAAGCATGAGGTTGTGAGTTTTATCCCTGGTACAAAAAGAAAAAAAAAAAGCCATATGCCATGTACTTGTATGCTGTGGTTTTTCCCTTTAGTAGAGTGATTTTACCCTTTTGCAGGGGTGGCAGTGGAGAGTTAGGATTAGTAGGGCACCAGACAAATTGATGAATGAGGTCAAATATAATAGAGTCAAGACTGGAGATCAAAGGATGATCACCCAAGTTTTGGGAAACTGGAGAACACAAGAAAAAAAGAATGAAATAGATTGTTCAAGAGTAATCAAAATGGGAAGAGATGGTGTTTACTCACTTGAAATTTCAAATTAAAGTAGTGTAGGAAAAGGAAGGATTATCAATAGAACAAAAAAAAAAGACAGGTAAGAAACTTAAACAGTGAAAAAAAAGAAGGAAGAAAGGAGAACATAAAAAAGAAGAAAAGAAAGGAAAAAGCAGACTCAATAAAGAGAGGAGAGAGAGAGAGAAAAAAAAAAGAAAAAATCCCAAAATTAAAATAGCCACTAAATACAGGACAAAACAAGATGATTTCCAACCTGACAGGAAAGGGATAGGCAATCAGACAAACAAGGGAGAATAAAATACCTCTGGTACATACAGTTCTATGATCGTGTCCATGTCTGATCCTAGAAATGTGCTGTGTACTACAGTCAAGTTTGCCATGAGAATTGTGCTGAGTATGGAGCTGATCTTGGTCTCTGGTGGCAGAGACTGGAACTGATCTTCCATCAGTGGAATTCAGAGTCCAACTGCTGGCTCCTCACTGCTGCTTCTGAAACTTTCACATTGCTGATTTTTTCTGATTACTTTGCGCACTTGGAAATAGTTGTTCTGGGTCCTCAGAGTTCCCCTTGGTCAGCCCAGTCACCAAAGACATATGTGCTCCTGTGCACCCAGGGCACTGGCTGTCCTGGGTCTCTGAGTTCCAGTTGGGCTGACTGTCAAAGGTACATGTTATCAAAAAATTTTAGTAAAGAGTTTACATGAGAAATCCAGTATCTGTAGTTAAAATGAAGAATACATATTGACTTTTAGCTTACTCTTGTGTGATAAAAATTTGTTGCTATGATTTATGCAGTTTTAAAATCACTGATGGTTAAAAAAAACACTGTACAATACTGAAAGCTCTTCAAAGTTGATATGAACTTTTACTCAATAGAGTTTTTCTTGTATTTTTTAAAAACTAAACAAGGAAAACTAACTGCATATTATAATATTTGCTAATAATATGTCAGTTGTTAATAGTGGAAAAAGATGAGAAAAATGAATTTATTTCCTTAATGTATGTAAGAGTGAACTTCAAGTTATTAGTACTATTATGTTCATTGTTGTAATGATTCTTTTGTTCTAAAGTTATAGAAAATTTATAAACTAGGATTCCAATATTGAAAGAAACATATTTCATGTTTAATAATTTTACTTAAATCATGAAAACTAATAACACAAAAGAGAAATATTTTACCACCTCCCCTTTGTGCGATGAAATAAAGAACATTATTTATTTTTGTAATTATCATTTTATATCATCTGTCATGTCATTGGCAGAGTTACAGAACATTTTTTCATATATATATATATGTCATTTACTAATGCTTGATACAGATTTTTCTTAACTTACAAATATGGAAGTATGCTCTTCTGAATCAATGTGTATAAATAAATATGATAATTCACAACAAATTTTTGTGCTTCATTATAATTTAGGAAAAATTTAAATCATGAAAAGAGAATCACAGTACAAAAAAAATTCACTATAACATAAAATGACAAATGCTGTTGACAGTGTTAAAATTTATGAAAGTTAAAAGCACACGATTCAGATGAGGACATCACATAAGTATACATTCATCAGATAAAACGTGTGAAAGGGTATATTAGTCTACTTTTTCTTTCTCAGACAAATACCTAACATACACAATTAAGAGGACAAAGTTTATTTTGACTTACAGTTTCAGAGGTTTCAGTCCCTGTTCAGCAAGTTTTAAGACACAAAGATTATGGGGAAAGGGAAAGACATGAAAGCTACTTGACCATCTCAACCAGAAAACAGAGATAAAAGGAAATGCTAGAAAAAGAGGCATATTCTCTGAAGGCATAACCCATTGGCCTACTTCCTCCTACTGAGCCCAGCTCCTGACACCACATGCAGCTGTATGCAGGTCACCAGTGAATTAATCTTCAGATGAGTATGGAGCACTCATGATCCTGTAGCCTCCTGAAAGCCTCATCTCTGGACACATGATATTCTGAAGGGCATTTTAGATCTAAATCAAGAGAAAGAAAGGAACATGCCTATTAACATACAGCAAAGGAAGGGAGGATTCTGTGAGTCTTCAGGTAAAAGGAAACATTTGAAGTGAAGCATTTAATAATAGTATGAAAGCATTCTGGGATTTAAATATTTTCTAGAAGAACAAGACTAAATTAGTGTTTTAACTCAAATTAGAATTCTTTATGAAGGTATTAGAATTGAAATATTTTATTCATTCAATGTTTATTAAATGCCATGCATTCACTGAGAAATTGGTTAGGGAAGATATAAGCATTAGGAAAGCAGACAAAAGTAACAGTTGTCCTTGATGTCAGGCACATAGAAGGGAAGAAGAAAAACTGAAACTAAGTCACTAAATAAGAGCCAAACTTCTCGTTATAAAATGTTATGAAATATTGCATCAAAAGGTAGATTTGAAGATTACTGTGTAGTGACAAAAGTGTGCAGAGAGCCAAGACTGGCCAGTTCCAAGTGAATGGTAGTGCAATGACAGGAAAGGACTGAATGGCTGGCTACAAGTGATAAAATGAGGTTTTTATATTACACTGTTTTTACTTTTTAATTTTCTTTTGAGACAATGTCTTGCTACATAATTTAAATTGGCCTTAACAGGCTATGTTCTCCAGGCAGGCCTCAAATTATTGTAGATTCTCCTGCCTCAGCCTATACAGTAATAGGGTTTCCAGGTGTGTACCACCAAGCCTGGCTTGGAGTGGATTTAAAGAAGAGTGTCATGACTGCCTTTACATTTTCAAAGCAACCCTCTGGCTGACAAACATAGAATAAATATCAGGAGTTATGTAGAATCAAAGAAGACATTTAGAGGGCAAACAGAACAGTCAAGTAATAATATTCACTGTGCACAGATGGTACAGAATGATGAAGTTTTAAATATATTCTGAGGATGGAACAGTATGAGCTGGAAGTGGAATAAAATAAGGTTTTGAAAGCATCAATAGCATTTTCCCTTGAGCAGTGAGGAAGATGAAGTTGTCCAGATTGGCGTGGAGGAAATTTAGAGACACAAACATGCAAACAAACAAAACACAACAAAGAAAAGATGGAACAACAAGGAGAGTTGAGTTTTAAATAACCATCATGTACCAAAACTGTTGAAGAGAGAGTGAATACAAAATGTTGAGTTCAGGGAAGTTCAAGTTGGAGCTTTAAATCTGAAACATTTAGCATCTTTAAACTCTTGATACTTGATGTGCTCATCAAGGTAAGTGAGTGCACAGAGAATAAAAATGAATACTGATGAAATGACCTTGCAAGAAGACAGAGATGAGGTAAGAATGCCAAAAAATAAAGGAGAAAAGCACTCAGAGAGAACATAAATCATTGCAGGTGAATGAGGAAAACATTGTCGATTAGTTCAAATTCTTCCAGGGTTGTAATGAAATGAGACCCTGAGTTGGCTACTCAATTTAGCACCTTGTCACTGGTGACCCTGAGGACACCAGTTGTAATGGAATAATGAGGAAGAAACCTAAGTGGATAAACCTCAGGAGGAT
Source organism: Hydrochoerus hydrochaeris (assembly GCA_004027455.1). Taxonomy (NCBI): domain Eukaryota; kingdom Metazoa; phylum Chordata; class Mammalia; order Rodentia; family Hydrochaeridae; genus Hydrochoerus; species Hydrochoerus hydrochaeris. Next base: position 255,531 of record PVLA01001942.1, on the reverse strand, counting down.
ATAGGTATTTATATTTAAATTACTTGATATTTCATAAGATTTGTAGATTCTTTTGAAGATAGGACATAGCAAATGGGTAGATGAAAGACAGAACACTTCTCATTACTTAAACCTTCAACCAAAAAAAGAAAAACTGCCAGACATGGCCACCTGGCAGGGTGAACCCATGGGCAGAGTGACAGAAGGCGGGGGCTGGAGACTCAGGTGTACATGGAGCAAGCTTGGTGAGACTATCTAGGGCTTCCCGGGCTCCTGTGGACTAGTGATTTGAACAATTTTGCTGTCCCATGTTTATCTGGTATCTAGTCCAGTATGACTTAGGGTTGATGCAGAAATGAGCCACAACGAAAACCCGAGAAGGTGACTAGAAGCGTAAACTCACAGAGGGGAACTTACCAGCATTTAGCCAGAGCTTCACCAATGAGCACCTTTTTTTGAAAACTAAAATTAATTGTCAATGAAGGAATTTAACATACCTTCATCTTGAAGAATTGATACAATCAAAACTGAGTGTTGAAGTGAAAATTAGGCAGCATTATATTTGCTAACTTTATTTTTTATTACACATTTTCATTTGGGAAGAAGTTGTGAAGCAACTGATTTTGCAAATTTTTCTCAGGTTCCATTTGCCTCCTTTTAAATGACATGGTATATTAAGTGTAATAGATCAAAATACCATGCTCTCTCCCAGTTTCTTTCAGATAAAACTCTGAAATGTTTTTCTTGTTAATTTAAATAGTCTTCCAGGGATTATTTCTTTCCAAACTCCCACGTATTGAATTTGTAAAGAAGAAACCTAACACGAGGGATCATGCAGGGCATATTTCAGTGCCAGTCTAATGTTACCAGCAACCATCATGAGTCATTATTTTTTCCAGAGTGTCAAACACTGACATATCTAGTTTTACCATGAAAAGTTCCTATATTTTACAGTTGTGAATTATAATACATCAAAAATCATGGTTACATGTTAAAATTTTCAAGTATCATTAATTCAATTACACTACTAGCAAGTGTTCTTAAAAGTGACACACTTTTTGTGAGACTTAGTAGATTGTGGCATCTGGCAAGATATTACTCCTAACTTCAATCTCTCAGAAACATACTTAGAAAGTATCTACAACTGAACATGGCCCTTGTGTCAAAATAAAAGTTCAAGCTGTAGAAAATTACAGATTTATGAGATTCTTTATACAAAATTGTCATCTTTCTGAGTTTTTTTAAATGCAAATAAAGAAAATAATCTTTATGTAAATCTTTGGTGTTTGAAATTCTCATGCATTCAGGAAAGTGTTCTTTAATTTATTGGTAAATCATTCTACAATCATTTCAGCAAATTATTTCTTTCTTTTACATAGGCTGACAATAGTGATCATATGCTTTTTGGTAATAAATAGTGCTTTGGTCTTCTGTTCAACTGAATTACTGCACAGAACTTGTATCACCAGATAAACAAGTCCAAGGAGAAACACCATATCCAATTGTGAGAATATAGATCCTCTTGAAATTAAGTAAATATAACATCATATAACAGTGTTATTAAATTTGCAAGTTTCTTTTTAGTAACTGGAAGTTTCAAATATGGTAAAGCTTCATTTTCCCTAGAGAAAGTTAAAACTAGAATATTTGCAAGTAACTTGGTCTACATATATAGTATTCCCTCAGAATAGATCTGGGGCTACATTGTGCCAACATTACAGTGAATACAGTTCATTGAGTTATATTACTCTGATAAACAATGTTCAAAGAAAATGTATTATAAGGTTCTCCCTATATTTCTGTGCCATTTGGAAGTTACATCTATCACTGATAGTATTCTGAAAATCCAGACTCAATGCAGAGTAATTGTTTATCTTCAACAATCCCATCTCTCCATTTATATTCTCTTCATTGTTGATCTTTTTTCCAATTAATCATTTGGGCATTTCCTATATGTGTCTTTTTAAAATGACTTTACTTTTGACCTATTATACATTTATTTTTCTTATTAGGCCTTACTTTACAAACATCTTTTTAAAAATTGTGGATATCTCTAAGTCTTTCAGCTCCTTAGGAATTCATATCAGGATGCACTTTGCAGAGAGACAAGGTTCACACAAAGGCAACTTCTATTTGGCCCATCTGAAAAAACAATTCAATTTTATTTGAGTTATTTTTCTTTGATTTTTCTTCTACACTAACAGTGTTACCATGCACATAGATGTTTCCAGGTCATTGAAAATTTATCTTTCAAAGTTGCATTTAATTCTCTAGTACTATAAGTTGGCCAAAGGAATTGGATCCACTAAACTTTACTGCATGATATTTCCAGCTGTTTATACCACTCATGTTTTGGTTTCACAGCTGTTCTTTTTATTAATTTCATGCTTATCATTTGAGAAACTGCTGCACTGTGGGAGATATGTCTATAAATGAAGCAGTATAAAATTTTATTGTATTTTATTATTGCATAACTGTTATGCCAATAAACATATTAAAAGAAAACTATTGGTGTTCAACATGTAACAAACTCCCAACATAATGCTATTTCCAACCTTCATTTAATGCATGACTAAGCCTTGTTTTATAGAAACAGTTGATTTGAATAAGAACCATCGGAATTTTACTTGTGATAACAAAAATGCTACAATAAAAAGAGTTGTCCAATTTGCTATTTGTACTCATATCTGTCATTGAAATGGAAATAATCACTTCATGCATAAAAATAGAAAAAGAAAAAGAATTGCAATGAGGTAGAAATTTATTCACAGTAAAATGAATATTCTTTGATATTTTAAGTGCTTCACACGAAGTTTTTCTTCATTCTGCCTGATCCGATGCGTAAGATGAGAAAGAAAACATTCTTATGGTTCACAGGTAAAGCTTAATTACGTAATATTTTCAATTATTCTGAGATCACTGATTTCAGATCACTCATCATTGCACCTCTCTGTGATAATAAGGGTAGTGTAATAAATGATTCATATACTATATGGAAAAATCCTTACATTTCCTAGAACTGAGAATTGAGAGAAGCAGAGAAATTTAATCATGCTGAACTCAATAACACTAGTGAAAAGAGAAAGTGAAACTTTAAATGATAGATCCATTGACTCTTCATTAAGGTGAACCAATTTAATATCTATTTGCCCATCATCACATATCTATTTTCCTAGCTGCTCTCAGTTTTAATGTTCCATTAAAACAATATATTTTGAAATTGGAGGTGTTTTGTTTTTATAAAATGTTGTGGGATGCTGAAAGTTTGTTGTAGATTCGAATACAGATTTTTTTTTTATTAGAGAAAAAGAGCAATTCCAGTATATAAGTTTATGTTTCTCTTGGCCTAGTTTATTTAATCAGGCACTTTTCTGGAAGGTAGAAATTTGCCACAAGTTTTGACCAATGATCAAGTGTTTCAGATTTTTACTTCCTGGGGAATGTATATAATCTCCAAAATGATAACTTCCCTCTATGGATGTACTTCATCCTAGTTTGAAATATAAAAACTTTACAATGAAAAAGCAGAAAAATGCATTCTGCAAATCTGAAAATCTAACCCTGACTCAGGAAAGCTCATGGGAACATTTCAAAGAAAAAAAGTGTTCTTCATATTTATGGCTTTTTCAAATCCTCAGAAATATCCAGCTCTTAATATGTCTGTTTGGAAAGGCAGAAAATCACATCCTATCCCTTTTCTTCCCACCTGAGCTCTAAACCAATGGTGTAATGGGTGAGTCAGACAAGAGTCAAACTCAGTATATTAGCTGTTAAAGCTAAGGCTGCAGTATATGACTTGAGTGTGATGATGTCACATAGATATTTTGATGATTCTTCCAGTGAATAAACACATTCATTGAGTAACAAGACATTGCTTGCCCATCAAGAGGTAGTTGTCTCTCTTTTTTGCAAGTTATGAGAGTGTAATGGTTGATACACTGTGTTAACTTGAGACATCTAGAAGTTTAACTAATCAAATCAGCAGTTCTACATCCTGGGGTGTAGAGAACATGCACTTTCAGCTCTAGGGTATTGTTTATTGTGTCAACTTGGGAAGTTTAGAAGATAAACTGACTCGGCAGGGAGCCAGTGTCCTCACTGTGTAAACATGCTGAGCCTGTGCAAGAGGAGGGCAGAGAGAATGTGTGGGTGCTACAACCACCTGAGAGTGGATAACCTGCATACAATGGAAGGGAAGTAAAGGGGCTTGCTTTTACTCTTAGTGATTTTGCTGTCTTCTGCTGTTTTGAACTGTTACCTCCCACCATATCACCTTGCCTTGGAACAGCTGACTGTGAAATGAAACCTCCCCACACTGTGAGCTAAATAAACCATTTTTTACTTAATTTTGGATGTTGAGTATTTGTATCAGCAAAGAAAGAAAAGTAATTAAAACAGAGAGTTGCACCTAGGCCATCTCATAGAACTACATCTTCAGCCCCTTTTGAAATTATTTTTAGTCAGGTTTTCCTAAGTCCATAAATTGTCCAGGATGGGCTCAAATTTGTGGCGTTTCTGCTTCAACCTCACAGAGTGCTGGGATTATTATAGGCAAGTAATTTAGAGAAATGTTACCACCACTTCTGGTTGCAATTAAGACTTTATCCACAGGAAAAACTTATTGTGAATTACCAGAAATAGCATGGCCAGTGTTGCCCTGTTCCTTCTCCTATATTCACCTGTCAGAAAACTAGCACTTCTTCCTTAAGAAAGCCATTGCTGAAAATATGGAAAAGAACTCTAGCTTGCCTTCTTTCATTCAGAAACAGAAGTCAAACTTTGGACTCAAACTTTTCTTAAGCAGTATAAAGCACATCCTTGCCATATTTTCTTAAAGCAGTCAATAGTTAAACCATTCCCACAGTTTCAAGTTAGCCTCCTACATTTGATTTTGGGATGCCAGATCTCTGTACTACCAGTCGAGAGAGGCTCTATTCATAGAGATCACTGAGTATGACTAGACTAAAGAGGCAGGAAGTTGTTTCTGGCTCTTGTTTACTCTCACTGGGCTTCTCTTCCTTTCTTTGTTACCAAAGTATGCTTCTTCTTTGGTTAGAAGTTAGAAACACATGAATCATTTCATATTTTCTTTGATACTCACAGATCTGTCCCTTTCAGAACTGAAGAGACACCAATTCCGTCTAGCTAGACACGGTGTTTTCTGCTCAGGTTAGAGACTCAGAACTGCCACTTCTGCCCTTGTCAGGTACAACAGCATGAGTAAAGGAGTATCCTTCTCAAGGATGAACCAGCTCCTGTTATTCACCTAAGCCTCTCAGTTTTACAATTTTAGTATCTTTGTACATGTGATATTTGTTTACCATGCTGTCTCACTGTAATACTTCATTATGCTCTTATTTTTCAGTCACCTGATCAACATTTATGAAATTCTTCTGATAACTGCTGAAGTTGCTCCTTTAACACAAGTATTATTATTAACTATTACTTTATCAGTTCGTTACTGTACTTTTGTTTGTATAGTAATCTTTTTCAATACTGAGGACAATATAACCTCACAAAACTTTCTTTTCTCCAAGATTCATGTCTTATTTAACTAGTGATAATTTTAGGTTAGTGTGTTTTTATTCATTTATAGTTCTCTTTGTATGCAGCATTAACAATAACAGACATAAGCCCAGTGGGAAGAGAATTGGGAAGGAATTTTGAAATAGCACCTTGATTATGCCAATTGTATGGGATCTTGCTTCCTGGAAACAGATCCTGTAGCACAGTTTCATGTGAGATGCATATTAGGAAGGACCTTTGGGATCTATATATACCTCTTCAGAGAGAGAAAGTCAGCTAGATAAAGCAGAGGGATAAATGAGATGACATATAAATCCTGCAATACCTCTTTCAACACATGAAGAGTTCTAAGGATGAAATGACCCATAAAAATTGTACCAATGAGAGCTAAAAGCATTGTGTTATAGACATGTGCATATCTTCGTTCTTTGTAGCACAAGTTTTAATAGTTAAATCTTGGAAGCAGTCTTTATGTATGTCAACAAATGAAAGTATAGGGAAAATGTGGTGTTGACACACAATGAAATACTACTCCAGTATAAAGAAGGACAAACTTCAGTCATTTGTAGGAAACTGAATGTGCTTTGAGACCATACAGTTAAGTGACATAAATCAGACTCACAAATTTAGATATCATTAGGTTCTTTTATATGACAAACCCAAAATATAAATAAAGAACAACATAAAAGATAGATAAAAGGAAATATGGAGATAGATTTTTCTCAATGGGAAGAGAAACAAAAAACACAGAGAAAAATGGAGGGGAAAAGAAGATGATCAAAAATGATTGCATGTGTTATGTACATATGTCAGCTTCCCACAGGAATGTCACCATTATATACTGCAAATATACACTAATAAAATTAATCTTGAAAAATTGTATCAATATAGGGCATTATATGCATTAGATGCGATGCCTTCTATGAGGAGTATGGTCTTAGTTGAGGTGTCTTTTTGTACCTGAGGCAACCCTAGAGGGGACAAGAAGTTGAACTTAATTGGAGATTGAGAAAGAAAAAGATGATGCAGGAGGTAAAAATACTTTTAGCAGGAAGCTGACATACTTGGATTTATATTTTCTATGATGATTTAAAGTTTAGTTTAAATTGTACATGAGACAATAAATTCAGGAAAAGGAAATGTGGTCACTGAAAGTAGGTTAAAGTTTCCTGAAGGATTTGAATTAAGGTAGGATAAGGAGTAAGGGTGAGTTTGAAAGAGGCCCCTCAGCATCTGTGGTAGATGGAAGCAAGGGAAGAGCAACTGGGAATATTAGACTGATTAAGTATATAGCACATGTGATTAACTGATGTCATCACAGAACAGAAATTAAAGAAGGAAAGTATGATGAGACACTACTGAGCAGGCATTTTTATAGTTAGAGTGACTAAACTAAGTATCAGTGTAAATTCACCTTTGATACTTGGATGCTGACCTTTTAGAAATCAAGTACAATTTTAAATAGATGTGCAAGCTACTGACAGGCAGATAAAAGTTGAAGTCATTGGACTATATAGGAGAACATTTCAAAAATATGTGCAGAAAAGCCCTAAAGATTATGATCTTTTTATATACTCATTTGACCATGCTGTCAGTCAGTGGTTTCCTTTTGTACTTTTTTTTTTTTTTCAGAGAGGTTGGTTAAGAGAGTATTAATGGAAGAAGAAAACAGACTTAGGATTTATACTTAATTTTCTTCTTATTAGATTCAACTTATCTACCCATCTTGTGAAAATATTTTTGAGATTGAGTTTTTGTCTTGTGGAATTTTCCCAGGCTGTCCAGATTTCTCAGACAGAAATTTTGCATACACATTATTTATTTTACACTGAAAAGTCTCATAAGTTACAAAAAGGAAATAAATCTTAGGGTTTAACATTAGTTTGTTATTATCATTGTTAATAATAAATGTTTTAATGAATAATACCTGTTTAAAATGAAATAATTTTTATCCAATACATACATTTCTATATATGACTTTTTGAGATATAATGTCACACTATAATCATGTCCCTTATCTAATAACACTTGCTACCTAAATAATTATTTTATCATCCAATGTATCTATATACAACAACTCAAGATATAACTGCATCTTATAATCCATGTCCCTTTGCCTTGTGAAAATAAACTAGATTGAATTCAGTGACCACAATTTACTTAAGGGCTAACTATCTGTCACTACATTATTCTACAAAAGCCGTGTACTGCTTTTTCAGTGAAAAGTTTACATTGTATACACAGACACATATGTACACACAAATTTGTGTTTATTTTTACATAATAAAAATTCTAAGAGGGGAAAACTACATTCTTTTTAAAGATGCACTTGTAATAACACCAAGAAAACAGTAATCGTAGTTGATATCAAGTCAAGAAAAGGTTTATATCCAAGAAAGAGGAGAGCAGTAAAATGCATTATATCACATAGGCATTAATTTTATAATTAAGAAATCAAACTCTGTTGTTATTTCTTTATACACAGAAAAACACATGAATGCATAAAATGTAAAAAAAATCAAATTTTATTCCTTAAAATTTACATTTTGTCTTTGATGAAAATAAAGTGATAAGTTATAAGCTTGACCGTTCAAATCATTAGCTAAAACTCATTTTACAAAACCATAGATTTATAGCAACCTATTATAATTTTAAAGGGACTTTATCCTGTTCTTTAAAATACATGTTTATAATGCAAAGGAAAATAAATTTTTATGCTTGTATGTTTTCACATTATAGCAATTTCTTATTCTATAAGCTTCCATTTATTTTATTGAGGCTTCTAGGTATACTATTTGAAGTGACTTTTTTTACATGCTTACTTCCAACTTTCTGCTTACTTTTTTGTTGCTGTTGTTGAACTCATGACCTTGCGCTTGCCAGGCAGGCACTTATGCCACTGAGCTAAATCCCTGGCCCCTCTGCTTACTTTTGCTATAATTTTCTAGTCAACTCTCTTCGCTGTGCACATATCTTACAACAGTTGTACATATCTTGAACGTGAACAGGAGAATAGTAATTGCATTTGAAAACACTACTTAAATATTTTATTCAACAAACATCTGTTAGAGTTAATGTATTTTTCAGGAAATTAAAAATGTTAGCCTAGTTCAGTGACAGCAAATCTTTTGGAGGCTAAGTATGCAAGCTGCAACCCCAAACCACTTATTTATTGCAAAGTGTCAGCAGTGCCATTGTGTGTACTGCTATCTGAGGCTTGGCTGCTGGAGGGACGCTGGGGCAGCCTGCCTTAGGTGCAGAGAGGGCTCTTTGCCTGCTGGGCATGCGTGGCCGAAGTTCGCCATCATTGGCCTTGGTCTGCTTATGTTTTTTTATTATTTTATATATTGATTTTCAGTGTCATACTTTACGATCGTGTCTACTATTTCCATTGCTTTTGCATATCATCTTGTACCTCAATCTCTATTTGATTTACAAAACAAGAAAGATATTCTCTTATTTAAAAGTAGCTACAACAGCATGCAACATTTATGAATAGTGATCTAGTGCAGATCTTTGTCATTCAGTGATGACGTCTGTAAGGCAATTCCTGCATAAAAGGGTGTCATGGAGGTGGCATCATTTACTTAGCCTTTGTGCAGCTGGTTCCTGATGTTATGGCTCTTATACACAGTGTTTTCTATTAGCTGCAAAATAAGAACAATGCAAACAGTACACATGGGTGCAATTTCCTTTTAAGTTACTATTTTGATTTTTTGTAAAATGGTAATTTATTAGTTTATTTTAGTTGATATATAGTATTTTTATATTACTTGTCGTTATAACCTGGTTTTCTTTTTTTTTTTTTTTTCCATACTGGGAATCAAATTCACAACCTTGTGCTTTCCGGGCAGGCACAGTGCTGCTGAGCTATGTCCCCATCTTTTGATGTATGAGTGCATTTAGAGAGATTTAATTAAACTAATTAACATACCCATGACTTGAACTACTGCCAATTTTGGAAAGCAAATGTGTAAAATGTACACTTTGATTGATTCTGAAGTGGTATATAATGCAGTAGTATTATCTCTGGTCAGCATGCTGTGCAGTTGTCCACTAACACTTACTTCTGTGGTCTTATTTAAACAATGTGCTTTAAGACAGATCTTTCCTTTGACTTCTTCACCACTCTAGTCACTGGTAACCACCATTTTACTCTGCTTCTGCATTTGATTTGTTGATAGTTGTTTTCTAATTTGAAAGAATGCATAGCTTTTATACATCGAAATCATTAGGCATATTTGTAATCTTTAAAATTTTATAAGTTGGCAGATTAATGAAGTTATTTTAATACTCATAATAAGGAAATGTTATATTGCCTTTGATATCTCCATTTTATTTTTACTTTTAATATGACCAACTAGTAAAATTAGTAAATGTTTTCATAAATGACAGATAAATTTGACTTTGGAAAGTGGGAGTAAAAATTTATCTAGTAATTTTTTATAAATGTGTATTTTCTTCCATAAAATGAACTTTTTCAAGAATTTTAGCAGTACCCTTTATAACAAAAAATTCTTAACTGACCATATGCATTTTGTCTACAAAGACTTGACCCCAGCAATAAATTGACAAAGGGCAAAGTGCTGAACAAATTAAATAAACTGAGTAAATTGAAGACAGGGTGAGATAAGGAAGCTCTAGGGAAGCTGAGTTACAAAAGGCAAAGAGTTCAAGGAATCTGCTGGTGCAGGGAAGCCTGGAAGCCTGGAAGCAGTAGCAGCAGACAGAGATGACACACAACATTAGAAATCCATTTCTCTCCCTCTCTTTCCCAGTGTTACCAGCATGGGTCTGAGAAGGTTCCCAAAGTGAATCTATGTGGGAGACAACCCCAGTGACTCCCTTTGAATCCAAAACAATTACTGTGACTTTATTTGGAGACTCATTTCCTTATACTGATATGTAAAAAGCAAGCTAGGTTATTTCCTTCTCTCTTCAATTGGCTCTAAGCATTGTAACACTCCTACCTTAACTGGATTATGTAAATTGATCCTTCTGCATATCTCTATCTCTACAATTTATAGAGATGCCAATCTTGCAACTGGCCAACCAGTTCAAGTTGCTCATAGTTCCCGACATCCTCACTGAGCCACCTCCCTTCTTCACAAGATAATAAATGCTGGGAGAGGCCTAGGATCAAGGCCTTTGTTGCACGTCCTCACTGGGATTGGATTTAGGACTCCTTGGCTGCCCTTAACTTGGAATATGTCTTGGTGTTTTTACTCTGCCGTGAGTTGCATTGGTGGTGGTAGATTGGAATTAACTTGCTGGGATTCCAATGATGTCTCAATGGGATTACAAATAAAACTTTTTGGATTGTGAGGAAAACTAGAAAGAGGATTACAATACTTGGATGACTAAACTCATTATTCGAGTTTACAACAAATCTAGACAAGCTATACCCTCCCAGGCTAACTGATTCCTGTTTTGAGACTGGATACTAGGAGGCATTAAAATGATTTATTAGGTAGAAATTTTTAAAAATATACATTCAAGAGGGGAGTTCAGGAACTCAGAGAATTAAGACAAATTGTGATTCAGACCTGTGTATATTTATGGGACTTTGGGGTGGTCTTCAATATGGGTGATCTAAAATGTGTATTTCTTCTGTCAGGTCACCGCCTGACAGACTATGTCACAATGTGAGCCATTTACATGTGTTGAGGTTGAAATATACTTTCCCCTAAAAATTGCTATTTCCCTGAGGGTAGAGGTCTGTGGGAAAACTTTACAGGTGAAAAGCACAGGTGTAGAACCAAATTTACAGACTTATGTCTTTAAGGTTCAGGAATTTTTAAAATTATGTTTCCTGGAACAGAAAAAACCTTGAGTTCCTTTTGTGTTCTTAAAATGCAATTCTTCTTAAAAGTGCAATTTTAAAATTCCAATTCTGTCTTTGTCTCTGTCTCTGTCTCTGTCTCTGTCTCTGTCTCTGTCTCTGTCTCTGTCTCTGTCTCTGTTCTGTCTGTCTCTCTCTCTCTCTCTCTCTCTCTCTCTCTCTCTCTCTCTCTCTCTATATATATATATATATATATATATATATATATACATATACTTATTTTTCATCAGGACACAGAACTCACTTCTATCAATCTTCAGTAAACCATTCTGAAAATGTCTAATAAACATGCTACCCATTTTTATTTCTAAATATCACTTTAACAAGTTGAGCTCTTTTTGAAAATTACCTTATTTATAGTGTTTCCATTTCAAGATTTATTGAATTAGCTAAAAGATAAGACATTGCCTATCATATTCCCTAGGAGAATGGATAAAAGTAGATGGCTGGATAGATCGAGAATAGATATACTTAAACATGTAGATATGTGTAGAAGATATATAAATAGATATATGGATATATAGATCAATACAAAGATATATGGACAAATACATGAAGTATTTATACCCTTGGACAAAATTTCTTCTATATAATGACTGAGCACAAGAAATTAATCATTGTATATTATTCTGTTTTTAAAATCAAGTAATTGTGTTCTATATATATTATGAAAATCAAGTAAATATCTGAAGCCCATAGACTCTCCTTAATCAAGCTTAAGATTACATGTTTACTTTATGATTTCCATAATTATCAGTAATTTAGTGCTATATGTCTAATATGAGCTTGCTCTCTGTTTTGTGGCTGGAGCCCTTCCTGACCCATAAGACATCCAGCTGCATGCCTAAGTGACGGATACAATCCACTTGCTCCGGATTTATCTCTAAATACAGTGCATGGAAAGATGTAAAATGTGCCTTCTCATTTTAGTAACTAAATGGGTACACATTCTATTATAGGAATAATGTCACTAAAGTAATTAATGAAGAGTATAGAAGTGCTTGTACTTAACGTTCTATTATCTATGTAAATTGGCTCATCCCCAAAATTAGAGAGACATTACTTCCTTCACCTTGAAATACTTTTTGTCCTTGGCTTTCAGCATAGAATACATTTGTTTTAAATCTTTCTTCTTTTGCTATCTCCTTTATATTACCTTTGATAGTAATTTAGAAGCACATACATGTCCCAGTGTTGCAGTGTCACAGTTTTCAGCTGTCTGATCCTTCTTGTGGACCCTTTGGATGAAATCATGTGACCTAAAGTCTTCAAAAATTTGTGTGCTGAACCTGCTAGGTTTAGAACTCTAACCTGCACCTTCTGCTATAACTACTTTTATACCCAATTAAATTGGCATGTCTTTCTAATTGTTACACTTTAATTTGAACTCTTCATCTTCCTGAGACTCTAAAACCTGGACCTCCTACAATCTTTCTTGTTTTATAAATAGTCCCTCATTAATACAGTTTCTCATACCTAAACTAAGTATATCATTTGTGTATTACCATTTCCTTTCATAGCTCTCGTAAGAATAATCCATCAGTCATGTGATTTTGAAATATCCCCAGGGCTGAGCACTTTGACACTCTCACTGCTAACATCGTTTATTCCTTGTATTGGTGCAGTGGTCCCTTTTCTGGTCGTTCCGTTTCTGCTTCAAACTTCCTACATATTCCTAAAGCACAGCCCAAGTGACCTTTTAAAAACAGGTGTCAGATAGTGTCACATGTCTTCCTCAAAATCCTCAAAAGTTTTTAATTTTCCTAAGAATATAGCTCCAGAAACCTATACCTGAGCTGGACCACACAGTAGTCATTAGTCACATATGAGTACTGAGAACTTGAAGTGTCTATTATACATATTGAAATGTGTGAAATCCTAGTAAAAGAATGTGTATTAAGCATAATTTTTGACACTGACTACATGTTCAATAATTTTATGTTTTGCTATCTTACATTTAATGAAAGTATTACCAAAATCTATTTTATCCAATATTATTTATTCATTTAAAACAACTATTACACTTTTAAAATTATGCTTGTGGGTCACCCTGTATTTCTGCTGGGCATTACTGTACTCACAATTACTCCCAATTCTTGTGCTTATAACCTTTTTTATTACTCTGCTCTGGCCACATCAGCCTTCTTGCTGCTAGTCAAATATTTTAAATCTGCTATTGAGGGCCTTTGACTTATTCACAGTGTACCTGCTTCCTGCACGGAATGAATTTTCTTTCCATCTATGCATCACACATCCCATTCAGTTCTGAACATGTTTGTTGATATATCATTTTCTCACTGAGGGCTTCCAAGCCTAGCTTATTTAAAAATGAAATCTCCATGATTAATAATGACCACACTCTATGAAAATAATTTCAGAGGCTGTTTTTCTAAACATATTTCTAGAAAGAACATATGAGAACATGACTTCAAAATGCATGTAGCACATAATACAGTCATCTTAATCATTTAAGAATTAAGGATTTGTTATTAAGAATTAAGAATTATTAACATGTTCACATATGTTTCTATGTGTGTGTCAGCATATTTAAGTTAGGGTTTCTCAAATTCAGCACTACTGATATTTTAGATTGGGTAATTCTTTGTTGTGTAAAATTGTTCTGTACCATGTAAAATATGTCATACTCTTATCAATGACCTCTGCCTGCTACATAGAGTTGGTACCTCTGTTGTGACTACCAAAATGTGTGCTCACATTGGTAACTTTCTTCTAGTACACAAAGTTTTCCTGGTTGAAATAAACACAAACAGTCCATGTATTTGCATTTATAAGTCAGTTGCAGGGCACATAGACATTTACACTTAAATTCTTCAAGATGTATTTCTGAGAACAAAAGCATTCTTCTTGTAAAAAAAGAGTAATCAATTTCAATTTCAGACATTTAACATTTTTGCAATTGCACGGTGGAAAATAGGGTTCATTTTCAAATTTGATCCAGTCACTTAATTTATTTATTTATTTTTCTTGACTTATTATCCAGCCAGAATCACACTTTGTGGTAATTTTTTTGATTCTCTTTTAATTGGAAAAGTTCCCTCAGTTTGTTTTAGATTATAAGTTTTAATAGCTATATTAATAATACTAAATAATTTTACTGTATAATAAAATAATAACCTATGATAAGAATGAAAACATTTCCTGATAATGTAACATTATCAATAATCTAGCTTTTAGAAATTTTAAATACTAGTACAATAAGAATGAATCACATGATTTTGGTGGTATTACTGATGGTGAACATTTTACTTTGCTTTCAGTTTTAGTCCTTGGAAGCACTTTAAAATTAAATTACATGGTTTGTGATTAATGTACTATAATGTCAAATATATATCTAATTAATTATGAATAAATTAATAATGATCCACAATGTTTTAAGTTTGCATTTTGTTTTGTTGAAAAACTAATACTTACACTACTTTCTTTTGGCCTCTGAATTACTATTTAATATTATGTTGAACCTTAAACATATTTTATAATTATGTTTCTAATGTAATCTTAAGATTAATAAATAAATTCTTAATTATAATTTAGTAGTCAACAACTGAATGCTTACTTTATAATATTGACCATTAAAGATAAAATCTTAAATTACTAGTAGCAAGACTTTGAAGAGTATAGGTTTACATAAATTAAAGCCTCATAAATTCAGAATATATTTTTTCTTATAGTAATTTAAAAAATGAAAAATATTGTTTCTTTTCTGAGAGTTATATTTTATTGGTATGGAAAGCAAGGTTGCACATTTAAGTCTTAAAACTATGGTAAACTCTAGAAATCTTTTTAAATAAATTAGAAAACTTCCAAAGCCGACTATACTGACTTTTTAATGAGTGCTAAGCATTGAGTATTTCAGAATTATGCATGTTTTAAATGTATTTAAGCTGAATAACATAAAAGATTTTTACCTCAAAACACAATATGTATAAGAAATATATAAATTCTTATTGGACCAATAGCACTATAAGGGTTACATAATTAAGTTTATAATTTTACATTGATAATGTTGAATAACATATCAGAATTTTGACACTTTTTGTGCACTAAAATTTTAAATTTAAAGACACAAGTTATAACAACTCATAAAGGATTTGTTGAAGTTTTAGTGTATTAAAATTAACAAGTTATCACACATTTTGCTCCAATGTTGTTTGGAAAGTAATATCTGTTAGGTGCATGACCATTAAAACACACATGAACAAAGTATCAATGGAAATAGCTCCAAAGGTTATTGCCTAATTGTAGGGTTTCAAGCATGGACTGTAATTAGGTCAGAATGAAAGCAAAAGAAGACATAGTTAAATAAGCACTTGGAGTTCTTTAGTTTTGCTTTTGGAGCAATGATCCAAAAAAGGGTGAATATATTACTATGAATATATTCACTTTATGATTAAAGAGGAGACTTCTCAAAAAGACTTGAGGTACGATTAATCAAGAAACGTCTTTTCAAATTCCTTATGTATATGATAAAACATGAAAGGGCCCTCACAGACACTCTTCTCAATTAATGAGCTCTTAATATAATTTCATGTAAAGTCATTATTATTTTCAATATTATCTAATCAAACTGAAATCTGTTTGATAAAAGCAAATACAAATCCCTCTTCCGTTTGGGATAATGTAAGTAGAACAAAAAGCAATTTAGAAAGCAATTGAGATTTTTTTATGTATATGAACTTGTGAACCATTAAAGAACTGTCTCAAGTTAAATATCCAAATGTTTAGAAAAAGGGACGTAATACTTTCATAAATTTAAACAAAAGCAATCTGAAAGCTAGAATGCCATAGAGTATAAAATTAAATATTGAGATAATATGAGGAGTAAATATTCTTTAGGTTTTCATAGTCTTGATGTTCAAATATGTGCTTATGAAACTGTGCTTTTGTAAAAAATTATTTTGATTTTTTAGATTCATAAGACATGAGATAATACAAATATCACAATTGTGAAATATTTCATTTTACCCTGATAAAGAAAATACACGTAGATTAAGGAAAGCTTGCTATGCACACTAGCAATTATAATAAAGAACAGAAAATTCATAGTCTCACAACCCTAAATTAAACAATTACAGCTGGTACTCCAGTCATTCAGAGAAAGTTTCCACAGTGAAAATATTATATATTTATATAATTTGACCACATTACATGCAGATTTTTAAAACTTTATAATATTTTGCATTTTACCACCACTAAAATAAATTGTGAAACATATTCACATTCAAAGTTATGCAACTTCACTTTTCAGATAAGCATATACTTGTCTACATAGGACAAAGTAAGTCACAAGAAATCTCTGGCAAAATTTAGGAAAAGGACTTATTTCTTGTCGGATAGAAATGATTTCATATCTGGAAGATTAAATTTGGTACCTGGGCAATAAAACAACTGGAAAAGTAACAGCTTTTAAAAAACTGCAAGAAGATTTGCTTGACAGTTTATGAATCACCATGCAGGTATATGAAGAAAAATATATACTTCTGTTTAAGAAAATCTGGAGGTAAACATGAAAAATGATCACCTTTGGTTTACAAAACAGATATAGTATAAGAAAAATGACATCTTAAAAAACAGTTTATCTACAAATAATAGTGGTATTCCTGACTCGTGTAATTGATGATTTTGGTATGAGTAACAGTAATGACCTGAGTAACACCAACATGATGATAAAAAAAGAGGAAACTCTTAATTGGGTGATTCAAAATGTGAGAGAAGTTATTATTTCTAGGCAACAATATTTCACAAATCTTTGAAAGTTGGTTTCTATTGAATCATTTTAACCTAATGTCTAATTTTAATTATTTTTGAATCAGGGCACAATCAACTTTGACAGTTGTTTAAATAAGATGCTTATGCAGTCTAGGAGGAAATCTAAATATAAAGTTGCCAGGTTATCATATTGTTAATGAGTACCACTGAATAATTCAACACCAATAATAACAGGGGCTAAAACTCCAACCTATATATCTGTATTATACTTCAAGATGATGATTCACTTCTAATAATCAAAATAAGTAGTACCTTTTTTAAACTTCTTCAAGTTTTTTAAAAACCTGTTTTTGCTTCATTCATTGTGTCAGGAAAATAAAAGAGACAGAGTGGGACAGCTGAGAAACTAAGCTGGAACTTCATGTTTGTCAGATGGTTAAGCCTCTGCATGCCCAGTTTCAAGGACAGGACAGGGATTTAAGACTAATTTCAATTTCCTGATACATATATATATATATATATATATATATATATATATATATATATGTATCGAAAGTGGAAGGTGAAAGAAAAAGCCTTTGGACTACACATGACAGAGCTCTTTGACATCATCACATCTTTTTGAATTCTTATTTCTGTGGTTTCCTTTTATTTTAAACTAGAGTCAAGTTTAAAGGTGAAGAGGAAGAGGAAGCTGCATTGTGGTAAAAATTGACTAATCTGTCATTTTAAAGAGATCTTCTGAAAAAACAACAGGAATTTTTAAGGTAGTATTTATAGCTTCTTGGATGGTTTGTCAGTTCAACATCACTGTCTCACGGATTTTTTTTTTAAATTTTTTATTTAAAGGGATAAAACAGAAAAAGGAGAGAAATATTACAGAATTTCAAAAAAAAACAGTAAGAAATCACTAGCTGATAAACTACATGTTGCTCTTTTAGAAATAGTTGTTCAAGTTACAAAATTAAAGCGCACAAAAACATGGGCAATTTTTTTCTTTACAAGAGTCATTAATGTCTTCGTGAAGAGAAAATGTTTAGAGAAAAATGTGAAACATATTTAAATAAAGAGTGAGGTAATAGCCATAAGCTATTTCATGCTTACTTATGCTGATAAGCACTCACAGGATTTTATGAATATTTATTTTTTGAATGGAGCCTACATCTAGAGTATGCAAAGAGAATTTTAGATGAAAACATGCAGGGCTTGGAATTGACTCGCAATATTGAATTTAATTTTGAATGTCTATTTTGAAAAAATGCAGAATTATCTTACAGTTTTTCTATTGTTAGTCTGATAGAGACACTGAGATAAAATATAGCAAACTGGATGGTTTAAACAGTAGAAATTTACAACTTACACTTTGGGGCAAAAAGCTAATAGCAAGAGAATTTCAAAGCATTAAAGAAGAATCTTTTCATGACTTCTATTTTTTGCAGCTGTTGAGATTCACTTTCACTTAGAAATATTACTCTGATCTCTACTTTCTTGTGAATATGTTACCCTGCTACCTTACAGGTGTTTTTAGATTTCCTTTTATCCATCAGGACACAGTCACATTATCTTTGTGATAACTTCAGTTTAACTTGATTATATAAAGGATTTATTTCTAAATAAAATCATGCATTAATCAGTTTTCCCATTGCTTGGACAAGATAATCAATATCTACATTTTAAAGAAGAACTTTAGGACTAGGGTTATAGCTCAGTGGCAGAGCCCATGCCTGGCAAACATAAGGTGGTGAGTTTGATTCCAGGTAACAAAAGAACATTAATTTAGCTCAAAGTTTCAGAGGCTTTAGTCCATGGTGGTCTAGCTCCAAGGCATGAACCTTGTGGTTGAATTGCATAGTAGCACAAAGCTTTTCAATTTGTGGCTGCAAAGAGGTAGAGCACAGAGGAAGAATGCCAGAGAGAAGGGAGCTAAAGAAGCAGACAGGGTCTCCAAGGTCTTGCCCTCATGACTCACTAAAGCGCACTTAAACAGGTGCTTTGTTAATCTGCTAGGCAACTAATAATCCCATCAATACATTTGTCAGTCATGATTATTGATCACATTATACCATTTATCAACTTGATACTCAAACATATCTCTTTAAGCTTCCAGAAAATAGCAAAATCTCAATTTCACCTACCATAACGTAATTATCCTGCATATACCCAAAGTCTTGACAGTTACAAATTTGTTCAAAATTTCAAGTCAATTCTTGCAAATTTCAAGTCAAAAACAAGTTGCATAGTGTCAATGTACAATGGACTTAGGTAAACCATCACGTTTTAAAAAGAATAAATACAGGATGGAAAAGAATAAGACCAAAGTGACAATGTAAACCAATAAAGCAAACAATAAATCCAATAGTTCTATGTCCAGCATCTGGGTGCATTGTGGTGAGATAGGAGTTTCAATTTGCACAGGCAGCAACACTATTTGTGTCCCTGTTGGTTGCAGTTCACCAGATCTCTCTGTTGGGCTACTGGGATGGCTCTGCTTGCACTCTATGACTTTTCTTTGCAGATATTCTATATTCTTCATGTTTCCACTACACCTTCAGCTTCATTCCTGCAGCTTCATGCCCCCATGTTTAATCAGCCTTTAATCCTGCCTAGAGCTCAAATGCTGCAACACTTTTTTTGTTTGCTTTCTTTCCAAATCTGGATGGAAGTTTTTCTTACCCAACAACTCTTGCACTCTGCATGCCTGACACACTAGCATCACATGGACAACACTGAGGTCTGCCGTTGGTTGGAACAGTAGCTTTTTTTCTTTGGAATATAAGGGTAGAGGTCTCTGAGTGCCTGTGTAGATGACAGAATAAAATGAAGGCTGATGGTACCTTTCCCTAGGCTACCATTCTTGAGCAGGGATCCAGGTGTTTTATTCTCAAATAAAATATTTACACTTTTGTATCCTTGAATCTGAGAAGGATGGAGTCTTGCTCATTCCTTAGATGTCCTTAAAAATAATCTTTCTTTTGCTTTTTAAGGGAAATAATTTCTTCAAAAACAACACTTTCTTTTGATTCAATTTCTTACTTGGTTTTTCTGAACATAAATTAAAAAATTTCAAATGTTTTTGACCTGATTTTTTTTCTCTAATTCTCAATATAAATCTGGCTAAATGTAGGCAGTAATTTCCATTCCAAATCCTGGACATTGGGCTCCCTTGAAATGTCCTCTCAAAAATTAACAGGCCTGCCACCTTTAAATTTATCAATGATATCTTAGGACATGAAAGAATGTAGACAAAATAATTGCTAGTCTGTAACATGCATGGTCTCCAATCCAATTTCCAATAGAGTTCTGGGTCCCCCTGAAATTTCATAACCTTGTCTCCTGCTGTTCCCATTCCTAGTGTTCCTATGAACAATCTGGTCTTCTGATTCTTAGGTCAGAATCACTCATGAATTTCTACTTAGAGGTTTGCTAGTATGCATCATCAAAACCTTCAAAGCCCTCCAACCAACCAAATCTGTAGGCTTCCAATACAATATAGTCATAGCAAAACCTCTATTATTCAAACCAAATTCCTGTGTTAATTAATTTTCCTATTTCTGGAAGAAAAAAAGTACCCAGCACACAGTTTAAAGAATGAGAAGCTTATTTGGCTCAAAGATTCAGAGATTTCAGTCTACAGTTGTCTAGCTCCAAGGTAGGGACATTATAGAGGAAGGTGTTTACTTATGGTGACCTAAAAGTCACCATGTTCCTTACTTCATGGAGCTTAATTCCAGGTAGTCTATAGACGGAGCACAGGGGATGAGTGCTGGACAGGAAGGGGTCAGAAGACCTAGGCCACCATGTCATGCACTCATGACAAACAAACACACCCTGCAGCATGCTTTAATGATTTGCTAGACATCTCTTAATGTAAGCATGTTGAAAATCACAATTAACATTCACAGATCATATTCACAGATATTAGTGATTAGAATTTTAATATATTTCAGAATTCTATTGTATGCATAACAGATATTAATACTTCAACAATTCTCATTAAATTTCTGATCAAGTATTTTTGAGTTTACAATTTGAGAACTCCTCTCTGCCCTTATCACTAAATATTAAATTCATTCTGTGTCTAGTGGTGGTATCATTATTTCCACGTTATCCTTAATTCATTTGAATTAAGGACAATGGTCATTTTGATTTCAGGGTAAGAGGCAGAAGTCATGGAGTATCAGTAAATAAGGTTTGTGGTCAAAGCCCTCCATGTTTCTGGAACCTGACCTTTGGATGGCCTCAGTAATGGAATGTACTTTATTTTGGACCACACATAATAAAGGACTTCTGTAACTGCTTTAGAAAGTGACAAGAATGATGAAACAATTGTGTTTGAAGTGAGGGGTAATAATTTTGAGGAGTATTAGTGGCACTATGTCTTTCACTGTAATAATTTTTAAAATTTAAATATTCACCACCTATTTCTATCATTCCTCCTATTAATGGGTAAGGGGTTTTAAAATAAACAAGCCAGGGATGTTTAGATCCAAAAGCCCAACAGACAGAAGTAACAACTTATAAAATGTCAAGTTTAATACTCTCTAGAATTCAAGTCTTTTCTTTCTTTACACACATATACTATTCTCATGCTTTAAGTAGTTAAGTTACATAAAATTTGAATGATGCTTTGCCTTAGCAGTCACTCCCTGTTACACAAGTTTCAAGGTCAGCTTGTGGTGATAAGTTCGAGTTTCCCAGGTTTTTCTGGAGAACCCACAAAACCCTGCACAAGTGCAGCTTCTCAGCTCCAAAGGTTTCCTCACAGCTTTAAGATCTTAACACAGATACCTCATTCCCCAGAATATTTAATCAGTTTTGAATATTTCAACATACATAGTAACACTGAAAACTACAAATTAATATTCTAAATGTATTAAAAATGCTACTTTAGGATTTGGAAGTGGGAATGAAGATCAGCTAAAGGGAGGTGACCAGAAGACCATCCTGAAGGATATGGTGTTAGAGTGAAGAACAATGTGTGGATTCAGACTGTCCTTCAGAGCTGGACCTGACTAGGATGTGTGCGGGGGAGGAAGGCACCTAGCTGGCAGTGGGGAGTACCAAGAGGGAGGCCTGAGTTTTTACTCCATGAGGACTAGTAGTTCTGTCTACTGAGTTGAGTGTGGCTGAAACAAATTTGGGTGAAAAGTCAAGAGGTTAAGAATTTTTTAACAAATATCATGATGCATTTTTTTCATATATTCAGAGCATTGCTAACCTAAATGAAGACAGGATACCTGAAAGCCATGAAGTTAGAAACTGACACTTGCAACTTTATTTACTGTCCATTCAAGGGCCTCACTGTCAGCTTATAAAATTCATCAAAAACTATTTAGGGCAAAAAATCTCTGGGGGGAGTGAGAAAAAATTCCTACCTAAAAATAATCAATTACTGGTATTTTTAATGCACAGAAACTACCTAGATGAGAATAAAATAAAGTGTTATAATTTGCAAAAGCCCATGAAATGAAAAATAATTGTTAAAAAATATCAAATTCCCAATGAAGTTGAGAAAAAAGAAGCCATTTCAGCAAACTCAAATCAGGATAGATATTCGTATTTCAAATTGGTTAGTAAGCAAACAGAAAATGCTATAGAAAAGTTTTACTCTGACATTTGGAAAACAGGTAATTTCTTCATATATTTATGAAGAGAATATGAATTACCATGGATTTTGGAGATGACTTTATGGCCATTTTTGAAGATTTAAAAATTCATCATGTGATCAATGTCCTATTAGTCACCTATCCAAAAATAAAAAACACTAAATGTGAGTGTATTTGTACAAAGTCATTTATTTTAACATCAGTTGAAGTGACTGAAAACAACTCAAAAAAATATATTCACAAGCAAATGAACAAATTTACGTTTTAAAAAACTGAGCAGAAGAAAGAAATAAGGAAAAAGAGAAAGACACAAAGGGATAAAGGAAAAGGAAAAGAAGTAGAAAAGAAAGGAAAAGGAAGTCTATTTGCACAGAACCAAAGAAAAGAGATGTAACATTAAAATATTGCATTGTTATAAATAATGAAATAAATCTATGCATATTAAACTTTAGAGAAGCTCACACTCTTATAAAAAGCACTTAGCACATGTTCAGACACTTTTCACTTAACTAACATGAAATAGATATAATATTGTTTTGCAGTGTCGTGCTTGTTATACATGGATCTGTAGTAGGATATTTAAAAGAAATATGTGCAGTGATTCTCCCATAAAATTAGACCACAACAGAACATGCAGACGAAAGTATATCCCAGGGTCTCACACCGTTATTTCTCCTTTTTCTCCTTCATGCACCTCACGAAGGACATACCTCAAATAAATAAACATATTCCTCAAATAAAACAAACCAAAAAACATTTAATCTTCATCTTGCCTAAAGGAATACACATTCTTTATAGTTGTTCAAGGACACTAAGTAAAATTCATTCTTTCCCAAAACAGGGCTTGTTAATACTTACAAATCCTTGTTATAAACTAATCAAAGGTCCCTCAGTAGCAGATTGAAAAGTGAGTAACAAAAAAAAACTTGAAGGACACTGTGTAAGCGGTATAATTTGTTGTGATTCTCTGATGGATTCTGCAAGAAGAGAGGTTACAAATAAATGTCAGAGTGTTTTACTCAAGAAGTTTATAGTTATTAGTCTCAGAGAATGAGTGTTTGCACCAGTAGTCTCCAAAGTCCATGCAGTGTTGAGTCTAATGCTCTGTGTAATTGTAGTGGTAATATGGCCCAGTTCTCAGTACACTATTGTAAGCTTCAGCTAATTCCACATAATTTAAATTCCGCATCATGTCCTGAAGAGTGCCTCTCATAAACTTCCCAAATCTACCTCTTGCATTTCATTTGACCTAAATCTTCTTTTGTAACTGGACTGCAATTATAACTCTGCCTTAAAAAGACCACACACTTACCACTCTGTCTGGAGTGCTTTATTTTCCAATTGTCCAGCTCTTCCCCAAGTTAGCAAAACTTAATCTTTCATTTTTTTTCCCCTTGGTGAGCATTTTCACGTACCTAAGTAGAAAAACCCACTCAGTCCTTTAGCTACGACACTCAGTTCGTAAGTGTATATTAACAGAAATTTAAAAACCCTCAGCAGTAAATTTTTATTCTCCATGATAGCTGTCGGTTTTAGAAAATATCTCTTATATTAGATTGTGTTAGATTACCTTCTATATGTGTTAATTGATTAAACTATCATTCGATTATCATCTAAATAAATACCTTTGCAAAAGCAAAGTTTTTATCTTCAGAAAGATCTAAAAAATTGGAGTTAGCTGGGGTTAGGTTTGATATATTTTCTGTAATAATTTATATTTATATCACAAGAGAGAAACTATGTCTAGATAGAAAATTTCAACAACTGTAATTACTTTGACTGCATTTCAACATGTAAGAGAAATTATGTCACATTCTGGCCAAAAAAAATTGAATCAAAAGAAAAAAAATCAAGAAGTTATGTTCCCCAGCTTATAATTATTTAAGCTAATTTTTCCTCTTATGTTTAAAAATATCTAGTTTTCTTGGAATACCAACCATATAATTATATCTTTTGTTTTTTATCAGAATCAGACTTTATGTTGGATGTAATGATTCTGGCTAAAAGCACAGCACCATCATTATTAGTTGAGCACAGTAAAAGTAGTAAGTGCTGGTAATATTAATGTTGGCCAGAGTACTTGTCCTGGGAAAGAAAATATATATTTGAATTTTTTTGTGGTATTAAGTACATATTTCAAAAATTAATGACTAGAAAATATCTAGGAAGTCATATAGAAATATTATTTTTAAATTTTCTCTACATGGTTGGAAGGATTGAAATAAAGAGAAGACTTTTTGTTTGAAAGTAAATGCTGGGTGTATATATGTACCTACACACTGGACCAGATATTTAATGTAACTGTGTCTGTGTATAAGATTAACATGTCTAAGTAAGAAGATTAATTTATACTATTTTAATTTCTAAATTTTTGCTCTAACTTGTTTTGAGCTATTTTAAAAATTGAATAGAGAAAAAATAAGATCTGTGTTCCCAAGCTATCATATAACTGGCTAATATGGTAATAATTGGTGAGGCAGAAGCCAACAGAAACAGGAAATTTATTATCTTCACTTCCACTCCAACAATAGATACACATGCCTAAGTGTTATATTCTTAATTTGTGTGCTTTGACACTACAATTAACTTGTTTTTAAAATTGAGAACAAAGGGAAAATAAAAAAGTAGCAGCTTCTGCCACCTGTACTGCAATTATACATACTCCCTTTGATCCCCAAGGTAATTGAAATGAGCTGAGAAATATAAATGAGTAAAATAAATAAATATTTTATATTTGTACCTTGTAAAATTAAGCAAAACAATCTTGTAAACAATAACTGCATTAGAATGGAGAATATTAAAAATTCATTTACCACAATTACACAATTTTTACATTGGACAATAAAGTTATGGAGTTAAATGTTCTGATATCCCAACACTACATTCAATATTTTTAAGCAGAGAATTATATTTGTGTTATTAAAAGTGTGCTGTTATCTTGGTTTTTAACTGGCTTCATTAGAGATACCTCTGTGGGAGACAATTAGCCCAGAATTCTCTTCACTTTCTTGGTCCCTCTGTCCCTTCAGTGTGATACTCTTCCCCATCTTGTTTTGTTGTTGTTGATCTTCTTCAGATGAACTTTTCTGGGGGTGTATAAAAGCATTAAAGTTTCTGAAGTCTTGGATATATTTTTAATTTTTCTTTAAAGTTGATATTTTCATGTGTGATATCCACTCTTATAACATTAAGGCCTTGTTTTTTAATTTATAGTTTCTATGTCATTGCTGAGATGTGCAATATCACACAAAAGTTTTCTTTTGCATACATTCTAGGTGATCAGCTCTGAAAATGACCTTTTCTTAATTGGCAATGTTTTGAAATTTTGCAAGGAAGAATCTTGTTATAATTTGCTATATATCAGTACAGCTTTGTATTATGAGGATATATCCTCTATATTACCAATTTTTTCTATTATTTCAATGAATTTTCTCTATCTTATTCATCTTATGAAACCAAATATTAGACACCTTAAATTCAATGTTTAGCCTCTCTCATAAACTCCATTTCCTTGATTTTTATCTCTATATTCTAGGAGATTTTCATGGTGTGATTTTTCAGTTCTTTCATTTTTTGTTTAATTTAACAAATTCTTAAATTCTAATAAATTTGTGCTTCCACCTAATTACTTATATTTATAATTTGTTTGGTTTTTTTTAGTTTCTCTTTGATTCTCATTTTAAAATCATTTACTATGAATTACATTTCCTGTGTTCTTTTGCAATCTATTAATATTATGCAACTGTTGTCTGTTCTTTATGTCCCATTCCACTGTTGAGCAGGTGACAAGTTGATGTCATTGTGTCCTTGTGTAATTGTGCATACATTCACCTTTGATAAGATCTTAAAAAAGGAAATGTGGACAGATGAGTTCCAGTATTCTGTTACACTGAGTTCTTAGTAAATACCATAAGACTAGGAGGTGTAGAAGCATGGCCATTGGCATTATGGCTTCTTAGAGTTGTATAAATTTTAAAGATGACTCCAAATTTTTTCCCTTTTTGCTCTCAAATGGAATCTCATTGAACACTAGAAGGAACACTAAATATTTATGAACACAATAAGATGATCAAATATGTGTGATTTATATTTCAGAGTTTGTATAAATCATGGAACCAAACCTATTTGATCAGATTCAAATCCTGTGTGCTTCTCATATAATCAGCAGAGTGATATATTTCTTTAAATATGACAGAAATATTAGAAAGAAGATATCTGTAGGCACAGTTAATATGCATTAACCATGGTGCTAACTGAAGAATTAACTGTGAAGTGACAATGGAGATTTGTGACATGACAATGACTCAGTACTTTCTGATGGTCAAATTAGGAGAGTTGTTATAGTTTGTGTTTGGGTATCCACCCAAAGCCTCATGCAGTCATGGAGATGGCTGAGTCTAGTGTTTGAGATTCATTCTTTGTCTAGTGCTGAAACTAGCAGTGTGAGTGCTGCACCTGACTAGAGGCAGATAATCAGCATACAATAAAAGGGAGGGCACAAAGAGTAATTATCCCTTTTTGCACTTTTTACTGTTGTCTCTTTCAGCAGCTGTGAATGGCTGTCCCTTAGCCATACCACCCAACCATGGTATCAGCTGAGTATAGGCTGAAACAACCAAAAGCTGTAAGCTAAATAAACCTTTCCTTTTTTCCCTTTGGGTATCAGGTATTTTGTTCCCACAATGAGAGAAAAGTAATCAAATCAGAATTTGGTGCCCGTGGAGTGGAGTGGTTGTTGTGATTGTAGCTGACCATGTGGTTCAACAGTCTTTGGGAATGACTTGTTGGAAGAGTTTGGAAAGGTTACAAGATGTCTCCTCAAAGAGTAGAGCTGGAATACCTTAGACTGTTCTATAGGGAGATTCACTTGGGTGTAGCATTCATACCCATAATCCCAGCACTAGCCCATGAGTCATTCACAAACTCTAGAAGTCTACCTCCATGACTGCTTTGGATGAACATCTAGACTCAAACCACAACCTTGCTTCCCTGGCCCCGCAAAAAGTGATGTACATAATTCATTCAAAAGAAATTTAGTCCATCTCTCAGAGTTGCCAAAGTCCTAAGAGTTTAAGCACTGCTGAAAAAACGAGGTCCAAAGAATCCTTTGTGATTTAAGGCAAACTCTTTGTTATGAGCCCCTGTACAAATGAGAAGATAGCTAAACACTTCCAACATTCAATAGCATAAGATAAACATTACCATTCAGAAAGGTGTAAACGTGGGGATACAGAGGAATGAGACCCAAGAAAGTCCAAAATTCACCTGGGCAAACATTAAGTCCTGAATTTCCATGTCTAGCATCTGAAGCAATCTGCTTGTGAGGTCCAAAAGGTTTGAGTGACTCCACCCCCACGGCACATCCAGTGGATGGAGTTCCCATGTACTTCTCTCTTGGGCTGGCTTTGTTCCCTCCTTATAGGTTTTTACAGACAATCTATGGTCCTGGCTTTTCCAAACTTCTGGGTTCTCTATTACATCTTTGACTTCATGCTCACAACTTCATACACTGCCCTCTCAGGAGCACACTGCCTGGCCTCCAAGCCTTCTGAAATTGAGGTGGAAGTCTATTCAACCTCAGAACTCTTGCATTCTCTGTGCACCTAAAACCAGTGCCATGTGGATGATGCTGAATTCCATTGCCAATTGGATCAGTAGCCAGGCTTCCCTCTCTCTTGGCCATAGGGGTAAAGTGCCTGGATCACTGAGAACTCTGAACCTGATTGGAGGAAAAGATGGTCTATGTCACCACCATTCTGGAGCCTGGGTAAGTAGCTGTCATTTTGGAACCTCATGCGGTTGCTGCCACCATTCTGGAACATGGTGCTTTGTGGCTTTTCCCTCCAAGCAAATTCTTTCACTTTTACAGTTCTGAGACCACAGATGTTGGAGATGCTCCAGTTCCTTCTTAACATCTTTTCTATTCTCCTGTTTCTTCTTAGTAATTTAGCTCTGCTCAGTTCTATCTTTGCAGTCCACAGTTTTACTGGAGTATTTTTCATGAACAAACTTGCAGTGATTTAAATGATCCTGCCAGGCTTTTTGCTCTTGATTTGCTATGTAAATCCCACTAAAAGACCACAATAATAGCCATGCCATAGTCTCAAAATTCAGCTGCCTTGAAATTTCTTCTGCCAGATCAATGAGTTCATTGTCCTCATTCTCAGACTTAGGTAAACTCTCTGGACAGGGGCAAAATGCAGACAAACTTTCTGCTAAGCCATAACACACATCATTTGGACTTCAACAACCTATGCAATCCTTTTCAGCAGAAACCATGTAAGCCTTGTCATTATTGATTTTTTTGGTTTTCTGAGCTCTGACCAGAATCTCCCATACAGAACAGCCTAAGGCATTCCAGCTCTATGCTTTCAAATGACAACTCTGAATCTTGCCAAACTCTTCCCACTAGCCATTCCCAAAAGCTGTTGAACAACATGGTTAGATATAGTCACAGCATGCAAAAAACAAAGTAATCAATGCAAAATTTGGTACTAGAAATAGGACTGTTGCTGTGACAGTTATTATCTTGTTTTGAAGCTCTATAATCCTTTCATTCATTTATTTAACTGATTTTATTCTATTTTGTTTTGTTTGATTTTACTTTGTACAATGGTAAGAGCAGCTATTTTGAAGAAAAAGAGACATTACTGTAGCCATTGCTGATTTCCTATCATCTTGTTTTTAAATCCTATAAAACTTTTTTTCTTTTATTTTGGTTGGTTCTATTCTGTTGTGTTTTACCTGATTTTATTATGTGTGATAGTGTGGAAAACTGTTTTGAAGAAAACAAGACATTAAAGTAACCATTGTTCATTTCCTATTGTCCATTGTGAAGTCCTGTAATGCTTTCATTCTTTTGATTGGTTTTACACTATTTTGTTATGGTGAATATTTTTGAGAGGTGAAGGCATAGAAAACTATTTCAATGAAAACAAGAGACATGATAGCCACTGTTGATTTCTTGTTGTCTTGTTTTGAAGCCCTGTGTTGTTTGCATTGTTCTGTTCTGAATTGCTTTGTTGTATTTTTTTTAATTCTCTTTAAAATAAAAAAAGAAAATAAATTAATTAATGTGGTAGATGAAATTTCAAGGCATTCAAACGTTCAGGCAATGGCATAGCTATCGTTGGAGGAGTTTTGCTAAATTTATGTTGCAAATCAAGAGCAAAGAGTCCAGCAAGGTGATTTAAATCATTGTATACTTGGCAGGGGAAAAGATTCAGTAAAGCTGTAGAGGGCAAAGTTAAAGCTGAAATCTGCTGAGAAGGAATAGGAGAATATAAAAGATGGCCTTTGGGCAACACAAGCAGCAGTGGGTCCCCATACTTTGCAGCTCAAACAGCAAAAATGAAAGATTTTGCTTTGAGGAGAAAGCACCATATTCCTGAGTGGCAGGAGCCACATTATGTTCCAGAATGCTGGTGGAGGCCACATGAATTTCCAAAATGGTGGTGGGTGCACAGGTTCCCAGAATGGTAACAGCAAAGAGAATGTTTTTCATAATAAGGTTCAGAGTGCTTAGCAATTCAGGCACTGCCCTACTGGCAAGATAGAGGGAATACTAACTATTTCTTCATCTAACAGCAGCCCTTGGCATTATCCACATGGTGCTGGTTTTAGATACACACAGAATTCAGGAGTTCTGAGGCTGAAAAGGCTTCCTCTTCAATTTCAGAAGGCCTGGGAGGTCAGGAAGTGTGACCATGATAGGATATTTTGTGAAGCTGTGCGTTTGAAGCCAAATGTGCAATGGAGAACTCAGAAGTTTGGAAAAGCCAGGACTGTGGATTGTCTGTGAAAACCTGAAAGGGAAGCAAATCCAGCCCAAGAGAAGTTGTGGGAGCTACAATCACAAGTGCCATGGGAGTGGAGTCACTCAAGAAATTTTTGAACTCAAAACCAGATTGCTTCAAATGCTGAGCATGGAACTCTGGGATTTAATATTTGCCCTGCTGGATTCTAGACTGTCTTTGGGTCCCATTCCTTTCTATCCACCTGTTTGTGTATTTTGGAATGCAATATTTATCTTGTACCATTATATACTGGAAGCGTTTAACTCTGTTTTCATTTGTACAGAGATTTATAGTTAAGAGTTTGCCTTAAATCTCAGAGGAGATTTGGGACCTGAACTTTTTCAGCAACTGACTAAATATTTTTGCATAAAGGATGTGCATGAGTCTTTTTAGATAGAATGTTAGGTCTTGTGTTTGGGTGTCTTCCTGAAGCCTCACGTTGTCATGGAGATGGCTGAGTCTAGCATTTATGATTGCTCCATTGTCTAGTGCTGGGAACGGTGGTGTGAGTGCTGTGCCTGTCAAGTGGTGGGTCTCCTGCATACAATATAAAGAAGGAAGCAGGTGTCCTCTTTCTTTTTGAACTTTTTCTCTAGTTGCTTATGTTATCTGCTGCAGCTGCCATGTTGTCCATCAGCCACACCATGTTGTCTTGGAGTCAACAGATTATGAACTAAATCTCCATAAACTGGGAATCAAATAAACTTTTCTTTCCCCCATTTTTGATGTCAAGTATTTTGTCTATGCATTGAGAAAAAAATTAACCAATATAAGAGTTTAACATGAATGCATTAAGAGAAAAACAATAATGGAAAGGGTGAGAGAGTAGCTTAGTGGCCAAGTGCTTGCCAAGCAATCTACTTCTCACACCAGGAACAGGAAAAAGAAAAAAATTAGGAGAAAGTCAACAATTGAAATCTTTTCCTCAGACACACACACATTTGGAAGACAGAAAGAGTATGCCTCAAGAATACAAGATCCTATCAAGAATACATAGGATCAGGGGATAGAATAGCATCAAGGCTGTTCCTGACAAGCATGTCTATTTCTTGCTGTGTTTTGCTTCTTTTCTCCTTCAAATTTCCTCTATAGACAGCAAGTAGAGAGTTCCTAGATTATTCCACAGGATATATGCACACAAACTTCCAAAATGAAGGAAAGAAACTTTGGTATTGTAGTCCTCATTTTGCAAAGAATGCTCTGGTTTTCTTGGGGGAAATTTCTCATAGTCCCATAAATTGCTCTTCTGAGTAGAAGAGCATTGAGGAGAAAGTTTTGCTTAGAATTTCTTCAAGCAAGCAAGAGAGATGAATCACTAGAAAAAAATAGCAATAATATGAGTTGGCTGGAATTTAAACCCAATTATTTTTTTCTGGGTGATAGAGTCTCTTAAAAATAACTTTTCAATGAGTGTTTACCAGATGGAAGTCATAACATTAGCTTGATGGTATATAAAACTGGGGCAAGAAGTAGGTTAGGTAAAACCATTAGGATTATGTCTGATGCAGTAAGATTGATGCTCTTATGAGAAACTATACCACAGACTTGTTCTTTTTGATATCTGTGAAGAGCAGACCTGAGGACACTGCCTATTTGTAACCAAGGAAGAGAGGCCTCACTAGAACCTGACAAGATGGGCAATCTGACCTTAGATTTCTGGTATTAAACATTGTGAGAAATTAAGGTTCTGCTATTTAAACTACCAAGGTATTCGTATTTTGAGATGGCAGACAAAGAAGATCCAGGTAATCATAAAACTTTTAGTGTTAATGGGAATTTCAGTAAATTTTTAAACAAATTTTCCTATTTAATAAATGAGACTACCGCAAAAATTATGTAAATAGCTCCAAGTTACTCTAAAAGTTACTCATAGAAGTGAAAATGGGTATCAAGTCCTCTATTTCCTGTGTCATAGCTCGTTAGGAATATTTATATCCTAAGAATCAAAAAGACATTTTATTTTATATGAACTAATATTGATAATAATTAAAACAACAGTTAATATCTGTTGAAAACTTATGCCAAACACTAAGGCAAAATCTCTGTGCATTATTTCATTTAATTATCATAACAAATCTATGAAGCAAATACAACTTTCTGATTCACTATCCCCATGAAATAATACATGGGAGATATTTGCAGTGTTATTATATAAAGTCTTGATGTTAAAGAAACTGTTTTAAATGAAAATATTGACTTGAGAATTAGTGAGTTTTACAACTACTCTATTTTCCCAGTGCCTCCCATGCCACAGCATACAGTTTGTTCTCACTTAATTCAGAATGAATGAATAAATCAATGAAGTGAATGTGGAGAATTTATTTTGGACACACCATCTATTAGATTTTAGGACATGATGGATAAACAGAATCAAACATTACTCTATTTTTTGAGTAGAAATAAGCCAAACAATTTTACCTATTCATATTAAAGTCAGTCTTACTGCAGAATGTAGCTTTCAGTATGACCACACACAGTGTAAAAACTCTGTACATGTGGACACTTAATCTCAACACTCATAACTCTTTGAGCTGATAATTGGTCTTTCTAATAACTTTTCTTTACCTCTTCTGAGAAACAGCAAGAGGAGTATATTTCTCTCTCACAAAGGTGATATGATGTATGAAATACAGTAGTTCCAATGCTTCTAAACTCTATTTCAATGAAAGGAGATTATTTTTCTTGTTTCTTTTAAAAATTATAATAACACATTGTATAAAATTTACCTCTTTGACTTCTTTCATTGGCATTAAGTACATTCACATAAATGAATAACTTTAATCCATCTCCAGGATTTTCACACTCCCAAACTCTCTATTCATAACAGCATAACTTCATTTCCCCCACAAAGCTATTTTTCCAAAAAGAAACAGACTTGTGATCTCAGTAAAACCAATGAAAATGAAATTGTACTGTAAGAAAGCATATATAAATTCCAAGCTCCAATACTAATATACTTTAAATGGGAAAAATAATTTTACTATTTTTATGCTGTAATTCATTAATAAATTTTACTTTATTTTTATGCTTAAAATTTTTATCTACCCCCTGAATTCAAAGACCCTCTCCAAAAATGGGCATCTTAGATGAACACACAGTTCTCAGATGAAGTTATACAAATGGCAAATAAATACATGAAGAAATGTTCACCATCACTGGTCATTCGAGAAATGCAAACTAAAACAACATTGACATTTTACCTTATTCTGGAAAAAATAGCTGCCATCAAGAAATCAACTGATAACAAATGTTGTCAAGGCTGTGGGTAAAAAGGAACTCTACTCCACTATTGGTAGGAATGTAGACTGGTGCAACCACTATGGAAATCCATATGGAGAATTCTTAGAAGACTAGGATTGGAGGCTCCATTCAATCCAGCTATTCCCCTCATGGGCATTTTCCAAGAAGAACTGAAAAGTTC
This sequence comes from Hydrochoerus hydrochaeris, assembly GCA_004027455.1. NCBI lineage: Eukaryota > Metazoa > Chordata > Mammalia > Rodentia > Hydrochaeridae > Hydrochoerus > Hydrochoerus hydrochaeris. The sequence continues at coordinate 221,634 of PVLA01001942.1, read as the reverse complement.
ATATCACAGTGACATATGTGCACCCATGTTCATAGCAGCACAACTTGTAATAGCTAAATCTTGGAAACAAGCAAGATTGCCATCAACTGCAGAGTGGATGAAAAAGATGTGGCATTTTTATACAATGGGATATTACTCAGCTATAAAAAAGGATGATCTTGAGGCTTTCATAGGTAAATGGAAACAACTTGAGACTATCCTCATTAGTGAAATAAATAAGAATCATATTTATAAATATCACATTGTGTCTTTAGTGTAAAAAGTAAATAAAACTACAAGTGTCATAAAACCAAAATGTGTAATTGCTATTGTAAAAAGAGAGGAAAAGAAAGTGCTCTAAGGGATATAACTGCAAGTATGTTTGAGTGTGTAGAATAGATGACCATATTGCTGGATCTTTGTTGGATCATTGAGCAGAACTGTTTGCAGTCTCACTGTTTGAATGTCTCCTCTTATGTATCCTTTAATTTTGTAACTTTAACAACTACATCCAAGGTGACAATATGTAACTTATCAACTAGTGATTTCTTACTGTTTTTTCTCTGTTATTTCTTTTTTTCTCTTAAAATTCTGTATTGTTGTTACTTTTATCCAGTTTTGCTTTTTTCTCTTTAAATAAAATTTTTAAAATGTGTAATTTCTATTGTAAAAAAAGAGGAAATAGGAAGTTCTATAAAAATATAACTGCATGCATATTTAAGTGTCTAGGATTAATAACCATATTTGTAAGTTCTTGTTGGATTGCTGGACAGATTTGTTTGCAGTTTCACTGTTTGAATGTGCACTTTGTATGCTTTAATTTTGTAACTTGAGAAACTATTTCTAAAAGGACAATATGTAATTTATCAACTAGTGATTTTTTACTGTTTATCTTCTTTTTTTTGAAATTCTGTAATATTTCTACTCTTTTCTATTTTTTTCTATTTAAATAAAAATAAATAAATAAATAAATAAAATTTTTAGCTAAAATTGTATGTTGCTATTAGTCTGAACAAAGAGAGTTAGTGCAAAAAATCAAGAGTAATTTTCAGATAACATATGAACAAAACAGTTCCTATATCTGTAACTATATATTAACATATCCTCTATGTTCTGACTATCATATTTCCCAAAATTTGTATTCCAAAATATTGACACTCAAGATGGCAATGCTAATAGCTCAGGTCTCTTGGGTTGGCGTTCAGTGATGTAGGTAGACCCCTCAGGAATAACGTAATTTCTGTGATTAAAGATGTGTAATTGAACTCGCTTACCTTTCAATCCTGTGAGCCTACAGCACACATAGCATGAAGGAGAATTCACAGAGCAAGGAAGCAGGTTCCCACCAGACACCGAGTTATCCCTTGACATTTTACTTTTCAGTCTCCAAAAGTCTGAGAAACAATTGTTTATAAATTATTCAATTTATGGCATTCTGGTATAGAACCATGAGGAGATTAATATCTAATGGAAAATTAGATGAAGAAAATAAATTAATGGCACATTATTTCTATGCTGTAGAGGACAGAACGGTATGGAAAACATATTATTTTCCATAATGGGAATGTACTTAAGGAAAATAGAAAAATTTTAGTGATGAAATTAGTTTAATAAATTTGATGGAATCTTAATTTCAGTAAGGAAAGTCTTAATATTACAAAGCAAAAGTTGGCCTGAGAGTAAATAATTTGACCTTATATCACTTAAAATAAAATTATCAAATTCAGTATAGAGTTATTTCAAAAATTAAAAATAGAAATTCTATTTGAGTCAGTTAGTCTCTAAGTATCTCCCTGAAAGAGCTAAAGATCATTTTAGAGGATACATTCCTACTCGTATTGATAGTGGCACATTTTTTGCAGAGGTATCTTTTTCAAATGAATGTTGGAAGAAAAGATGGAGTGATAAAGAGGAAAAAAAGGCAAAAGGGATGGAAAACAACTGAAGAGAAAAATCACAAAACTTGTGACTTCATAATTGGAAGGAAGCAAGTGTTGGAGGAACTGGAAAAGGCTGGAAGGGTAGGGTATAAAACAGGAAGAAATTAAAATATGTTATGTACATGTACCAACTCCCCATGATAAATTTAATTATTATGTGCTACAAAAATGTACTAATAAAATTATACTTATTTAATAGTATCCTTCACAATTATTTAAATAAATACACTTATTTTTAGAAAGGGTCAGAAACATGCATTGGTAGATCAAAGAAATTCTATAAACAAATCTAGATATACAGAATGTATCTGGCTAACTAGAAATCATTTAGCAATGATTTTGCGATTGCTTACATGCACATGAAAATTCTTTTCTAACACTTAGTTTTGCATTGTTAAAATAAAAAAAAATTAATTAGTGAAAAAGTATTATGACCTATTTGGATAAACATTAATAATTATTGCTTTGAATTCCTCAAAACCTCTTACAGACTAGACATGTTTTTCTTTTTTCTTTCTGTTGAGTTCCCTCTTTTGCATTTTAGTTAGATGGTAAAAGTAATTGAGCTGCATCATTTAGTAATTCTTATTTCACCCTTCATAAACTCTACTTTCTACCTCCAAAGTTACAATAGCATTAGTAATTCATGTTTCTTTTCTCCTGCCTTTTACTTTTGTGAGAAGATCTAAAATGCCCTTGGGTTTGAGAACTAAGCCAGTTGTCAATGAACATAATTTCTGGTCTATTTGTTAATTTGGCAATAATAAATGTTCACATCTGGTAATTTGCACTATGACAAGGACTTTGTTTCCACATGTTCTCTGACTGACACCACACTGTGTGGTTCAATATTAACATGATCTTGCTTTTAACAGGTTCAATTTATAACAGCCTTATCCCTCAAAAAAGAAAAGAAAAAAGAAAAAGAAAAAAACTCACAAAAGAAATAAATGTGTTTTCACTTGTGAAGCTTCATGTTACCATTTTTATTGGCCTTTCAGCTTTGTGATCAGATGTGTTTTAGAACAGAAATGAGCGTTCACATTAACCTGCCATCTGGAAGGGTGGCCTTAGTTATTTTTCGGTGGACAGCTGAACATCCTAGTTAACACCCAGCCCCACACATACTTGTTGTATCAAATATGCCTTCTAGTTACCTGGCCTCCAAAATAACTAACTGTAAAATTTTCAAGGAATATATTCAATAAAATTGTGCTAGACATTAGTGTTTGTCTGAATTTATACCTCAAAAGCAAAAGATTCATCTAACCTTTGTTACATGTTTTTTTAAAATGCTGTTTGGGTTGCAGACTAGAGTCTGCTTGCCTGGGTAGTACCATGAGATGTATATTGACTTTGTTATTTAATCATGCTTTTATGAACAGCAATGTTTTCATGTGTTTTCTTTATCATAGTGCTTTTTGATTCTTTTTGGTTGTCCTGGGTAAATGACAGTCTTGAAGCTTTGTTCACATAAATTAATTTGTAAAGAAATGAATATTTGAATTTACATACATGTCTATACTATGTATATGTTTATGCATACCAACAATCTGAAGGAAATCATTCAATTTGAAACTATTACCTTTGGAAGAATTTTCAAAAGTTTAAGCATTTTTTTAGAAGTACATACAGGGATAATTCTACTTCCCTGGATATTTTTGGAAGGAAAGAATTAATGTATGTGTATTTTAATATTTAATTACAGATTTTTTATTCTCTTATATAGGCCTGTAAATAAATAAGGCTGGGTGTAAATAAATGTGCATCCCTTTCCATTTTAGTTAAGAAAATTTAAGGAAAAGATTCAAATTAAAATTACTCATCCTTTAGAGCTGTAGAAAATCTTCACACCCAGCATTTCCTGAAGCTACTTCTTATGTACTCTAAAAAGAAGAACAGTTATTTAGGGATAAAACAGATAAAACATCTTAATGAAATAAAATCCTGGTATTATTCATAATAATAGTCATAATACCCTAAAATTACATGTATTTAAAGGGCTACTGTAAGCTATTTTTATAAATAAGATGACAAAGACAGTGACCAGTAATAACAATGATAATATTTACAGTGTTCATGACATGCATTCAGCACACATTTCTACTCTAATTTAATCTGTTGTCCAAATCCCTGATGTAAAATGACTCAATTGGAATAAGTTTCTTTCTGTCTTTCTGTTCTTTTATCTATTCCAGTTTATTAGGAGCAACTACTCTAGATAGCTCTCATCAAGGGGACTATCCTACATTAGTTGATTATAAATGCATTAGAAAGAGTAAAGGATGAAGTTGAAGAGGGTGTTGTCACAGATAATGAAACTTTTGCTTGGCTGGACAGAAACCTAAAGCTCACATGTCCCATAATCTGCTAGAGAGGGTTCTACTTGCTCCTGGAAGAACAGCTCCAAAGCACAGGTAGCATGGGTCCCTCTACTGCTGATACTCATGCCTGAGTGGTGGCCCCAATCACACTTCACCTCTCCTGTGATAGACCTGGGTGTTGTTAGGAGCAGAAAAATACATTTCCGTCCTTTCTCCCTTCCTTTTGCCTGACAAACCTCTCTGACAGACTATCATAAAAGGATTTCAAGGAAATGTGAAGAGAGTTCGCAAGTGATGTGTTGTGCGCTAGGTTTGCTTATGTGTTTGTTTTTGCTATTCAGCATGGATGGTACAGAGTACAAAGAGAAAAGGAAGAAGTAAAGTCAAGGGACTTTATGTTCAACTCTAAATAGTTGTTATCATGCTTAGTAGGTTGTGTAGCAAGTAGTCAGTGCATTAAAAAATGAATGAATTAAGGCAAATTTGAGGAGCAACAGGAAAAATGAATAAATGCTAAGAAGTCCTTTCTACATGGCTGCTGTAGCTTGCATGCCAAAGTTCCTGAAGGTTCATGTGTTAAAGATGTGGTCCCTTGTGGGGGATGTATTTGGAAGGTGGTGGAAATTTTTATGAGGTAAGCCTAGGAGAAAGGTTTTAGGTCACAGGGGAGCATGCTCTCATGGGGGTTGGGGGACCCTGGCCTAGGCCTCTTCCCCTGCTGCCTGGCTCATGAGATGTGTAGTTTTGTTCTCCATGGGCTCTTGCTCACTGACACCCACTGTGCTCTATGAAAGCTCAGAACAACAGGGTCCTTGATAGTGGACCAGACCCTCCACAACTGTGAGCCCCAATTCATGTTATCATAAAAGTCAGTCATCCCAGGTGTTTTGTTAAAGCACAATCATAGTTACCAAAAATCAAAGGTATTAATCCTATCTTTAAATATATGAAAAAAATTAAATTCTGAGCGAACTTTTCTAGGCAATTAACAAAATTCAAATCAATACGTGTTATATTGATCTCTGATGAACAAGCATGTCTGCTAGTAAATTTAGCTTGGTTGCATTACATGTCTTATTTGGCAAAGAGGGTTAGCTCTCTTGGTTGAAAATCAAGAAGATTCCTTATTATCACGTTTTTCTCTCATTTTTATACCGCCCTGGATGAATCTCACTGTTCCCTAAGTCTCTGAGGGATAGGGTTACCCATCCACTCATTCAGGTGACTGTCCCCACTCCAGTAAAGAACAAAGAAATGGTGTGAGGTTGTCTCAAAACCCAAAGCCTAGCAGAATAGAAGGGAACTGGGTCTGTTGGAGAATGAGGAAATCAGAAATGAGAGTCAGGCAAAGTTTTAGTTATGCCCCACATTCAGGGAAAAATTCTGGCCTTAGGTTCTCCACATACCTTTATTTCTGTGCATCATGTTTTACAATATGATATTATAAATGAGTGTTCTAACACTTTCACATGTTTTTTCTCTGTCTAAGAGCTATGAGGTATTGTGGGCAGACAGAATGTCTTATAATTCTTTTCATGTGGCAAAATATGCTTAGACCAAGAGACAACTTACAGTTTATTAAATCACATCACCCTATGACTTGTGAAAAAGTAGTGCCATGTATGAATATTGACACAGCATTATAGCTCCCAAGACCCTGTAAACAGTTTTTTGACAGGAAATTTTCAAAAGGACATGAAAAGGAAATAAAAACTAGGATTCATGATAAAGCATTAAAACTAGTCTTTATTAGAGTATGACAACTGTGTGAAAGTATGCCCTCCATTTGGAAATATTTTTGGAAAAATATTAACAAACTTTTGCAAGAACTCTGTGCAATTAATCAGCAATCGAAATACTAAGATTTAAGAACTTTCTGTGATAAAAGATGTGTGATGAAGTGTTCAACACTCATTTCACAAAGACAACATTATTTTATGTTTTCACGTAATGGAAATATTCTTCCTTCATAAACAGCCATATAGATGTAATAACAAATAAACAGCACATATGTATATATAAATAACAATGATATTTAGTTTTAAGGATCAATAAAAACTAAAACAACATTCATGAGAATAAAAGACTACATACACAAATAATCTTCAACTATAGTTCTGTAAGTAATGATTAGTTTTACAGTAATGGATGGTATTTAAATAGCATTTGCATAGGAAAAAATGTGATGACATCTGTTTGGGAGACTGAGCCCAAGTCATGAGAATTGCTAGTTGGAGCCCAGGCTTGGCCAATTGGAGTCTTAGTGAGATTTTTCTTTCTTTCATTCTATCATTTTTGATACTTTTTATATCAGATTAGGGAAGTTTCCTAAAATGATTCTTTTTATGTATGTATTATGGAATAATGAATGTATTATGGAATGTATTTCATATTATGGAATGTATCTCCATAATATATTCCAATCTTCACAATGAGTTATCGGTATCTCATGTTACTGGAATTGATTTACAAATATTTGGTTCAGGATTTAACATCTATGTGGGAACGGTGGATTTGCATTTTATTGTTGTGTGACATCTTTGTTGGGTTTTGACTTTAAAGATAAAATTATTACACTAAGTGAACGGAGAAATATTCTCTTGATTTTATGCCTTCGAAGAATGCATACAAATTTGTGTTATACAAAAATGTAGTGGAACTTGCTAATCATGTTGTTTCAATTTTTCATTATAAGAAAGATTTTAACAGATTTAGTTCATTAACAGATACTAAATTTTTAATAATTCTATTTATTCAGTATTCATTTTATGTATTCATTGTATATACTTTTTTCATCCACACTTTCAAATTCATTAGTTAAAACTTATAATAAACTTTCATAGTGTCAAAAGTGGTCCTCTTTTTTATTTTTTATCAGGATTAGATTTCAAAAATAATGGTTGAGTGTATTTAGTAATATTCACTCAAAAACTAAAATTGACTTATTATTCATTTTATGGTACTTTATTTTACTGATTTCTTGGTTTTTATTGGTTTTTAATTTAAATTTTCTCTTCTCTTTCTTAAGCATCATGAAACAAAACTCCAGACTGATCCTTTGAATGTTTTCTAATGTTGCCTCTCATAGTTATTCAAGACAATGTTGAAACTGTGACTTACCTGGTAATTCTTTATATAAACTATATTTAGCATATTTTCATTATCAGGTCAAAATATCTTCTCATTTCAGTAGTAATTGTCTTTTCATTTTGTTCTGTTACTTGTTTAAGCTGTTGGTGATTTCCTCTTTTAATATGAATGATGCTTTGTTTCCCCTGACAACAAAGGATGTGCACCAAACAAGTTCTGTTCTTGGTACTTTGTTGAAATTTGCTTTAAAAAACAAAGTATGTTCAATTGTGGAAAAAGTACATATGTTATTAAAAGGTATGTGCATTCAACTTTTACTAATCTGATAATACTGGAAATCAGATTTGAGTCTTCATTCTTCATATTGGTATTTCTATATTATTTCATGTTTCTTTAAACTATTTCGTATGTTTATACTTCTAGGTGTAATATCCATTTTTAATTTTTCCATTTTCTAATATATTAACTTCACTGATATTACTACATTTATCAGTCTTTACAAAATTATAAAACATATTAGTACTTTATTCTCTCTACTTTTACAGAGACAAGATTTTTTTGAGCTTGTCTGTTTTTTACCTATCTTCATATTATATATATATATATATATATATATATATATATAACTACCTATATTCATATGAAATTATTCCATACTCTGTAGGAATAGAAGAGTTTTAAATGTTTCTGACCAAATTTATTGTCTAAAACATGCAAAGATGATTCAGATCCATTGTCATGTTAATTTCTTGCTTTTAACTAGATTTTGCTGTTAATTTTAAATAACAATTTCTAAAATAGTGTAACGTTAGCTGCAAATAATAGAGGCCTACCCTGACTACCTCTGTCTGAGAGAGGGTTCACAGAGACTGATCAATTTTTAGACAATTAATCTCTGTGGGCCCCTTCTCAGCTTATCTTTTTGAGTCAGGTAAATTTCTCAGCTTCCATTTGCAGACTTATATTCATGCACCTGCTGGTTTACCATGACTGAAACATATTACAATAAAATAACCATAAGTGCCCCAAAGTCCTTATGACATTTTGGGCCCAATGTGCACCAGCAACTAATCAAATTGATATCTGCAACCTTTGATTTAGCCTCCAGAAGGCTCGCGTTCCCTCACTGCACTCCCGATAAAATCGGCGAGGACAGGTGGCAGTACTCACCTGCTCCACGCATGGCTATCAGGACTGAGCAGGGCAGGTGTGTGATACATCAGGCTCTCATAAACAGGTAGTGGTAAGCAGATAATGAGGACGTTTTATTTCTCCCTGTTAAACTTCATATTTTATTTAATTTCAAATTATTCTTGCACTATAGTACGGGTATAGAATATCACAATTTTGGCTCTCATTTAAAGTTTGCATTTATATACTTCAGTGTAAATTTTATACACAGAACTATTTTAAGGTAGCAAAATACTGTTTCATAGAAAGTAATTTATTTCCATGGTCTACAAAAATAGTTTATTTTCTACATGAGAAGACATAAATTTGAGAACACGTATTTAACTGATATTGTTCCCTTACATTTTTAATACTTCCTCTAGTATGCTCATTTTCTGAGGGTGGCCATTTTAATATCTTCAATTTTTTTTGTTAGTACCATCCTGTTAAGGAACTATAAAATTTATTTAATTTAATATAAATTGATACATATTATACATACCTCTGTGTATTAAGGATTATATTATATTCATTAGTCTTTTTATTGTTATTCTTCTGTATAGTAGTAACACTACATGTGAAATCAACTCATGTGAAAAATAACTAGAGGTAGAAGCATTCCAAATATCTCACTTTAATGTGAATTCAAATTTATCACGGAGATTCTATTTAAATTTTATAGATCAGAGGCAATTGCTAATATTTAAATTTAATCCTTACATTCAGACTATATTTATCTTAATTTTAGTAAGACAAGTATTCCAAGGAAGATAAAAAATAAATAAAATTTATTTTGCTGATCAACATTGTGTTCAGTTAGATGAGCATAAATGATTAGTGTTCAGATTAATTGGCAATGTTTTTATTGTTCCCAATTACAATTTTTAAGGAACTTTCATTTTCCTCCTGCTTTAGATTTCATCTTGAGTACATTTTACTAAATATCATGAATAATTTTCACCTGTTTTTGTGATTGGGCTTAGCATTATTTGTGTAAGCAGCTGGGTATTAAGCACCACACTTGTCTCAAGCAAACAAGTAAAATAGAAATTTTCCTCTAGCATTTAAGCCACATTATGTGCTTCTCAAAATTTTCACCTTGGAAAACTCAGTTCTCATTTACCCTTCTTCCAGACTTTCTATGTCAATTAACTTCAGGGGCAATCTAAAGTTTACTTCCCTGAATTGTAATTCTAGAGTTACCTAGAAATAATTTGTAATGTAATTTGGTTTCCACAATTATGTAACCATGGGAAAAATTATTTCAACTTTCAAATTCTTTTTAGAAAGTGGACATTGTGATAGTATGAAACATTATTTTAATGCAAATTAAATAAAACCATGTATATTAAGATTTTACTCCAATAGCTGGAACAAAATAAGTACTCTGAGTGCTAACTGCCTTATTGTCCTAGTGTGTAAACTTCTCTTAAGCTCAACTGTGTAACTGCTCAAACACAAAGTAAACTCACTCTAACGTACAGTTTAGTGTATAAAGGGGGCTTTGTCACTGGCAGGAGATTGTTAAAGGTAGCAATGTATGACACGCAGATAGATCCTTTCTGTGTTTACCTCCTCTATCTTCCCGTAGTGATGATGCGCATGGTGCTGGTGCTGGTGGTGATGACGCTGTGGTAAGGATGGTATCTATTTAGAGGTACTCTGGTACTTTAATCTTTAAAATCTCTTTCCAGAGTTATATCTTATTAAATCCCTACTAAAGTTACAATATTGGCAAACTAAAATGGGCTTGATTCATTACAGAGAGATGTTTTCTCTTTCATTTTTAAAAAATAGATGGTAATTCTCTTGATACAGTTGAGTAATAGATAAGCTCAGTATTACTTGGGCACAGTCAGTGGAGAGGCGTCTAAGAGAGAAAGATTCCACACTTATGTGGAGATTAGAAGTAAATTTTAATTTGTTTATAAGGTTCTCAAACACAGATATCTGTTCAATTAGTTATTAATTCATCTAGTGATTGTTTTATTTGAAGAAAAGCACTCAGAATTGAACTTCTTCACATTAATGACCAAAATCTATTACTGTGACTGCACACTTCCTCTGCCAAGCAAAGTGACCTGTGCTCTCTGAGAGTCCTGCCCAGCCTTCTCCTGTGCAGGGACTCAACCCCTTTGGAAGGAAGGTGCGTACAAGTGATTCTAAAACCCTTGCTGAATGTATTTGCAAAGCACTCTGTAATGCAGAGTGCAGAGAGGGGCTCTTTTGGTCAAACTGAAACTAGACTGTACATTCATAATCTGATTCTTTACTGATCAGACCCATCAGCACAAAAAGTTAATGTAACTTTTTTTTTTCATTTTTAACCACTTAAAATAAGTCCCTCCTCTTACACACAACTTCTGGGTTGTTTTCCCTTATTTTTTTTCCTTTTAAAAATAGTGGATCCTTGGTGAGTTGTGACATTTACCCTGTAGCATATTCTTTCCTTTTATTCTACATGTAGGAAAGGATCTCTTTCACTTCTCTGGAAATTCCCACACAGTGCTTAGGAAAACAAAAATGGGCACACATGTTCCATGTACATTGCACATGGTACTGAATAAGTGGCTACATCATTGGATCTCAAATAGAAGGTACTTAAAAGATACTAAAATGTATTGATATTTAAATATGTCCCACAGAGACTAAACTTGATTAGTGATACTGATATTTTTCAAAGGACAAGTGATTCTAGCTTACAGTACCTGCAGAGGACTAATAGACTAGACTGGGGATTTCTAGTCATGGCAAATTTTACACTAGAGCAGTTAAAATAAATTAACCTAAACAGTCTTTTGTTTAAAAAGGAAAACAAGCAAAACCAATTAAAATACCAAGATAGAACACACCTAATGATGCTACCAATCAGCTGGTGCAAAATCTTCCACTAGAAGTCAGAAGGAAGCCACTTCAGTGTTTTCCCATTCAGCAGCCATCAGGAATTTCATCCTATTTCTAACCACTGGGGAAAATAATTTTGAATGGTGTAATACAGGCCAGATATTCATCTTACTCAATCTCTTATGAGGAGACACATTGAAACATGGTTTTGGATGCAGCTGCTTAATGAAACGTTTGTGTTTTTAAAAATGTATAAACAACACAAATTCCTGAAAAAAACTGATTTATTAGATCCATTAAAAAGTAAAGAACAAAAATAGTTCTGCTATTCATGAAACTTCTAAAAACATTTAAAATTTCAGGTACAAAAACAAGCATATTATATGTAGCATGTAGAGAATATTTCATAGATGTTATGTCTTTCTCCTATTTTTAATTTGTTTGCTTTTTCTCTTACTGCTAGGCTTGAACCCAGAACATTGCACATACTGGGCAACTGCTCTACCTCTGAGTCACACCAGTAAAGTAAACATTTTACCATATTTTGGTGAAACACATCATTCCAGAATGCTCCTTCTACTTCACAACACTTTCAAGTGTATATTACAATATTTGTTCATTTTCATAATCATTATGTACATAGACACATTTGGAGAAGTAGCAAATCAAATAGTCTTGTTTCAGAATTTCAATGTATACAGGATAGTATTACATCAGCAATTTTTTAAGGCCACAGTCTAAATAAGAGAGAATAGAAAATATAAAATAAATCTCAAAGAAAAACTTTGTTGCACAAATCATTCAGTTGTTCTTTTCATTAACTGATAACCAAAAAGTAACATGTTAAAAATAATTTGTCTAGGAATAAAAGTTGCACAAGTGCATGTCAAAAATAAAGCTCATGTGATGTTTTCTCCACTAGAACAACAGAATTATGGAAACACTTCCAACTTCTGCTGGACTTTCATCAGGGAAAATGAGTCCCATTGAAATTTCTGTCTCTCTGAGGGAACATCATTGTCACATTTTTCAGGTAAAGGATGGAAACATTCCTTTGTCTAAACAGGAACATCTCAAAGCAACTCACCTAAATTCCACACTACAAGATAGCAAGTAAAAACACTGAAATTCAAATAGAATTATGACCAGATGCTTAAGCAAATTGTTATCTCTTATGTAATCTCATTTTAACTAAAACTAGTACCTATAAATCAATCATCTAATTAAACATTTAAAAAGATAATGTTCCCACAGTAATTAATAAAAATTTAATTAAGCTATCTAAATTAGAAAGCAAAAATTAACTGGAGAGTTATTGTTCTACATACAACATTAATTCTTTTAGAGGATACCTACATCTAAATTAAAAGTATTTTCCTTTATTTCCCCCCCAATCCCTTTTAAATTTTCTATACTAAAGGTTAATGTTTCATACTAGAGGTTATTTACCATATTTTCTGGATAGTTTTAGACCTTTTTATTAAACCATGAAGCTAGCTCATGTGGTTAAAGGTGGCAAATTAGTAGTTACCAGAGTTTGTCATTTTCTGGGCTGTGTTTGATGCTATTGTTTTTGCCGATTTTACTACTTTAGCCAAGATGATATAATTGTTCTAATCAGTTGTTCTCCCTGGTATGTCAAGACTGAGATCGCCTGAGTGCCATAAAAATATTATACACCAGAGTCAAAGAATTAGAGGTTACACCAAATATGCAGCAAATTCTCATCTGCAATGAATTCAAGAGATAGGATCTTGCAATAGACACAAAACATAAAACCCAGATACACCTGGAGACATCTTTGAGAAGTAGTCATTTCCTAAGGGTTCTGAATACGAGCAATACATTTACTTGGCATAAGCAATTTATTGGTATAAAACAAGAATTTAAACTAAAAAAGGAAAAGAAAATGAGAAGACATGGAAAGTATGATGCAACTTCTGACTGCTAAATCACCAAGGCAAATTCAGGGGCAATGAGGTAAAACAATTTAAAAGCCACCCAGTTAAACTCGCTGAAGAGCTACCAATAGAAGAAACAAAGCAAATAAATGGTATTGAAGAAAAAAAAATCAGCAGTAATTTCTCAAATAACTAAAGACATGGTAACCAAGGCAAGGTTAAAGACTTTAGAGCATATACAGATAAAAAAAAATGAGGAGATTAGGAAAATGGTAGAAAACATGAATGCCCAAATAGGAAAGAATTGTAATTCATGAAACATTCAAACAGATACCAATAAGATTAAAAATGTCATTGAAAATAAATGCGCAGAATGAGGCTATGTGAAGTAGAACTAACATTCAGAAGACAGAACTGTGGTTAGTGATCATGAAAATAAAATTTCTCAGAAAATGGCAAGGAATCATGAAAAATCATCCAACAGCTGCTAGATGGTGCAAAACAATTACATAAGATTAATCAGAGTCAATGAAAAACTCAGGAGATAGCAATAATGACATAGTGAGTCACTCGAAGAGGTAGTAGTTTACCTTTAGGAATTTACCAAAAAGGTAGATATGACTAGTCACTCTAAGAAGAAACAAGGACTACTACTCCAAGAACTCCAACAGAATGAATCCAAAAGAGAAAGCAAGCAATTAAACAGAGGGGAAAGTAAGGGAACCAATAGCAGGATAGTAACAGGATAAATCAATAAATGTTATATTCATCAGCATTGGTCTCAATACACCAACCAAGAGACAAAGACTGGCACAATGGATCAAGAAGCAAGGTTCAATAATATGTTACATATACAAAACACATTTAAATAAAAATCATATCATGAAAGTCAAGGTATGGAAAATAATGCTCTATGTGAAGAAATCAATAAAAAGCAGAGGTAGCCACTATATTTGCAGAGAAAGTGGATTTCAAATCAAGTCTGCTTAAAAGACACAAAGAAGGTCCTTTTGAATCCTAAATCCTTTTGAAGAAACAATCCAAGAAAAAGAGATAACAATCAAACATATATGCAGCAAATACGAACTCAACTACATAAAACAAATATTAATGGACATGAAAAATCAAAAAGTACTTCTACAATTGTCATGGGAAATTTCATTACCCTGTTGTCCCAGACAAACAGATCAAGTAGACAAAAAATCAACAATAAAGTACTAGAATTGAACTAAACTTTTGAACAAATGGAATTAGTAGATATCTAAAGGGTATTCCTCCCAGAACATCAGAATGTATACTGTTCTCAACTGCACATAGGATATTCTCAAAATTAGGCCAGATACTAGTTCACAGAACAAGTTTAAGGAAGTGGAAAGGATTTGGAATTATCTCATGAATATTATCAGACTGCAGTGCAATGAAATTGTAAATCAGTGACAAAAAAACCCAAAATAACTACATAAATACATGGAAATTAACTAACACCCTGTTGAACAAGTAATGGGTCACAGATGAAATAAAAGAAGAAATTAGAAAATTTCAACAATGAAGCATTAATTTCAATACAAAATACCAGAACATGTGAGAGGCAATTAAAGCAACCTTCAAGGTTTATTCAAGGAAAATTTAGAGTAGTGAATTCCCATATCAGACAAACAGAGCAAGAAACAATGAATAACCTAACATTGAGCCTCAAGATTATACAAAAAGAAGAGCAAGTCAAGCTCAAAGCTCAGATGAGGTATGAAATCATAGCAATCACAGGAGAAATTATTGCAAAGTACACAAAGAATCAATGAATAGAAGAGTTCATTCTTTGAAGTTAAAAAAACTGAAAGCCCCTTAAGCAAGCTTATCTAAAAAAGGAAAGACTCAATCCATACAATTAATAATGAAAAAGTGGAAATCCTAAAGATTCTGCAAGAATCCAAAATATCATACATATCTACTTCAAGATATAAGTTACCAATGCTGAATCAGGAATATGTAATATTCTAAATAAACCAATATCTGCCATTGAACTTGAAAAGTCTCAACCTAAAGGCTTAGGACCTGATGGATTCACTGATGAATATTGCAAGAAATATAATGCTTTAATGAAATTGAAAAGGAAGTAATACTCACTAACTCATTCCTGGTAGAAAGCATTACTGTGATACCAAAACCAGAAAAAGAAACAATTGAAAAAGAGAACTACAAGGCAATCTCCCTAGTGAACATAGACAGAAAAATCTTCAGTATGATACTGACAAACAGCATGCAGCAAATCATCAAGATTATACACCATGACAAAGTATTAGTCATTCCATAGATGAGATATTTCAATATGCACAAATCAATAAATGTAATGCAAAATAGTAAGAGATCCAAGAATAAAAACCACATTAATATTTCAATTCAGAAAAGGCATTTCACATTGTCCAATACCCATTCATAATTAAAAAACCCTAATGAAAATTGGAATAGATGGTCTTTATCTCAATCAGATAAAGGCCATAGATGACAAAACAGCAGACAAGATCATACTAAATGGACAAAAACTGAAGGCTTTCACTGTACAGTCAGATAGAAGACAAGGGTGTCCACCGTCACCACTCTTATTCAATATAGTTCTGGAAACATTAACCAGAACAATTAGATAACAGACAGAAACAAAAGGAATAGGGATAGGAAAGGAAGCAGTGAAATTACGATTACTTGTGAATGTCATGATACTCTAGATAGAAGACCCCCAATACTCCACCAAAAGACTTCTAGATTTAGTAACCAAATTCAATAGTATATCTGGATACCATTTCACCACTCAAAAATCAATAGCATCTCTGTACATAAATAACAAACTCACTGAGAGAGAAATTAGGGGAAAAAATCTTTCGAAATAACATCCCTAAAAATGAAATACCTAGGAAACAATATAACAAAGTGAAAGTTCGTTGCATTGAAAACTACATTACTCTGAAAAATGAGATCAAAGATGTCAGAAAATGGTAAGATGTCCCTTGTTCTTGGGTAAGAAGAACCAATACAGTGAAAATACACTTCTATAACATGTTACACATTTTTATTGCAACCTCAATTAAAATACCAATGATATATCTCACAGAATTAGAGAAAATCATCCTAAAATCCATTCAGAACCTGAAGAAACCTAGAGTGTTCAAAGTAATTCTTGACCACAAAGGTATTCAGGGGGGCATTACAATCCCTGATTTGAAATTATACTACAGAACTATTGTGATAAAAACAGCATGGAACTTGAAGGGATCAGGTAAAATTATCAATGGAACAGATTAGAAAATGCAGAACCAAATTCAAACATACTCAGCCAACTAATCTCTGACAAAGGAGCCAAATATTTTCACTGAAACAAAGAGAACCTCTTTAATATAAGATTTTTGCTGGAAAAAAAAACTGACTTCCCACATGCCAAAGATTAAAACTAGACACACGTCTCTCACTATGCACAAAACAAAAATCAAAATTGATCAAAGATCTAAATATTAAAACAAAAACACTAAGCCCACTAGAAGATAGAATAAGTAGAACTCTTGAAGACATTGGTGCAAGCAAAACTTTATGCACAGAACCTTGATCACATGGAAACTATCACAAAAAATCAACATCTGGAATATCATCTTATTAAAAAGTTTTCACACAGCAAAAGAAACCACTAACAGAGTTAAGAGACAACCCACAGTGTAAGAAAAATTTCACTAGCTGTTCCTCAAAGAACTAATATCTACAATACATAAAGAACTCAGAAAAATCAAAGTTTCCAAATTTCAACACACATCCCCAAAAATGGTTATCCAAGATGAATACATACTTCTCAGATGAAATAATAGAAATGCATACATATTTCTTAGTTGAAGAAGTAGAAATGGCAAATAAATATTTGCAAACAATATTCAATATCACTGATCTTTTGAGAGACGAAAATAAAAACAATGCTAAAATTCCACCTCACTCTAGAAGGAGTGGCTATCATCAAAGATTCAACCAAGAACAAATGGTAATGTGGCTGTGGGTAAAACATTAACCCTTGTCCACTGTGGGAGTGTACAGTGATGCAACCACTGTGGAAATCAGTGAGCAGATTACTCAAAAAACTCACTACAATAAAGGTTCTATTTGATCCAGCTAGTCCCCTTCTTAGTATCTTCCTGAAAATTAAAACATATCACAGAAATATATGAACACGCATGTTTATGGCAGCACAGTTTGCAATAACTAAATTCACAAATCATCTCAAATGCCCATTAACCAATGAATGGATAAAGAAGATGTGTTTTTGGCAGTACTGCTGTAACCATAAACAAAGACAAATCTGAGACATTTCCAGGTAAATATATGCACCATGAGACCGTACCCTAAACTGAAGCAAATCAGACGCACATGTTGAAATATTACATGTTTTCTTTTGTGTGAGAAACATAAAGTGTATATAAGGAATAAAACTTTAAGTAGATAATGGGCAATTGGAAGAAAAAAATGAGAAGACAACAAAGGAGGAGGAATGGGGGAGAAAAAGAAAGGACAAGAAGATGAAGGAAAAAATGAAAACAAAGTTTTGTAAATAGGGAGAAGAGGGGTTGAAGGAAAAAAGAAAAGAATGAAGAAGCAAGTTATAGCTTGTGAAGGCACAAATTCCCTATGATGAATGTCATCAATTTTACATATCTGGAATGTACCAATAAAATAACATATAAAAGAAAATATGGAAAGTAATTCTATCACTCTTTTATTTCCAAAAGTACCAAGATTTCTTACTTAGTGCTGAATCCAGTCTGTCCATTTCAAAGTAAGTAACAATGCTAGATAAAATCCAATCTTCTGGAATATATTTAACCTAGATCAGATTCCTTTCCAAGCACATTATTTTTAATTGTTCACTTAGTAAGTACTGCTTAGTGAAATTAATTATAATCATGCTTTGAATGGAAAATGGCCCTTTTCCTAGTCTAGCCTTCACTTTCCTGTAAATGTACATCCTACAGTTTAGGTTTAGTACTTACATCACCTGAATATTTCACAGCAGTGCACACGTGTATCTTTGAGAAATCATCACAATACCACTATGCTTTTTTACTGTTTGACAAACACTATTCATTTGTTTGCACTCTATCCTGAATATTACCTTCTTTTTGAAGTCCATTTTCTCTATTCAAGCAAAATTGCTATCTTTCCCTTTCTTTTGAATTATGGCTCTACATGGTAATCCCTAGTGCATTGCTCATATTGTTTTACAATATTTTTCACTAACTTATGTTTCTAATTTCCAGAAAACTATTTTAGTCTCACTAGTGTGAGAGGCTGAAAAAAAAACAAGATTCAAAATATACAGTAGATATTGTGAATTGGGAAGGAACTGTTCAATATGAAACAGGAACTGTGATGGAGGAAAGGGAAAAGAAAAGAAGGAAAAGGTAAAAAAAAATGTATATATAAATCACAAAATAGTTAAAATGGCTATACAATTAGTTTCTCTCAGTTCAGTGAAAAGAAAGGTTTGTGCTAATATTGTTTGGACAGTATTTCATGCCTATAATTTGTACTCTGAGTGATTACTTTGAAGATTATATGCAATATATTAATTATTATTATTCTCCTATTATCCTGTTTTAAAAGTTCTATTTTGTTTATTAACTGAAGCATAACTCAGTCTTAAAGCTGAGTAAAATACAGGGCATTTGCTAATTCAGAGAAGAACACACAGTTTAGAGTACATCAATGATTTAAATTATTTCTGAAAAGATTTTTCATTGTTGAAAATCATTTCTTTTGTTTTTCAGAAAACTAATGATGTATTTTAAGGAAACATGAGTAAATTTAGGGTGTAGGAAATTTGTGTATATATCAATATGCAAGACATTTTGGGGTGGAGCAGAGAAGACATGCTTTGGGACACTACATGAAGCATATGTATGAACAACTGGCACTTTGGTGTTATGAATTTTTGAACACAATTATTTGTTAATGCTTACCAGATGTTATGATTTGTGTCTAGATATACCCCAAAAGCCTCATGGAGTCATGGCAACAGGCTTCTACAATTTGTGATTAATTCACAGTCCAGTGCTGGTATTTTGGGTGTGAGTGCTACACTCACACTAGGCTGAGTGTGGCCTACATACAATACAAGGACAAAAAGAGTGTTCTCTGAGCACACCTCCATCTTTGTTCTTTGTTGCTTTTGCTCTCTTTTAATGCCATGAACTGTTGCTCTCTGCCACGCTACCCTGAATTGGAGCGACTAAAACCTCCACAAACTGTGAGCAAAATAAATCTTTCCTCCCTTCATTTTGGGCATCAGGTATTTTGTCTCAGTAACAAGAGAAAAGTAATCAATATGCAAGATTTATATTACTAATTCAGACCTATTTTTCTGTGCTTTGGACTCCTAACAATTTCCATGATACATACATAAGCAAGTATAGTATACAGTTCAACATTAAATGTACATCTTGAATTCTGCTTTCATATAAATCTTGTATTTGCTTAATTTATTAGCTAATGGTAACATCTTGAATTTATTGTGTAGCCTAGGATGGCCTTAAACTCATGGTGGTACTCATGTCTCAGCCTAACAAGTATTGGAATAATATCCATGAGCCACCTTGCCAGACTTATTTATGCAACATTTTTGAAGGGACAAAACTACTGTAGGTCCTTGACTTACAAATATTCAAGTTGTAAACTTTCTGAGGCTTAAGACTTACAGTATATGACCATTTTTTTCAGATTATGATTGAATCCAGTTTAGGAACCTCCTCCCAGCATGGGACTCTGTTGCAAGTTGGAGATTTTCTGCATAAAAACGAAGAACAGATTAGAAGACTATAGGGGTTAAGGATGCAAGCACAATTGATATAGACTTCACAAGGCACCCTTGTGGTGATACTACTCTTCTGTATCTTGACTATAGTGGTAAACGTACAAATCTTCACATATGTTTGCATTACATCTTCACACATGGACACATACACAAATATAGGAAATTACAATTAAACTAATGGTGTATGAATGAGATCCATGATTTCATGCAGGGCCTTATCCTGGTTGTGGTATTTTGCTATTGCTTTGCAGAGGAGTAGTAATGCAGGAGGTGGGGGAAGGGAATGCATAATCTATCTACTATTTTCACAGATGTATCTCCTGTGATATGAATTTTCTTCTGATTATTGGGACATAGGCCCTTCACTCCTTATATCTTGGAATCAAAACATTTAAAATTTATTTCTTCACATTCCTCTAGGATCCACACATGCTAATATTTAATCATGTGTAAATGAATGAGTGAGTGACAAAATAGGAACCAGCATCTCACTTAAATATGTGACTTGGGGTATCTTGATGTAGTTGTAAAATACTGGATGAGAGATTATATATCAGGCAAATTTATTCAAATTCTAGCAGATTTAAAGCAGGTGATTCCCTTGAAATTATATAATATTAGAAACTTACATAGACTCTGAATAAATAGGTTATAGTTTGTATTACCGTCTTTCTGAATATGAACTATTTTTCAGAACTCACTTATTTTCTTTATTTGTGGTCCATAGTCTGAAACAATTTACTTTTTCCCTCTTTGTATGACTTTGATATTCTTGAACAATGCAGATCTTTCATTACATAAGCCTAAAGTCTCTTCATCTGAAATTTCCTCACTCTCAAACTCAGATCCTTCATTTCAGCAACACAAGTGAATAAGTGATATTTTCAGAAGCTATAAAAGATACATCATAGTGACTCATTGTTTCACTGGTGATATCAAAATTAGTGTCCTAAAGTAGTTGGTCAATCTGGTTTCTGCAAACTTTTCCCTATGTAGATACGTCATTTTCATCTATTACTAGTTTGGTTTTTGGAAGTGGAGGTGGCTTCTCACGACGTAATTCTACAGGTGGGGACTATCAGTGAATACTAACAATGGCAGGTGAGTATATGATAAAACATAATAATGTCATAAAATTTTGATCTGAAGACTTAGTATGATATTGTTAACATGTATACAGGTATTCTTACACTGTTTATCTACTTACCAATTAATAATTTGTTGACACAGCTCATCATTGTACTCAAATAGTTTTATTGTGCATTCATGAAACCCAATAGAATAGGATTATGATTTACACTGTGTTACGTAAGAGACTGTTGAGATTTCATGTTTGTATATCTTACTATGTTTGCAGAAAGTACCCACTGTGAGAAATTAAAATTCATGGTAAAATAATAAACTGAAGCAAGCCTATATCCTTGATATTTCAGACCTCGACATGTGCAGTATACTTACAACATAACCAGATGAGTCATTTCAGAGATGCATAACTATGACTGAATATTCACATTTTTGTGATTGAAGATAGTGTAGATATTTTAAGGAAGACATACTTTCAAGATTATATGTGAGCTATGTAAGAAAGATGAGAAACTACATTATATTACAAATAAGATAATGCAGTGGAGAAGTCCAGTAGAGACTCACAAATTCATATTTCACAGGTTTAAATTGCCTTCTCTAACATTCTCACTGTTTCTCTCTTTATCTGCAGATTCAGTAAGACATACATTTTCTATTATTCACTCCTTCTGTATCATTATCATTTGCCATAAACTATATGTTTCACCAACTTGCAAATGCTTTCTTCAGCTACTCTGAAATATCCAATACAGTCTGTTGCACTTTTCCTCTCTTAACATTTCTGAGAGTGGGAAAGATAAATAAGGCAGTGACATCTGGAATATTCTACTTTTAAAAGACTGCCTAGCCTAATATTGAATTTTTGTAGATGTACTAGTGCATCGCATTGTGTGCTACAAATTTTTTTTTTACAAATTTTATTTTTATTAGGCAATATTCCTTATCTTTGAATATGTCCAATAATAAAAAACATGAGCTGATTATGTTCAAGGAAAGTCAAAAGTCAAGGAAGTCATTGGACATATTTAATATGTAAACTTTATTTGAGCAGGAGAGGTAGTCTATCTTTAGATTAGGTTGGGTAATCTCATTATAAAATGTTACCTAGCTCCCTCTTTGCTTTTGTCTATGCATACTAAGAAGTTTGGGTGATATTTCATATATGTTATTAATTGCATACTATATATTGATGCCTTTATGCATGTTTGCATCTGTGTAAAATAACATGTTTAACAAAAAATGTTCTTAAATACAGTGAAGGCCTAAAAGAGAGGATCCATTGCGTAAAGGATCACTTAGCTGCAGAAGAAATCAGAAATTTTCCAGAAACTGAAAAACTGTCATGTTTTGTATTTCTGTCTGCTTGGTCTTCAGTCGTCGTTTTCTGCCCTCGAAATCTGCTCTCCAGTTTATTTCCATGCACTTTCTCTATTTCCAACCTTTCTTTACATCTCTCTGTTCCTTGCTTCACTGGAAATAACAAACCTATTTTCGTGAGCTTTCTTTAACACTGCTTCCAGTTTTCCTGGAGGGGAACTAGAAAAAAATATCCCCAGTTCATCTTGGGGCAGCAAACCAGCCTTTTACCAATTACCTGAAATCAGAAATGGAGGAAGGAAGAGAAAGTTCACATAAGAAACAGACACCTTTAGGATCCTGTCCTAGGGAAGCCTGCAGAATTCAGGTGTCAGAAAAGAAAGCTTGGAAAAGTAAGTCTCCAAAAGCATCTATTGAGTTCTGTTGACCTTAAAATATTTTCCCCAGAAAGTAGGAACGGATTTCTTTTCTCTTTAAACTATTTTCTTGCAGTGTCAAAGGAAACATCAAAATTATTCTTTGAACTCCTGACTATCAGAATTCTTTAGCATCTCATTTTTCTATTATTAAACTAGTAGCATTTTCTTCTGAAAAAAAAAAGAATTTTATAAAGTTCTGAACAAAAATTTCTTTCTTCACCATCATATTTAATTTTCAGAAATATTTCTTTACTTCTATATTATTTCAAATTCTTGTTGCATTGGGAGTTTCTCATGTTTTAAAAACTGCATTTTCCTTATTTTTCTCATTAATGACAAAGAGAAAAATCATGTACACATATATTATATACAGATGCTATATATACATAAATGTATATATATGTTGATGGATTGGTGATTGAACCCAGGGCCATCTACATGCTAGATAATTGCTCTACTGCTGAGTTGCAAAATCAAACTTAAATATTTTATACCTATATTTCTTTATTAAACTTTCACATTATGCCAGCCCATGGTCCAGATGCTTCCTGTGCACCAATTTATTCAGTTATTATAATATTATGGGTTGGATAATTAATATATTTATAGAAAATAAGTTTTCAAATAATTTGTGAATATGCTTTAATCTACTACTTACATAGGAGTCTTTAAAATTAATTCCAGAGTTTTCCCCTCAGAAGTATCCACAATAACTCAATTTTATACCTAAAGTGTTTGATGTGAAGATACAGTACAGAAAGTGCCCTGGGAAAGTGCCCTGAATTTGTGTGCTCCATTACAACCATGCAGTTATGTATTTTTACTAGAATTCGAGGGCTGAGAAAACAGTGAGCAACAGCGTTTAACCTTTGATGACCATGCTGTTATTTCGCTGTCCTTTCCAAGTTATCTTTTTGCTTCAAAGGAAATATGGGCTTAGAAATATCTCAAAAAATAAAGTTTACACTCTCTCATTGCAAGTTCTGTGATAATAACTAGCTTCTCTATAAACACAAAAGCCAATTTCATTTGAATTTAGAAAGAAAAATGGCAACAAAAATCAAGACTGTAACTTCTTAAGGAAGTGGTACAGAAAAGACAGAATGGGAAAATTAATCTGTTACTCTCTCCTGCAGGTAGTTAAAACTGTTTAAGAGTTTTAACATCTTTCCTGGAATCCAAATATTTCTTAGTCACTAGAAATTACACAACTTCAAGACATTTGCATCCATTCATAATTAATATTCCCTAATATGCTGAAATGTGAGAAGTATAAAAATTTGGTAAAAAGAAAAAAAATGTCAACGCACATACTTTTGGTTAGAAATTCAGTGAAGACAATGACAAATATCTTCGGATTTTGTTTTTTTGGTTAGTAAAACTAGCTTTTGTTGTTGTTTACTCAAACTATCTCTTGCTATATGTGCAAGTGGTCAGGAATCTCATAATTTTCAGTATGATAAAAGGAGATTATGTAGAAGAGATGGTTACTTTTATTCATTAACATTGATTAAAATACCAAATTTAGAGAAGTAAAAAATTCTTGAAAATTTTCTAGTAAAGATGCAAAATTTCAGTACAGATATGTAACATCAAAAATTGTAGTTTGCAAAACTGTTGATGGTAATTACAGCAATTAACTTTTTTTTTAATCAAACCCAGAAAACTTTTCCTTGTGTATTATACCTTCTAAGAATGAGCTTGCTTTACCATACACTGTTTTCCTCATTCATAGCAATTGAGTTGTTAAAGGTTTTCTTTATGACCTGAGCCTTTGGTGATATCTAGAGATAAATAAATTGTGGAGATTTATTCTGGGTTGGATGAGGCATGAAAAATATGATATTTTAATCTTTTGGATTTATATTTCTGTGTACTTCTAAAATTTAATCATTGAAGAAATTTATGCCATTTGGAAAGGACATTCTATGAGATATCAATTAGGGCTTTCAGGGTTTCTTTTATTAGTGAATATATTGTTTACTGTGTTATTTTTATTCAGTAAAGAAACCTTCAGTTTTAATATTGCAAGTGAGAAAAATGTCCTGGACATCACTCCAGGTAAAAAATTTTCAGTAGCATCGATGTACTATGATATCATTTTGGCCTGCAAATATTAAGGAAAATAATTAATTAATGCTAGGGAAAATTAGAGACTTCCGCATTACTTTTGTCCTTGAAAGATGGACCTGTTTGGAGTGCAGCCTTCTTTCCTTCTTATACGCAACATGTGAAATTTATGGACTTAACAGGATGGCGGCATGAGTTTGATTTTGTCAGGGTATTCAGGGGCCTGTCTTCTGCACGATAGAAAACTCATTTATTTTCTCTTCTTAAGCATTTATTTAATGCCAGATAATCACTGTATCTCTGCTGTGAGGTCTTTCTCAAGGGTATACTCCACTGTTGAAATGTAAAGCCACAGAAGATGTTAAAAGCTGAGTAAATCAAAGACATACACGTACGAATGTTTCAAAAATATGAATTCTTCCCTCTGCATGCTTTAAAATTATTAGCTATCTACATAGTGTTATTGAATCTTTCAAAGTTAGGAACACGGGGTTGCAAATGTGACTCATTGGTAGAGTTGTTGTTTTGCGTGCACAAAGTTCTGTGTTAAATCCCCAGCATCACAAAAAATAAAAAAAAAAAATTTAAAAAAAGGATAGGAACAATTGGAAATAACCTCAACATTCAAATGGAAACCATTGTTGAATTTGCATAAACCTTCTGCTGGTTCCTGACTCTGTTGGAAGAGTTTGTGAATAAACAATCACCATTCTGATTTCTGCATACTCTTTCTCAACATTCAAACTTCTAAGCTGGACGTGTAGTTTTTGACTATTCTCTCCCATTTCGGCATGTTATCATTGAGCACACCAACAACATACAAAAAGAAATTCATCTCAAGTTGGAAAAGATATTTAGGTGATAGATTTTTTTGAGGAAAAAAGTCATCATGGGCTAGATTTTAAGAAATATTTTTTACTAAATCATTAAATATGTCTGTATATGCAGGTACTCTTAAAATATTCCAAATGATTTTCCATATAGTAACCATATTCATTAGATAGATGATATTATAGAAAACAGAGTGAATGAATTAGAATTTTAAAGCTCAATACACAGTACAACTTCTACAATATCACATTTCAGCAAATCTATGCAAATACAAATGTTTTGTCAGTTTTTGGAGTTTGTCACAGGAAAGCAATTCTGACCTGGGAAAAAGTTTGTCATCTAAAACAGTTAGTAATGTATCATAGAATTTCTAAATAAACCTATTATATGTATTCCAAAACAATGTTTTATACATGATAAAATTATAAAATTTAATCTATCAATTAAAACAAATACAATGTAAAATGTGATATGTTTTCAATTTGGATTCTATGAGTTGCTAGTTTGTTTTGTTTTTATGTATCTGGGACGTACAGATGGAGAAATAAGATTTAGAGAAGCTAAAATTTTGACCAAAACAGAACAGGTGCTCTGTGAATACTCTGTGGATATGTGAACAATATCTTGTTTTATATGAAACTAATTGCAATACACATTGTGGTAGAATGAACAGTTTCTTGTACTAAATCCAAGGACTTCCAGCTCTTTAATTGTTTCTGTTTTGATTCTATCATGTTATATATTGTTTTTTGGTGTGTAAAAGTGACTTTTTTAAAGAGCAAAATAAATTAAAAGGGACTGGCAAATAGTCCTAAAAACGTACTTCTCTGGAATCATTCTCATTGACATTTCCCGGAATACGGGTATCACAATGAGGAAACAGTTTAAATGTTGAATAAAGAAGCTCAGACTGATGTTTTTAAATAATTTTAAATAAAAATGTATCACTTACGCAAAGATAAACATGTCAGAAGAAAGTAAAGCAAAATAGACGCTAAATGATTCTAGTTAGTTCATTCTGAGCAAAGACACAGAGGTATATAAAAGGTGAAGATAAGCTGATCCAATACAATCTAAATTAGTTCCACACAGGAAGTCACTCATATGATGACCTTGATATGAATACTCTGTGACTGATACAGAGTAAAACTGTATACATTTTTTATTTTAGAAACTAAATAAGAATAAAAATGATAGTATACAATTTCAAAACAAAACAAAAGGAAATTAACACTGGTTAATATGTTGAGTATTGTCTTCAAAGCAGTTGTTCAGATTAAAGGATATCAATCTTTTTCTGTATATATAACATCTTTCTAGAATTTGTTTCTCTTTTAATTATCTAATAATATGTCAATATTAAAAAAGCTGCACTCACTAATCACACAACCTATGTCACAAAATAGTTCCAGCAATTTCTTGGGTAATTTCTAGTCACTTATCAGAAAAATTTCTACTGCTTAATTTAATTTTTCATGTTGTTCTGCTTAATCATTATGGTAAATATAATAATTGCTAAATTATTTGTTTGAGAAAATCATCAAAACAAAATTTTGTGTGTGCAAAATAATAGGTTTTAAGTTTATTTGTCCATGAAAGTAGCACAAGTATTTAATTTTACTTCAAATACTGGAGATGCAGAATATTTTATAAAGATCTATCTACTAGGGCTATTTCAAAATATTGCTGGTAGGTAGAAAGCCTTATAAATGTTAACTAGGTAAAAGTGATTAAAAGTCTTTTTTTTTTTTTTTGAGACAAGGTCTTACTTTGCAATTCAGAATTAAGTCTGGCCTCGAACCTCTGTGTAGACCAGGCTGGCATTGAAATCGCAGTGATCCTCTTGCTTCAACCCTCCAAGTGCTGGGATTACAGGCAAGTGCCACAATGTTTGGCTATGACTGAAAATGTTATTCAGTCCTTCAATGTTCTTATTTTTTTCTACATTAGTTGTATTAACTATTGAAAGATCTCTGTTGCCCAGATCTATTTTTCTATACATTTGATTAGTTCTTGCTGTATATAATTTTCAGTCTCTATTCTGAAATCATTATATATTTATAATTTTAAATATTTTTGACAGATTTACACTTTTGTCATTAAGATGTGACCATCTTTATTTTTAGTAATTTTCTTTGCTGTAATATTTACTAGTTTGATATGACTATAGTCATGGCAACTATTTTATTTTTAAAACTAAGCATGGTAGTATTTTTTTCTTTTTCGTTTTCTTTCTCTCTCTCTTTTTTTTTTCTGTACCAGGCATCAAAGTCATGACCTTGTATTTGTTTATGCCACTGAGCTAAATCCCAGCCCTAAGCACAATGCCATTCTTTCCATCATTTTGTTTATAATCTATTGGCATCTTTGTATTTTCAGTGGGTTTCTATTAGATAATGTGAATTTGGCTTTACTCATTAAATCTGATCACATTGTACCTCTAAGTCCATATTTTAACTATTAATCTAATATCTTTTTAATATTTTATATTAATATCATCTGTACTTTTTACATTTTTAAATTTTTTCTTGGATGCTTTCTGAATTTTGATGATTTGTGACTGGTGTGTCAGCTGAAATTTTCTGACATTTTTATTTGATTTTGTAGTTTCTGAGTAGTGCTGTTGAGACTGTATTACAAATCTTTAACATTACAGGTGAGCTTCAAAAATATGAACAATATACCACTTAAAATATCTTGTAAGAATAAAGCAAGAGTGGTAAGCATTCTGGTGACTTCTTTTTGTGTTTTTTATTATAAACACAAGTTGTATTTGCATATACATTTGTTGATTTGTTTGATTTACTTGCATTTCTGAGAAGCCAGGGCTTCATATGTGTTTGACAGTACGGCAGCACTCAGGTCTATCCTCAGGTTTTTTATTTTTTTGAGACATGGTCTCACTAAGTTACCCAGATATTTGTTACCACACCTAATTTGTACCTATATTTTAAACTCAAAATTCATCATTATTTTTGTTGAAATCAATTGTAGTTTTGAGATTTTAAAATTAAAAAGTATGACTTTTTTAAAGCCATATCCTTTCTCTTCATTGTTTGGTAGATTTGCATTTATACTGTCTTTCATTTTATTCATCCTAGTAAATTTCCTTTTAACATTTTCTTTTGGAGTTTAGAACAAAATGTGATCACTTAACTTTTATTTATATGGGACAAAATAATATACCTTCATTACTGAAAAACTCTTTCATTGGGTACAGTGGCTGTTTTTTTAATATAAATAAAGTACAATTCAGACATATACTTGCTCATTGGCTTAAATATAGTCGGTGGGACCTTCTCACTACAGAGCAGAACAGTAATTACTACAGTGACCGTATGTTCACTTAACCCAAATATTTGTTATTTCATCCTTTAATAAGAAGGTTTCTGTTGCTGGAATACAATAGCTTAATTTAAGAACATTGTTTTGCTTTCTAGCTCTGTACTTTAACCATAAACCTCTCTAATTCTATGCCTTGCATAATGTTTGCTGTCCTCTGGATCTTTGTTCTTCTGCACTGTAATATATTTATTCTTTGTGTGCTATTAAAAATGTTTTTATCAGTGATTTTTACTATTCTTTGTTAAATTAAAAATGTGTCTTTATTTTCCTTCTGCTTCTTTGGATGAGGTTCACTGATGTAACCTCTGTGAATCTGAACAATTTGACTCAGTCGTTTCTTCAAATACTTTTTCTTCATCTTCCTGTTCAAGAAGCTGCATAGAGAGCATTAGTTCAAAATAATCTCAAGTGGCTGGTTCTCTGCAGGTTTGGGGAGAACTCGTTCCTATGTCGATTTACCTTGAAAATTTTTCAGTTGCTATTTGTTCAAATTTAATACTCTTTCCTTGTTGCAGGTAATAATCTAGTGCCCATCATAGGTTGTAATTTTTACAATAAATGTTGAATTTCAATGTCCAGAAATTTCACTTAGATTTTGTTCATTTTACTCCTATTTTCATTGTGTTCACATTTTCCTCTTCTTTCATAAAGAAGAATACTTACAGCAACTCATTTGATTTTCATGTTTGTTAACTATCAAAGATGGTTTCTGTTGATTATTTTCTATATTTTATGGGCCACATTTTCCTGTTCTTTTATTTTTGATACTTTTCGATTCAGTGCCATGTACCATTATAGGAGCTTGACCTCTTATATCCCTGAGTATATTATTGTATATTTTCCTCCACACAATGAATCTCTTTTAATTTTGATTCTTCTTTTATGATTATTAGGCAAATTGAGAGCACCTTATAATTTAAGATCCTTTTTTCTCCAGCATTAAAGTCACTGGCCCATGCTGTCTCTAGCACTGGATCTTTGATATTCTCTCTGAAAAGGCAGGGCATATTTTCAGCCTGTGTGATATCTATTGATATTTTTGTCTTATCATTTTCATTGATTTTTCTCCACAACCTGATATAATAAATATGCTCATATTAGCATTAGATTATATGAGTTCTCAGAAGAGAACTCAAGGCCATCCCTCTTCAGAATGCCATAAAATTTCTGTCTACAGTTACTTCTCTAGAATTTTATTTCAGAGATTCTAATGTTTTTCAGTTTTCTTCCCTTTAAACTATCTTTGTCTCAAGGAACAGAAGAGATTTGTTTGTAAGTAAATGTTGTACCTGTTAGTCATAATCCAAATCTCCAATATTTAAGTGTTTTTCTATTGTTATTTTAGTCAGAAATTCACCTAGTAATATGAAACATGCCATTCAAATTTTGAAGAACTATTGCAACTCTGCAAAAAACAAACAAAAAAACATTCTTTTAATTCAATTTCCTGACTTGACCTTAAAAAAAATTACACTGCAAAGCCACCATAGAATATGTACCCTATGGGAAAGGGACCATTGAACAAATAAGGAAGTGACACATAAGAGATTTTGAACCAGAAAAAACTACTCACTCATGGTGGAGTTGAAATCTAAAAATATCATATGGTAAAGACACTAAGGCCTGTACTGCAATAACAACAGTCAGATTTTATCTTCTATGAAGCTCCACCTTGTTCCCCTACACCCCTCACCTCTATCCTCTACATTTTTTTATATGGCCTGAACAAGATGGAAGAGTTTGTAGTTAAGATTTCTCTGGCATTACAGCCTTGGATAGATCTTCTTTTCTTACCAGCATAATCCATTCATTGTGTTTGAAATCTGGGTATGAACAATTACATAAAATCCAAACTTGCTAATATATTTCAAGAAAAGAAACAGAACTCTATGAATATTATTAAATATTTTAGTGGACATTTACTTAATAAATTCTAGCATTTTCACAGGATGTCAACACCTTTGGTCTGTGTTAGTCAAGCAGTCTCAGGGACTGGATTTAAGCAGATGCCAGTAGATCCTAGAACCTGTTGCTTCCCAGATGTGCATATTGGTTGCTCCATAGGGTGTGTCAGTCATGGAATGTATTAAATGCTGAAACTTATAGAAGATTTATTAACTACATTTATAGTTTTTAAACCAAATACTTTCAATATATTCTCAAATCAGTGATGTTTGCTGTAGTCATATAAATGATAAGGTTAATACTAGTTATGTTTAATTATCATAATGTGTGTTTAATTCATTCAATAAATAGGATGTCAATTTATTCTTGCTACCTATGTTCTCTCTTAAGGAAGTAAGTGTATAAATTGGCAATGTAAATTTGTCAAGATTATTCTTGTGCACTATGTATACCTAATATGTCAGAGATTACAAAGTTGTGTAAAGAAAATTATATATATATATATATTATATAATAGTTATATATACATATACATATATTTAATTTTATTCATATAGCCAGATCAGAATTTTTTTTTCTTTGCAGATACTTTCTTGGGACCAGGAGTTCAGCTCAGCAACACAAATGCCTGCTTGGCAAGTGTAAAGTCATGAGTTTGATCCCCAGTACCAAAAAAGAAAAAAAAAAAAGAAAGAAAGAAAGAAATATATTTCTAGGCCAATTTTGGTTCCTGTCATTTAACATTCTACTTGTCTCTCTATTCCTAAAAGTGAATTAAAGTAATTTCATCTTGCAATGTTGTCATCTCTTTTGTCTTCCTGTTCTGTCAAGAGCTTCCTACTATATTGTACAGTGTGCATGTACCAGAAAAGTAAGATATCAACAAAATAAAACATCAACTATGTAATGACTGTTTAGAATAGACTTAAACATTGTCACATAAACTAATTGCTTACAAAACCTAAAAGATAACATCAGAAATAAAACCACATGTGAACGACTGTGTACATACAGACAGCATCTACCACAGAAATAATCTTTCCTTTAACTATCACAAACAAGGGAGGAACTGCATGTTCCATGTCCAAGTATGACTTGTACTGATAGCATGTATATCTGGTTTTCCTGTCCTTCTGTATGGGGCACAGTTGACATCTCTTTTATTTTCCTGTTGTCATACAGTAAATCTTTTGGATGATGTGGCTGCATATTCAGCTGTCAGTTCATAATATTTTGCATAGTTCCCTGGGGTGGAACTTTGTTTTTTTCTCTGCTGTATATGATCTCTTACAAGTTCTCATTCCAATCCTCTAAGATGATTTCTCTGTGCTATTTTTTACTTCTTACTTTCTTAGTAAACTGTCAAGCTATTTATGCTACCAATGTTTAGGACAAGTAAAACACAATTATTTGCCAAGGCCTTGTGATTTGAATGGCAACATAACTGCTGCATAAATCATCAGCAACATCTCCTTTGTCTTTGACTTTGTAGTAGAAAGTTACCATCTCAAGCTTCTGTTGGCTTGAGGCTTCTTTATCAATATTTTTATCATCATGCAATGTTTACATTAGCAGTATCAATTTGTTTTTATTTGCCATATAGATGCTAATATCATGCCTTTTTGAAATCAAAAGATTGTGCCATATAATCCTCTGTTTTGAAGTTGCAATATTTCATTTGAAATGTTTGCTTTGTTCCTTTGTACAGTTCCTATGCTAGTCAACTTTTGCTTTTAGCAAATGTAACATTGGTTGGAAACTGGTAAATCAGTTGTTGGATGTCACTTTTCCGTTAGTTGAGAGATGGGAGCAACAAGTCTGCCACAATATCATTCAGCTCCTTACTGTACAAATAAGGACCTGATGGCTGAGTTCCAGAGTAAATTTCAAAATTGAAAGCATAAATTTTTTTTGCATCTACAAGGGCATAAATATTTGTGCCATATTTTATAGGCTTTGGGGGAATATGTTGTCTGAAGCTAGACTAACCATGAAATGCTCCAATGTGTTCAATATCATGTGTTCAGATGGTGTGTAAATTGCTTGGCAATTACCCATAAATTACTGAAACCGTGACTTGATAGCAACCAGAATATCAGTTCTTGTTCTTTCTTGTTGGGTCATTTTGTCATCAAAACTCAGACAAATTTAAAGAAATACAAATCTCTTCAGGGTCATCATTGTTCTACAGACTTGAAGCCTACAGCCATCACTTTTCCATAATCTTTTACAAGGCTGCAATTATTAATGGAAAGCCCTCCTAATAACAGGATATTTATGAATGCTTTCAGTTCAGATAGTGAGATTTCATAATAGATACATTTTTAATGTAATTATTGTTGCATACAGAACATTTTACTTGTATTTTAGCATTCGTGTATTTCACATCTTATAGCATTTAGTCTGTTACAAAAAAATTTCCAACACTGAATGACAGTAATGACATTCTGTCTACTATGTCCCATCCCTGACAAGACTCTCACTATATTTTTAGACCTAGTTCTAATACTCGATTGTTGCATTTGGTTGTGTGACTATTTTGCATCATTCCTACTACTCAAATATGTATCTACTCTGCTGTTTTTCTGACTGTCTAAATCAAGGAGGTCTGCATTTCCTGTGTCTGTAGTGGTCAATTCCCACTTCATTTCACTGTTATAGGAACTTTGACTCACGTGTCCAAATCAAAGTCATTACCATCTTCATCATCCATGTATGAATATTCTGATGATTCACTTTTGATCTTCTTCAAAACTTGCCAATCTCTTTCTCATGTGTGATTATACTGAATTAGACTACTTCTACCAAAAAAATCAAAAGAAAACATTTTAACAATCAAATCCTAAATGCACAGAAATTTAGAAATGAATGTTCTGTAGGTAAAACTCATTTATTCCTGCTTTGAAACTCTTGTACACATCTTGCTGTTCATTTGCCAAGTGGGTGAATGCACAAATGGGTTTTACTTTCCCCAAACACAGATGTTATGAGGTACATCCACACTCCATTCATTGTAAAATAGCTGTTTGAAGAACAGAAGAGTATGTGAGTATAGTTTACACACTGTGATGCTCAGACAAACATGAAAAACCTGTTAGATGGTTCATTCTCTTGGTAAAAATCCCTGTTTGACAATTTTGCACACATGTATACATCTTGCTTTTGTCATACCAAGCAGGTAAATATAATAAACATCACATAATAATACCAATGCCTCCATGTTTCCTATATTCAAAAAGTCAGATGTTGAACATTGTAACTGTAAGTCAGGTAAAATTCTCCTAACTAGCTGTTTGTTTCTTTCGAGTAAATCTAACATGTTTTATATGCAAAGTGAAATATAAGGAATAGAATATAAGAAAATATTGTAAAGACATGTTTCATAGAAGAATAAAGTTGAAAATGAGAACAAAGGGAGCAAATCTGTTGATTTTATAATACTTTAATATTTCATCAGTATTGTTTAACCAGCAGATTACTTTTTTATTTTTTATTTTTTTACTATTTTAGTTTATAGATAATGGAGTTGGAATCGCCAAGAATCAAAAGAAAAAATTTAATTATTTATAACTTTACCATTGATAAATGGCACAATAATACTTGTAACCTGTAACCAAAGGCTATTGGTTTAATTTAATATACTGTTTTGTTGTGATATCTCAAATTTGTTTTCTAAGTGGTGAAAGTTAGAATGAAATATTGTAACTCACTCAAATATATTTTCCAACTTGATACTTAAATTTGAATAAATATGTTAATATATAAGCAAAAATTCAAAATGCCTACCTTAAATTTTATTATTTAATATATGCCTATACTACAAAACAATAAAGTTTAGTCTTTCCTATTAATTACAGCATAATAATCTAGCATGTATATTTAATTTATCTTCACTGGAAAAAAGTACATAAGTTGTTTTCAATGTTTTTGATGCTAAGAAATTCTGGGATAATAGCTTCCTAACAATTCATCTATCTTAAGAACATGCTTCTCAAAGCACAGTTAACAAATTGATAGATATATGGTATAAATTAAACTAAAAATCTTCTTCATATCAAAGCAAGGAATTTTCAGAGTGCCTGAAAGATAGGAAAATATATTTGTAAACTAAACATCTTATGAGGGGTTAATATTCACAATATACAAGGAATACCAAAAACTCAAAACAGCAAACAAATGAAAAAATGCATAAGCTGATTCTAAAATGGAAAGCTGAAGTAAACAAATATTTATCAAAAGAAGATATATAAATACCCAACAAGTAAAAGCATATTTAGTCTCTAATTATCAGGACAATCCATGGCAAAATCATGATGAGAATATCCCCTCAACCCAGTGAGAATATGTATTATTAACAAGTGCCAACAGAGATGTGAAGGAAAGGGAAGATTTGAACACTGCTATTAAGAATGTAACTTGTCTGGACATGGAAAGCAATGTAGAGTCTCTTCAAAAACATTGAAATTAGAACTACTGTGTGTTTCAGCCATTCTGGGTATATACTCAAATAAAATAATATCAGTATACCAAAATGTCATCTGCTTTTCCACATGACTTATGGCAATTTTCACAATAACCATAAGAAAATTTAATTACTCACTGACTGAAGAAGGGCTAAAAATTTTGATATTCATACACAGTAGCATATGATGAACAGATAAAAGAATGACACATCTTTTACAACATGAGTAGAACTGAAGATTGCCATGTTAAATGAAATGTTAGTCACAACAGTTCTAGTATTATATAACTCCACCATATGTGGAATATGTAAAAGTTAATCTTATAGTAGTTGAAAGTGAAATTATGGTTAACAGAGTCCAGGAAGACTAAGACAGAAGGAGGGGTGGGAAATTGTTGATTAAGGTGTACTTAGTTACATGTAGATAAAAGCAAGAATATTTGATATTATTTGCAAAGAAGGCAGAATTTCAATAATTAGGATGTACATTTCCAAAGGCTAGAAGAAAGGAGTTTCAATATAACACAGTTTATCATAAAGAATTAACAAAGTATGAAGTAGTTATGTTTAGCCAGGGTAAGATATTATGTAAATATACAAGCATTAAAATATTACTTTTTGCCTCATTAATATATATAATTCTTAAAATTTTTATGTGTCAGGAAAAAATTAATTAACAAACAGAAATCTAACCAGCATTATAAGAAAGATAAACTCTGATATATATTGATAAAATTATATTGATAAATGTACATTAATTTAAAAAGTAATTCATCTATTGGATCTGCAGAGAGCCTTCCTTTCAAAGAGTACAGATGAAAAAAAGAGAGCAGGAAGAGACCATGACCTGACAAAGAGGAATCTGACAAACTGTCTCAGTCACATGATCAAGATAACATCAACTCTTGTAAATCACATTAATACTATGTATTCTTAAAACAATGTGATTAAAAACATGCTTTGTTTCTGTGGTTGTTCTTCCTGATAAACAATAACTTCAGTCTTTTGAAACAATAATAGAAGAGATCATAAAATATCTTACTAATGTTTCTCAAGTATTCTGAAATATTACTAATATTTGTCAAGTTGATAAAAACCAAAGAAAGTGAGAAAGTTCAATAGCTCAATTATTTCAGGACCTTTAACTAAGATGTCCACATTTCTATCCTGTTAGTTTACAAGGGTTTCCAAAACAAAATTCTGCAGATTAAGACGCTTGATACACAAAGTAACTGTATAAAATGAAGATACAGTAGGGATGGTTACTTACGATCCCCTTCTAGCTTATTGATGTTTATTTCTACCCATGCTACCACATAGTCTTCCCTTCATAATTATTTGTGTCCATATTCTCACTTCTTATAAGGTAAGTCATCATATCAGAGAGAGCCTGTAATAGTGCCCTTGTATTAATTTAATTATTTTGTTAAAGCCCTTTTCCCAAATATGGTCTCATTCAGAATTACTAGTGTTTAGATATGAACATGAGGATTTTGAGAAAAACTCAAGCTAATCTGAACTATACACAGATTCCACTATAACACATTTGCTACATAATAGATGTTAATATGCTTTGAGAATGTTTTAACACTTATCTACCTATTAAATAAATTTATATAAAAATATGTCATAATTATTATAGCTGCATATTAAGAGTCAGTACATTCTGTGCAAGGTGTTTATTCTTTTTCAGGTGTGTCTTAACCCGTCTTATTTCTTTGTTATTGTTTGTGTCTGGATGTCCCCCCAAAGCCTCATGTGGTCATGGGAAACAGGCATTTTGGAGTCAGTTGAATCTAGAGCTTGTGATTGTTTCATGGTCTAGTGCTGGAATTGAATATACAAGTGCTACACCTGGGCCTAGAGAAGGTAGCCTGCATGCAACACAAGGGATGGAAAGAGGCTTGCTCTCTTCTTTCTGTCTGTCACTGCTTTTGCTTTCTTGTGCTGTCATGAACTGTTACTCTCCTGCCATGTACCATCTTAACTTATAGCCAGCTAGTTATATACTGCAACCCATACAAAATGTGAGCTAAATAATTCTTTCCTCCTTTGAGTGTTGAGTATTTTGTCTCAGCAATGAGAAAAATAACTAAGACACTATTGAAACTTTCTATTAAATGCAGAATCATATACCAGTGAAAGTAATCTAAATGCATGAGAAAAATACAGAACAAGGGTCATGTCAATTAGGTGGTGTTAGCTGTTAGTTTAGTTACATTCAAAGATTCAATTAAGTATTATTCTTAATCTAGGAAATATGACAGTGTATATGAATATATATTCACATAGTTTCTACTGACTCATAATATCCAAAGCAGAAATCAGGATCAATTTTTAAATCAAATGTGCCAGTACTACTGGATTGGAACAGCCAGACCCCAGCCTCTCCCCAAGAGTAAGCACCATTTGCAGACCAGGAGTACAGAGAACATGGCCACACCAGTAAGCAAACCCAATCTGGGAACTAGCACCTTGCATGGGCCACCATTGAACTAAAACAACCAGACCCCAGCTCCTTCTGGTATGTAGGTTGGCAAACAAGAAGTACCAGTACCCTACCACCTACCTACTGTAAGTGACAAGCTTATCCAGTGAAACAGAAGATGTGATGATAACTATCAAGGTGAAGTACAACTGGATGCCTGTGATACTTTTGTATTTCACTAACATTACAGATCTAGGACCAATGGTCTGATCATAGGTTCAGAGGATAGCAGTATACTGTGTGACATCTAGGGGATCTCCTTCTGAAGGTTGCAGCCATTGTTGATTCTTTATGGTCTTGATTTGAAGTCCTATGTCATTTCCATTGTTTTGTTGGGTTAGGTTTTATTCTCTTTTCTTTTGTTTGATTATGTCAAACCCAGTGGCAGGAGCAGCTATTTCAAAGAGAGCAAGATATATTATGTAGCAATTTTGATCTACAATTGGCTTGTTTTGAATTATTTTATTTTATTCTTTGTTTTGTTTTTTTGTATCCTGTTTTATTTGATTTTCACTATGTCTAGTTATCTGCAGCTATTTTGAAGACATCAAAAAGCATTGTGGTAAATATAGTTGACTTAATAATGTTTTGAAGTCCTGTATCTCTTACACTGGTTTGTTTTGATTGGTTATATTCTGTTTTATCCTCTTTAAAATTAAAAAAACATAGTCAATTTATGATAAGTAAAAGAAATCACTGCCTAGCTCAAGATATAGTGTTAGAAGAACTCACAGCATAACTTTAAAAAATGATTCAGCCTATGAAATAACAATTTAACAATGATAACTTAATTAGAAGTTAAAACAATTTCTTGAATAACAGTTTTAAACATTGATGCTCAAGGACAGTATACTCACACTTCATACTTTGTTCCATGATTTAAAATTATGATTATAAATTATTTTAATAGCAAAGTTAATTCTAAACAGTTCTATAATTGTTATGTCATTGCTTTGTCATCTTTCATTTCAACTTGTAACTTCTTTGGAAAAATTCATGCCATGTGTTATTTCTTTTCATGATAGTTATTTATTTCTGTTTTTTTTCCTGTTACACTATCATGTGCTCACATTAGGCTGTTCTGCATAAACAAGACTGTTTCCTGTTAGCTAATTTCCCGTTAGTTAATTTTGATTTTCCCCTTGTCATTATAGTCAAAGAAAATGTTCAATGAAGAGAAAAAAAACATAGCTGGATTGAAGTGACAGGAAGTTAATACTTTTTAAAAATATAAGATAAAAACATGAGTCTGAGCTTGAACCATGTATAGCTAAAAGTTGCTCTGGAAGAAAAATGATGTAAAAATGAGGAGTGCTAAGAAGAAAGTAGATAATTTATAACTTTTTCTTATTTGAAAATTTTTATCAAAAATTTAAATGTCTAACTCAATGCTTAAACAAAAAAATAGCAACATAGAAGTGCAAATATGTGAATATGCAAGTAAAACTGGGCAGTGGTAGTAATCAGAAAACTTGTGAAGTTTTTAATTGACACAGTGTATAATGTAAATTTTAAAAAAATAGAAAATCATGTTTTCCTAAAATTGCTATACACATTCATGTATGTGTGTCCATGTATAAATTCAAATCATTTAAAACTTTTATCTAAAAAGTGTTCTGATTATTATTGTTGATTTTACTTCTGGTGATGCTGTTTTCTCTTCCCCTATTAAAGTCCCTCAGAACATATTCTGTGTGTGTGTGTGTGTGTGTGCGTCACTGAATTAGCTATTTTTAACAGCTAACTTAATTCCAAACAGTTCCTACAAATGTAATACCTTTCTTTTTCATTTTTATTTGTAGCTTCTATGGACATTTTTGCCATTTTCTGATACTATATTATCTCCATGTATTGAATTCAAAAAATATTCAGGGGCTGCAGCAATATAAAATGCTGTTTAGGGTTATGCAATGTTTTTCATTTTTTTTTTGAAATTTCAGTTTTACTTTTTAATCAGTCCTAATTTATCATAGCTATTCTTGACAGTTTACAGACATGCTCTCACTGTGCCATTGAAATATGACATGAAATAGTATTTTCTAGCCCTTTCAATATATCTGAAATTCTCTTCAGTTAAGCACTTTCATAAAGACACACATTTTCCTATCACAATAGTGGTGATATACTGAAAGAGGGGAGATTATTCATTTTTTACCTCCTTTCTCTCAAATTATACTTGAAAGTTTTCTTTGCTTTCCATTGTGTGCCATCTCTGCTAGGTGTCAGTCCAGTCAATCTCCTGTCCAGTTTCAAAACTGTATAAAGTTCTCACAGTAATATTTTATGGTTACCCATTGATTTGTATAAACCATTTGAGAAAACAATACTGAAAATAATCCAGATTAATAAACTTCTCAAAGCTTTTGTCTCATGGACATCAGTAGACCTTAAAGGAGGAATTCGTTAGCTATTGCACCATTGCTATCTTTTTACTTGAGATTCCAAGTTCCCTATTTTTACTAAAAAATAAAAGCATACTTTTAGTTCTTTTTAATATATATATATATATATGCAAATATGAACAGGAATTGATCTTTAAAAATAATAACAGCCTATATGTCCATCAACAGATAAATACATAAAGTAAATATAATGAAGTATTACACTGCCATAAAGAAATACAAACTTGAGTCATTTGTTGGAAAATGGAAGTATCTAGAACTATAAGGTTAAGTGAAATAAATCAGATACATAAATCTAACTACATGGTTTCTCTCATATGGTGAGCCCAAAATATTAATAGAGAGCAAAATAAAAGTCAGATATAGGAAGGAGAGAGATAAATATTTCTCAGAGGGGAAGGGGATCAATAGATGGGTTGAGATGGCAGTAGTAGGAATTGAAAAAGAAGGAATTAAGGTGTGGTCTATACATATACCAAGTCCCCACATAAGGAATGTATGCATCGTGCACTGTAAACATGGCCTAATAAAAAGTAATAGAATAACTTCACAGAGAGTGTTAGGGAATTTTCCCTGAAAATCCAATTGTAGTTCTATTGCTCTCAGAGATTTACTAAAAAAAAAAAATACTGAATTTCACTTTCTTCTTTTGTTAAAAGAGACTAAAATATTTGCACATGTAATTTAACTGTGATTGTGCAGGACTGTAATCTCAGCTACTTAGGGGACTGAGGCAAGGGAATCTCAAATTGAGACTAGTTTGAGCAGTTCAATCACATTCTGTCTCAAAATAAAAAATGAATATATAGTATTTAAATTAAAAAAGTAAATATAGAAGTAATGATTAGGCTTGTATATAGTTCAGTAGTAGTTTGCTTGATGACCAAGTGCTGAGTCTATCCCATAGTATCAGATAAAATAATAAATTCACTTATTAACTGTATTATCAGGATATTCTTCATAATCAGCATCTAGAAAATTTGAAGGTTTATCTTTTCTCCCAAACAAAAGAAAAAAGTATTATTTTCCTCTTCATTAAATGTTTTATCTTGTTATAATAAAGGAAAGAATTGGCATGAGTCAAATAATTTTCACAATATATGGAATATCCTCTGTTACATATATCAATCATTCTATATTTCTTTTTTAGAAATTTTTGAAGAAATACAGTTGGTATGATTGGAAAGCAAAATTTAAATCAGAAAAATACTGATTAAAAAATCACAGAAGCCAGGATGAAGAGGCAGTGAATAAATATTGAATAAATACAACAAGTGAAAATAATAGCAAATATGGTTGATGTTTATCCAATGATAAAGTTAAGTACTTTAAATATAAATATTAGATACATGAATTGTTGCAACTATATTTATAATAAAAAGCAATGTAAAAAAACAATTTAAATTTCATGACACCTAATTACCATAGAAGACATCTGTTGGCCTTTGGAGGCAAAATTATCTTATTATTAATTATTTAAGTCATATAATTAGTTATTTAGTTTATGTAGTTTTATAATGATTCACCTTCACAAAGTTAGAAATGCAAGCGTGATAGATGATTTTGCATTTTAATAGTAAACAATTGAGTTATATTATTCAGAAAGATCCTGAAATAAGTTCTGTTTAGATATTAAGATTTTCTTTTTACCACACTATTTACTATTTTCTTCATTGTAAAGTCAGTTTGACATTAAAAAATTTCTTCTTGCATCATCCTTAATCATTTCTGGTACAAAACAATCCTTCTTCAGCTGCTCATTTATTTAAATGTTACATTTACATAATGCCAAATATAAAATACATTGTTTTTATTCACATATATGGCTTATAATTTTCCTTCATGTAGAGAGATATATCTTTTACTTTCTCTGTCTCCTCTCTAACATCTATTTATCATCACCAACCTATCTATCACCTAATATATTTCCATCTCATGCAATTAGTATTTATATTTCTATTATTTGTAATAAATATTATAACATTGTTCTTTTAAATATGATTTTCTATATGTGGTACATATTATTAGACCAAATTTAGAATGTGCAGACCTTAGGTGGATGAAATATCAAACGTCTTCTACTTTTATTGTTAAATATATCAAAATGAACCTTTAGCAGATATATTCTAAACAATTCTTGGCTCAGATATCAATTTTGTATCTTCTGTCCCCCTGA
This sequence comes from Hydrochoerus hydrochaeris, assembly GCA_004027455.1. Taxonomy (NCBI): domain Eukaryota; kingdom Metazoa; phylum Chordata; class Mammalia; order Rodentia; family Hydrochaeridae; genus Hydrochoerus; species Hydrochoerus hydrochaeris. The sequence goes on along the minus strand of PVLA01001942.1, from coordinate 179,050 downwards.
ATTTGGGCAAGGGTGAGGCCAAGCATGATTGATGGGCTGCTGATTGTTGCTGAATCTGCCTGCAGCAGCATCTCTGGGTAAGGAAGGTAAATGCTCAGGCAGGAGGGAATTTTTAGGGTGAGCTCCCCATGACCCATTGCAGTGGACCGTGGCTCTCCTCTGGTGTCTAGGAGAGGAGATGAGAGAGGATACATGGACCACATCCTTTTATTGAATTCCAGCTCTCATTCTGTGAAGGAGTTCTGTGTGGAGAACTGAAGACATCGCTCCTCTGTTGTGTCTTCATTTGGGGATCCTAAACTGAGGAGCCTTCCCCTTATCCCTTTCAGTCTTCCTCAATGCTTATTGCATTATTTCCACAGACTACATCTGTGCCTATCATGATGAAGATGTGGAAATAAGTCTCTCTTGTATCTTCTAGATCCAAAGTCAATATTTCTTCATTGTAATATCCTTGATCGAAACATGAGAAAGATAATTACTTTTAAACTAAAATTTCCTTTTTCTTTGATGTTTATAAAGAAAGAGTTAAGGGCTTTGACTGTACTTACCACATTTTATATTAATGTGCCACATCTCTAGCCAATAAAACACTTCTTTAAAGAATGCACAATTTATGTGCACTCATTTATATGTGTATATGCATGTATGCACATATATACACACACGTGCCCATTTATAAAAGAGTGTCTTATGCTTAAACACTCATCAATAATTTCTCAAGAAGCTTAAGTAATTTTATATCTCTATTTGGTCACAGATTGCAATTCAAGTTATAAAAGTTTATAACAGAACAGAAACTTTGGAAACAAAAAATTGTTTTCTCTGTCTACTCAATGAGATGGGTTCGTGAACAACAACATAGGAATCCAAGTGGCTAAATTGATAAAGTGGAAATTTAATTAACTGAGCTCAAGACACTTGTATACAGACCCCTTCCTCGTTTCAGAGTCCGAACAAGTGGCCCTGAACTTGAAAGTTACAGAGCTTTTAAAAGAGAGAATCACAAAAAGACATCCTGTTGGAAACAGTTTAGCTAGAATCTTACATTAATTTTTGGTTGACACCTGTGTCCTGCTTCTTTGTTGAGCAGGTTAATTTTTCTCTTATGGGTACAGCTCATTCTGCTTTTCTCATAGGACTTATACACTAAGCAATTTTCCATTTTCCTGGATCAAACACAGGGCTCAGTTTACTCATACCTTAAGTAATTTTCCATTTTCCTGGATCAAATACAGTTAAATGTAGGGCTCAAGATGGCATCAGTTATGTCAAGCTACAACATTCCCCATTGGTTTTAGTACATGTATCAAATCCTTGATTTCTTGTCATTCTTTTAAAAGTCATCTTCCTCATATACATTTTAAAGATCCTCATATTGGGAACATATAACCATTAATTTAATAGATCAGACTCAGCTTTGGATATAATGAATTAAACAGTTCATCATGTAGGGGCCAATAGTAATGGCCAGTAGGAGGAAAATCAGGGGTCCTGCCAGAGCCGAGAGTAGGGTGGTCAGCCATGGGATGGTGGAAAAAAAATTTATACCAACTCTGTTGATAATGTCTCTCATTTTTTCTATCAACTGGGTGCCTTTTGAGCTGACTAAGACTGTCCCTGAATACTTGTAAAACCAAAAAGATTCACCAAGGTCTAGGCATAGACCTCCCTGTTTTAAGAATAGGAAATCTAGACCTCACCTGTTCTGAAGAATCCATCTCAGCCAGGGAGTTTAGAGACTCCTTCAGGTGATGAACATTATGTTCAAGAGTGCCCAGATCATGCCCTATTTTTTGGCTTGGTATCTGGTAATTTTTGTCTCTCGCTATGAAGGCTGTGGTTCCTAGTACTGCAGAACCCAAAAGGGCAGGAATTAGGACTGGGGCCTTCTTTTTTCTTGTGAGGTTGGGTATGTTTCCTCCCTCCTCCAGAATACCAGTACACTTCGGGAAGAACATGAGTTAAGACACAGAGTTCAGGGTTAGGTCCAGTGAAAACAGCCAGAGGAGCAAAGGTGTGAGGTCATTTGTACAGGCAAACTAAGTTCCTGGTGGTGGGGAGATTAAATTTTGGTTGAGGGGGTAAGAGACATTTTGTACATACACAGTTGAATTACAGTTAATTTGAAATGGGGAGTGCTTCGAGGGGAAATTTACAGACTGAATACAAAGTCCAGAACTCTGAATATTTCCCAAAGTGGGGGACTTAGGTCCCTGCCCCCACCAGCATGAAGAACTAGAATCAAGGTTTGAGGTGGTTACAATCTGGGTTCAATTGTTGGTTCCAACAGTTGCATTCACAGCAAGTCCTACATAATAGGGAAGCTCAGAATTTAAGCATAACCAACAGTCTCGAGTAATGTTTAAACATCATTTCCTAAGATTAGAAGACAGGGCTCTCAAATTGTAATTGAAGATGTTGTTTTGGGACAGATGGAAAGAGAGGGGAATTCATGGTGGAGGTAAGTGCTTGAGTGGGAAATCCCTTTGGTGTCGGAGCAAGCCAACCGAGGGGTCCTATAGGTTTTGAATGGATCAGAGTACTTCTTGATTTTCCCTGGATGGTAAAGAGCGAACCAGGATCCCACCCAGTGACGTAGAGGTGAATGCCCCAAGTTTTTCTTCTATTCCAGGAATAATCTTTCAATTGCTTATGCCAAAACAAAATGTAGCCCTTATGGAAGTCATCCTAGTGGACAGATAAGGTTCATTATCTGACCGGGGCTACAGTTCCACAACCCCATGCAGTTTGGTGGCAGTAATAATAATGAGGAGGTTGGACCTAGAACTAGTGGAACATCCATCCACTTTAGAGATATCCAGATGCAATTAGAAGGGAATATTTGGGTCTGATGAGAAAAACCCAGCCGGAATCCAGGCAGCAGAGGCAAAGCCAGTGTATTTAAGTTTGTGTGTGTGTGTCAATCCTTCCCATGATCGAACAGAGGATGATGTTAAGGAGAGGATTTCCAAGGCTTCTGGTAGAGGCTAGGCTTAGTCCATTTGAATTTCTAGTCATAACTTACATATAAACTACAGGATGATGGTTTTTCATGGGAATGGGTGGAACAAGGAAGATCATATAAATAAACGAACCTAGGGTCTGCATCTTTGGAGCTTAACCTTTAAAGGGTCAGAAGACTTTTTGACAGTCAACTTAGCTGGAGCCTCTTGTCCTACAGGCTTGAAGTGGGAGTAATGAATCCACTGGCTCTTTCCAGCAACCTTGACAGCTGTGGGAGTACTCAAGGTGACTGTATAGGGTCCTTTCCAGTGGGCGCCTAGGGATGTGGGCCATCTCCTTTTGATGTATATTTGATCACCATGTTCAGCTGCCAGGGGTCATCAGGTCTTTCAGGAATGGTCTGGTGGCCCTGGAACAAGTGGTGGGTTGAGTACAGGAAGGGCTAGAGAGCCTGTAAGAACTTAGCAAATTCCCTATTAGTGACAGCAGCCAACTTATCATCTTGAACTCAGGGAATCAAAGGGGGTGGCCAGCTGTACATGGTCTCAAAAGGAGTAATGTCCTGGAGGTAGGGGGTACATTGCACATGCAGAAGGGCAAAAGGAAGGAGACTTACCCAGTTTTTGTCAGACTCAAGAGCCAGTTTTGAAATAGTTTCCTTTATGGTTCTGTTCATTCTTTCTACTTGGTCTGAACTTTGAGGCCAGTAGGTTCAGTGTAATTTCCAACTGATTTCTAAAGCTGCAACTAAATTTTGAAATTTAGCTGGGCCACTGTCAGACCCCAGGGAAGTGGGCAAACTGAATGAGGCACTAGTTCATAGAGGAGTTTCTTATCTATTATGAGAGCTGATTCAGTCTGAGCTGCAAATTCTTCAGTCCATCCAGTGAGTGTGTCTATGAGAACTAAGAGATATTTCTGTCCTCTTCTTCTTAGGCCCATTTCAGTAAAGTTTTTCTTCCAGTGGTCTCCAGGGGTAAGTTCTCATTGTCTATTTTGAACATCAGTGGGAGCCAGCTTAGGGTTCACTCGAAGACATTGTGGACATTTTTGGCTGAACTCTTTAATCAGGTGAGATAATTTGGGGATAAAATAATGTTCTCAGAATAACTAGGCTAATTTAGTTCCTCCTAAGTGGGTGGCTCAGTGAGTCTCCTGGATAAGCTGGGGGCTTAAGAATTTTGGGATGAGAATTTGCCTATCCAGTAAGGTCTGCCAGCCTTCTGGAGAGAGTTGGGCCTCTAAACTCTTGGCTAATCTCAAGTCTGAATCTGAGTAAAACAGCTTGGGTAGTACAGGTGGCCAGAGAGCTGGAAGGAACATAATAAGTCCCACTGGTTTTAGTGCCACCTCTCTAGCTGTCTTATCACGAACTATTGGGGTGTCTTCTCATTGGTACCCCAAATAATATATAATAGCAACCTTTGAGTCCCCAAATGGCAGCCAGGAGATCTAAGATTTTAGGGGCATTTTTGATCTTTGTTTCTGATGAGGTTAATAGTCCTCTTCCCTGATAAATGGCCCCATGCACATGGATGGTAGCAAAAGTGTATCAACTATCTGTATATATATTTATAGATTTATTTTTTCCCCATCTTAGGGCTTGAGTTAAGGGCTATCAGTTCTGCCTGCTGAGCTGAAATTCCTGACCCTAAAGCTTGGGCCCATATTACTTCAGTTCCAGTGGTGACTGGACCTCCTGCCACTTGAGTACCTTGGTGGAGGGAACTGCTGCCATCTGTGAAAAGGATGACTTCAGATTGGGCAAGCAGGACATCAGTCAGGTCTGCTCACAGGCTTGAGACTGAGTCAACAATGTCCATACAATTATGGATCAGCATTGAAGGGTCATCATCAGGCAAAAGAGATGCTGGATTGAGGGCAGAAGTAGAGAGGAACTTGATGCATTCTGTATCCAGTAAAAGGGCTTGGTACTGGGTAATGCGAGTGTTGGAAAGCCATCTATCAGGAGGTGACTGCAATAATGTCTCCACAGCATGTGGAGCCACTGTTTGGAGTCCCTGGCCAAAAGTCAACTTAGTGGCTTCCCTGGTGAGTATTGTGGTGGGTGTACTTGTCCATAGGCAATTTGGTCACCCTGCAGCTGTGGAGTCTAATCACCAGGAAGGATAGACAGTAGGCCTCTTCCAGGGTCCTAAGTAGTGGGTTAAGACCCCTTTTTATCCCATGACTCTCAGCCACACGTAATTGGAAAGGTTTGGCTAAGTCAGGGAGAGCAAGTGTTGGAGCATTCACAAGAGCCTGTTTTAAATCATTGAAAGCTTTTTCCTCTAACTCAGTCCAGGTTAAAGGTCCAGATGGATCCCCTCCAGTAGAGCTGTAGAGTTGGCTGAGCCATTTCAGCAAAACCCAGGATCCACAACTGGCAGTAGCCCAAAGCACCTAGAAATTCTCTAACTTGACATTTAGTCTTTGGGGAAGGGATTTTTAAAATAGCCTCAATCCTTTTATCTGACAAAATCCACTTTTTTAAAAATACATACCCCAGAGAAGTGACTTTGGGCAGGCAGAGCTGTGCCTTTTTCGCAGGGACACAATATCCCAGTTTGTCTAAGTCTCTCAATAGTCCTCCATGGCTTCCAGACAAAAGGACAAGTCTGTGGTGGCCAGTAGTAAATCATCTGCATACTGAAACACTCTGATGAAGGGATGTTTTGCCCCAAAATATTGCAGGTCTCTCATCAAATGGAGTTGGTGCATTTTTTAATCCCTGGGGTAAACACTTCCAGGTCAATTGTCCTGATTCTCCTGTCTTAGGGTCTGTCCATTCAAAGGCAAAGAAGGGTTCAGTTACCGGAGCCAGTGGTAGGGAGAAGGCATCCTTCAGGTCCAATGTGGAGTAGCAGGTGTGTATAGGAGGTAGCAAACTGAGCAAAGTATATAGGTTAGGAACAGTGGGGTGTAGAGTCATGACTCTTTTATTTACCTCTTGGAGGGCTTGGACAGGCTGATAGTCTGCAGTCCCAGGCTTTCAGACAGGTAGCAAATGTTTGTTCCAGGCTGTTACAAGGAATCAAGATATTGGCCTTTTTTAGCCTTTGAATGTGCATGGAAATTTCCTCCTAGGCCTGTAAGCTGAGTGGATATTGGCAGATCCAGATTGGGGTGGCCCCAGAGCTCAGTGACTACAATTGGAGATTGGTAGATTGCAAGTCCCCATGGTTTGGATTCTGCCCACACCCCAAGAATCTCCTTTTACCATTTTTTTAGCAAAGAAGTTGGAGGGGAGTCTGCCAGGGGGAGTCCACCAGAAACAAGTATTCTTCAGGAAGGGGGCAAGTAAAAAGAATATCAGAAGGAGGAGTGGGGTCCCCTCTGATCTAGCTTTCTAAAGATCTCTAGGGGGTTTGTGCCCTCAAAACATATTTGACCTGTAACTTGTGGAGAAAGTCTCATCTGATCGGAGGTAAGGACATTAAGGAATGACAAGAAAAAAGTGGGTTAGGGACCCTCTGCTCAAATCTGTACTACTGGCCTGAGTCCATGGGCAAGCCTTTATTTTTCCAGTTGTTCCCTGAATGCTTATCTTGTTTTGAGTCAAGGGACTTACTGGCTGTTGTAGGACTGAATAACTCACTCCAAGAAGCTGAGATTTTGGCTCCCTACAGTAAGAGTTAGCCAGGGTTCCTGGGAAACAAGAGAACTGTGATTGGCTCAGTTTTGAATCAAGACCTTTTGGAGGGAAGGTGGGTCTTTTTCTGGAGCTCTGGACAATCCTTTTTCCAGTATCCCTCTTTTATAGAATAGGCACACTGGTTTTTGGCTAGTGGGACCCTTTTAGATTTGGGGGGGGTCCCTGAATCACATTTGTTTTTGGGATTTCCTTTTCTCCTAGAGCAAGAAGGACCTTTGTCATTCTTTTGTTTAAGTCCTGTGGGTCTTCTTGGTGGTTGAAAACCTTTTGTGCTATCTCCACTATCTCTGAGAGTGCCTTAGCTTCAAATCCTTCTAGTCTTTGAAGTTTTTTTTTTTTTTAAATCTGGGGCCAACTGGGAGACAAACATGCTATTAAGGGTACATCTATTCTCAGGTGCCTCCAGATCAATAGGTGTATAAATACAATATGCCTCTAAGAGGTGTTCCAAGAATGTAGATGAACCCTCATCTGGTCCCTGCTCACCTCTGAAACCTTAGACAAATTAGTTGGCTTCTGAGCAGCAGTTTTTAAAGCACTCAAACAAGTCCAGTCATACTGTTCCAGATCCTCCTTACCTAGTGCATTATTAGGGCCCAAGATGGTTGAGTGAGGGGAAACACAAGGTCCAGTCAAGCCAGATCAGAACTAGGGTGGCCATCTGGTCCTGGAACCAATTTGTGTCCAAGGCGAGGATTTGTTCTTTTTCCTCAGAAGTGAAAAGAATCTAGAGAAGCTGTTGGCGGTCATGCCAGCTGGGCTGATGTGTAAAGAAAACCGACTCAAGGAGGGAAATGAGCCCCTGGGGATTTTGAGAGAATGAGGGGTTTTGTTGTTTCCAGTTACAGAGATCATTAGTGGAGAAGGGGACATAGACTAGGGAGGGTCTGGGAGAACCCTCCCCAGAGACAGCCCCATGGAGAGGTAAAAGAGGAGCTGAGGGGGCAGAAGTAGTCTGGAGAAGAGTGTTCCAGGTGGAAGCTCTAGAAAAGGGGCACCTGCTAGGGGGATGTGAAGGGGAAGGGGAGTCGGGTTCTTCAGGGGGACAATGATAGGGATGGGGAGCGACATACAGAGAGATTAAGGGTGAGGAGTCAGGAGAAGGGGAAAGAATCAGAGGAGGTTTGGGAGAGGCAGATTTTGTAACTGCGATGAAAGTGCAGCTTTTGGAATGGCAGGAGGGGACTCACTTGGGGGGGGGGGTCCAGAACCAAGTCAATCCAACAACTTGGTCAGGGTGTCCTGATGTCCCAAAGATGACCTGACAGACCTGTTGACATAAAGAGAAATTAAAAGTCCCTTCTGGATGCCAAGAGACTCTGAAAGTAGGCCATTCAAATTTACAAAAAGTTTGGAATTTCTCTGGATAAATGGGTTCACCATAGGAAGAGGTTCTCCAACAAAATTCCTGAAAATGGTTAAAAACACAATGCAGGGGTGACAGAGAAGCAGAAGCAGACTGGCTCATCTGACACAAATAACAAACACTAACCAATGACAAACAAGATTAACAAAACAAAGACTAAGAGCAACAGACTGACACCAAGAACTAGTTTGACCTTATGGCCAACAGGTCCCAGGCAATGTCTTGTTTGGGAATGGTCTTAGAGATTTTAACATTTTGTCCAACATCTCCAAAGACCCCCAAGGGGCACCCACAACAAAAACTAGAACAATCTTACTGGTAAGGATCTGGACTGCTTGCCCAAATTAGTGTCCAGGGGTTTTGGTTTCTCTTTTGAAACAAAGAGATTCCTCAGGGTCAAGGAATCCCTGAGGAACAATCACTTCAGAAACAGGCTTGGATCCTATAATCCAAGGTGAGTACCCAAATGAAATGGGTTCATAAACAACGATATAGGAATCAAGGCAGTCAAACTGATAAAGTAGAAATTTAATTAACTAAGGTCAAGACCACTTGTATACAGACCCCTCACCTCATTTCAGAGTTCAAGCAAGTGGCCCTGAATTGGAAAGTTACTTTAAAAGAGAGAATCACAAAAAGACATCCTGTTGGAAACAATTTAGCTAGAATCATATATTAATGTTTGGCTGACACTTGTATCTTGCTTCTTTTGTTGAGCAGGTTAATTTCTCTCTTGTGGGTACAGCTCATTCTGCTTTTCTCATGGGACTTACACCCTGTGGAATTTTCCATTTTCCTGAGTCAAATACAGGGATTAAGTTAAATGCAGGGCTCAAGATGGCATCAGTTATGCCAGCTTACAAAACTCAACATTTAATTTTGAGAATCACGTATTTTGATGTTGTTTCTAATTCAGTCTTTCTCAAATATTTACCCATGTAATGTTAGACATACTTTCTAATCTTTTGTAGATTCATATTATTTTGTAATAAGTTCAGAATTTTGAACCATTGTGACACAATTCTTGTTTTATCAACTTGAATAATTTTAAACAATTGGCTTTGTCTTTCTTTATCTCCATTTATCAAATGTAAAGAACTAATTATAATAATGTCTCCTATAGAAATTTACATGATGGAAAATGTGGTTACTTGTTACATAGTGAGTTTTTCTGTATGTATAAATTATTAAGTTTATTAATAAACTATAATTATATTATTTTAGATTTTTTATTATATTTTATTGGTGGTCTGAGAATTTAGCAATTTTGAAGTTTTTTCCCATTTGCTGACTTATTTCTATGAACATATATAAAATGATATTTCACAGTTAACACTTGAAGTAATGTCATATCATATTTTATTTCTATTTTAATTTTATTTAAACTGTTCCTAGTGCTTTTTATAATGTGTAATCTGCCATATCTTAATTTTTTCTTTAGTTTTTAATTAATCATAAAAAATGTAACCTTTTAATCTCTAATTTTAATAGGACCAAAGTCTGTGAATGTTTGAAAAAAGATAAAGGTACTATGATGCCTCTAAAGGTAATAAGAAGAGAACAAGTACCACCAATGAGATAAAGTGGAATAAAAAGGAACACATTTTAAGCTTTAATACTGATGATTGAAAAACTGAATGTATGGTAGGTAACATTCTAGCTTATCCACATTTATTGCTTTTCTGTATTCCAAAAGAAAATTTACATGCTAAGTAATACTAAAAGTTGAATGCTTACTTTGTGCTCTTTGAACACATTTTTTCTACCAAAAACTTGTTTAAAGCTCACCCTTAATATTTCCTTCTGTGATTATTCCACTATTTGTGGGTGGACTCCTTGAACGCAAAGTCCAGCTTACTTTTATTTTTCTATGATGGGTACGTGGCACACATATTTTGTTAAATTCAGAAATGAATCAATTGTCTGCTTCTTATAACTACCAATAACTTTCATAATGTGAAATCTCCACAGATTCATATATTTTCTATCTTGTACAATGAAACTACTTTTTTTTGTTTTGGAAAGAATAAAACCAAATAAGAAAAAAACAAAACAAAAAAATGGGGTCCTTCAAAACAAAAGGTTGGACATAGCACATAATTTAAAACCATAATACAAGGTGATCTACAATGGTTAGCATGATGTCTATTGTTATCTTCAATAGAATTGCCCATATCATCAGGTACAATACAATTGAATATAGCAGTCCAGAAAAAAATCAATAAAAACAAAACATTGGAGGTATTATAGGACTTTGAAAGAGGGTAATAGTCAAACCAGAATGGGTATCCTAGTGAATCTTATTGTCTTCAGAATAGTTGCCTATACTCTCAGACTTATAAAACATAACAGATTCAAATAAAATCAGTAAAGACAAGATGGCAATCAAACAAGACAGATTCAAATAAAATCACTCAGAACAAGACAGTGAAAGCAATACAGGGTTTCAGATTATGTTGATAGGAAATTAAAAATGGTTACCATAGTGTATCCTGCTATCTTTGGAATAGCTGTCTATTCCCTCTAGTACAAGTAGACAAACTGGAACAGAATATAACCAAACTAAGCAGAGTAATGAAAGCAATATGGGTTTCAAATCATGATGCAAGATTACCAATGTCCTCTGCCTTCTCTATTTAGACAATTCTTCCCCTTCCACTTTCCCAGGATGTATTGTACATTTTGTATCCCACTAACTCCTTTAGTTTTTAGATTAAGGAGGCAGCCTGCTCTTTACCTAAGGGGTTCTGAACCTTTTTACTCCCGAGCTTGGTCCCAAGTTATATCCATTTACCGACAAGAGCCTCAAGGTTTTCCTTCCTTATAACTGAGTAGTTCTCCATTGTATAAAAGTGTTATGTCTTTCTAATCAATCTGCAACTGATGATGAGCTACCCCCACTTTTTTCTGGTTCCCTGTCACATAGAGCATTATTTTCTCATCTTGGACTTTCAGTCCATAAACCCCCTTTCAGGTTAAATATATTTCTTATCTAGAGCATCTTGATGGACTCTTATCTCCTGATCCACTCTGCCTGCATTTCTTTTCATTAGTGTATTGAGGCCATCCATGTTAGCAATTGTGGCCAATCTTCTCTGCCTCATCTCTGCCATGCTATTTTTCTGCCATTGGTTGTCTACTTTTCAACTTCATTCTACTGTCTGCCCCATTCAGTGAGCCTCCTCTGTCACTGTTCTTGAAAATATTACTTTTTTTTCTCTCTCTCTAGAATGTCTTTCAGTATTTTTTGTGGGGTGGATTGGTGGTGACCAATTCCCAAAGTTCCTTTTTGTCATGGAAGCATCTTGTTTCTCCATTAATTTTGAGAGATAGTTTTGTAGGGTACATCAATCTGGGTTGGAGGTTATTTTCTTTTAAGGATTGGAATTCTTTGCTCCAAGCTCTTCTTGATTTGATGGTTGTGTTGAGAAGCCTGTCATGATTCTGATGGGTTTTCCTTTATAGGTGATCTGTCTTTTCTCTCTAACAACTTTTAATATTCTGTTCTTTTGTTCAGTTTCTGGGATCTTGATTACTATATGTCTGGGAGTAGGTCTATTTTGGTTATAGCAGGCTGGAGTTCTGTATGCTTCATACATCTGGATAACATTTCCTTTTCCTATGCTTGGAAAGTTTTCTTTAATTATTTATATAAATAGTCTTTGTATTTTATTTGTGTTTGCCCCTGATTCTTCACTCATATCTTTTATTCCTAAATTATAGATCCTCTTGTCTCTTCTAGCCTTAGCATTGTTACTTCCTTGTTCTTTGATATTTTTAAGAGATCTTTCCTTTCATGATTACAAGTAGCAAACCTGTCATCAAGGTTTGATAGTCTATCTTTAGTTTATTTTAAGCAGCTTTGACAGCTTTCAATGGAGTTTTTAATTTTCTGGCAGTCTCTTTGAATCTGTTCCATGTTTTCTAGATTTGTTTAATATTCTTCATGAAAGGTTTCTCTCCTTTTTCTATGTCCCTCCTCTCTTCCATCTGTATCTTCTTGAGAGGTACTTAACATTTCTTTTATTATTTTCCTTATATCTTCCTGTACTTGTATTACTTGTATTAGAATTTTTTTTTTAGTTTTTTATAATGTCATGAAGATAATTCTTTATGTCAGATGTTGCCTTTTCTGACACCGCAGGTGTGCAATCCCCTATCTCTTCTGTGTTTATCTCCCCTGGGCCAGTAGCGTTTGTATTGGGGGCTGGAGATTTCCTTTTGTTTCTTTCTCTTGTGATGTTTCTGGCTTCCTCCAAATGAGTGGACTTTGGGGTCCCCAACACTTCCTGAATTAGCCATGTTTACTCTGAAGCATGCTGGCTAGGGATTGCTGCCCTCCCCAGTCTGCTGATGACAGCTGAAGTACAAGCAGGGTTGGGGCAGGCTGACCTCTCCCTTCTGAGCTGGTCAAGCTCTGGGAGTCGTCAACATGCTAGTGTGTCCAGTGCGGATGGGGCTGGTTAAAGATAGTCTCAGGGAGACCTCATCTTTTGCTATTGGATTGCACACAGAGGCAGGAATTGGTCTGAGCAATTCTCACCGATCTACTTTGTGCTACAAGTGGCTGACTGAAGCCTCTGCAGTTCTGGTTCTGGGATTGGCCTGCCAGACTCCAAAATGTCACCCAGTCAGTCGCCCATTGCTATAGGAGGACTAAGTTCCTTACACTCACTGCGAGCTGGTGCAGATCTCCAAGCCGAGTGCTGATCTCTGCTCCACCGCTCCTTTCTGTGACCGCTTTCTCCCACCAAGGACCTCAGGCTCTTACTAACTCCCAACTTAACTGTGACCACTCCGGATTCCAGCGGCTTTTCATCCACAATTGGACCAGCTCTGGGGAGAGCAAGTCTGGCTACAGTCTTCCATCCACGATTTTCTTTTCTTTTTTTCTTCCTTTTTTTTCTTTCCCTTTAGTTTCTTCCTGGATTGAGAGGGTCCATCTCCCTCCATCTGGTCTTCTTCAGGATATATTATTCCAGTATCTCAGCCGTTCTCTCAAAGAGGTTCCCTATTTTGCTGCTTACTGATCCACCATCTTCCCAGAAGTGCCTTATAATGAAACTACTTTGGTAAGATTTAATTTAAAGGAAGAGTGAATGTGTAAGATCATAACCATTGATCTGCTATTTCTTAGTGTTAATTCACTCCAGATGTCAGCACAAGTGATGAATGCACTTAATTTTCATTGTTTTCATCTTCAAGGATTAGTCACATAGTGAAAAGAAAAAGCTCCTGACTACAGAAAGACTAGAATTTTTATCCTTAGTTTAGTATGTTATCAGTTACTTAACTTTCAACTGGCTATATAAAACTTCCAAGAATAAATATGAAAATAATATGATACAGTGTGAACTTCCCAGTACAGTTGAAAAACATACAACATGAACTTGAACAAAGATGCACTCATTAAGTGTTATCCACTTCTTTATTAAAAACCACAAATTTATGTGGCATTTGGGCATGGCTATATCAAAATGAGAACGAATGAGGAAAGATGCAGGATTTTGAAACTATGGAAGCGTCATAATGAAAAGTTTTTATTCTCTTGCTCCAAATTGATTGTGCCTTTGAGATTCTCTTTACTGATATCAAAAATGAGTGAAAATTTACCCAAGAAGTTCATTTGTAATTAATTTTTATTTTAGCCTATATTTTAATAGAAAAATATCATAAAGAAACTTTGCATTTATCTAGATTGACATACTTACTAAAAAATTGTTCAGTAACAAGGAACAGTTTAAATGAACACTACATACAATGTTTATAATACCTCAGTTCAAGTACGCTTCTGTTTGCAAATAATTCATTTTGCAACAAAAGCATTAGACAAAATTTTGCTTCACCTAGCAGACTCTACATTGAATAATAAATACAATTATGACTATCTTTCCCATACAAAAAACAAAAACAGAACCCTCTTCCCCAAAATATTTTTTTTTTGTACCAAGGATTGGACTCATGACCTCATGCTTCCAGGCATGTGCTTATACCACTGAGCTAAATCCTCACAACCCTACAAAAAAATCTTAAAATAAATTAACTTCATAAAGTTAGGCACTACTGTATATTACATACAGCTTCTTGATTTATTTATGTCTCAAATGATATGACATATTTATCATTACTACAAACATCCATGTACAATAGAATCATAGAAATACAGAATTTGATAAAAATATATTTTAAAAATCAGTATAGAGGGCTGGGGATTTAGCTCAGTGCCGTAAGTGTGTGTTGCAAGCACATGGTTGTGAATTCAATCCCTGGCACAAAAAAAAAAAATCAGTATAAACTTGTGCTTCAGATAAAGATGTCCTTATGGTAATGCTTTTTATTTGTTTAGAAAAGATACAATAATTTGTTCATTAAGAAGTGATATATTTTGATATTTAATTGTTCTTCAATTTTCAATTGGAGCAAATTGTATTTGCTTTTTAAAATACTCTTTTGCATTGCATGAAAATGATGACTTTTGTCATATGTGAAAATTTGTGAAATTGGTACTTTGGAAAAAATAAGGATCATGAAAAACTTGATGAACATTGGGAAGAGTAATAAGTTTATGTACTCTTTTTAGAATCAATTCATGATTTTATAGGATAAACTACAAATAATATTCCTATTTTGCACTTCACAAATAGAGCAATAATTTCTTCTTGTATGAAAGTTCTTTTGCTCACCAATTAAATAAACATTGATAAACTTAATTTCTAATAAAGAAAGTCTATCTTAGCTAGGGAAAATTAATTTTAAAGCATCTTGTTAACAATATATAATTTAAAAAATATTCCCACTGGTGCTCGTACCTATATATCAATCTAAGTAATTTAAGTATATAGAAAGATGTTCTAATGTAGCTCTAGATTGATATAACCACCAGGGAAAATATTTTCTTGGATAGAGTATTTGAAACACAAATGATGTATTATTTTTCCAAATTTGCATATTATAAATTCATGGGACATGGGTGAATAATAAGCTTTCTTGGAAATAAAGAATAATAAGGAGTAGAATTCTGAACTATATTTTGTATAAAACATTTTCACAGCAAGATAGTTGTAAGAAATGGAGCACCTTTGGTTATCTGACAACCCTAGCTGAGGACCCCTTTGAGAGAATTTAGTGATATTTGTCCACACACTTGAGTCAAAATGAATCATTAAAGAACAAAAAATTTATTCATACTTCAAATTCTTCCATAATATTCAATTAGAGGAGATCGACTGAGGCAGCCTGGATTGAGGAAGAAATGTAGGTGCAGAGCAATGGATTCTGAAACAATCAGAAGTTATAAGAGGTACCATCTGTAAGGAAACGTGGTGTCAGGTTTAGACCTCAGCACAGAAAAGAAAACAATTCGTTCTAGTGATTTCTTGTGATTTGTTGGCCACCATACTATAGTATGATCATGTCTTGGTGCAAGCAATATTTTATGTTAGAAAAATACCACTCAATACAACAGTAAGATTCTATTAGAAAGATAAAGGAAAGCAATCAACAGTAACCATCATAATTGCATTAGAAGAGTGGAAGTCTTGAGAATCTCATTGTCAGAAGTCAGATCAGCCTAATGATATGCAGTTACATTTGATCTGACCATATCCTAGAGCACACAATACTGGAGAAATTTAATGTCCCATTTGTCACATCCACATTGGAAAAAAGATTTTTTTAAGTATAAAATATTATATTAGTAAAAATATCTTAACATTAAATTGTATTTTATATCCAGTAAGTAAAATTGATAACAAAATAAGTTTTCTATAGTGGTAATCATATTTTAAAGTACAATAATAATTGTTTAGAAAGACAATAAAAGGAGTACCCAATCTTGATGAGATTTGAATGTAGTAATGCCAGAGTTTTGAAGGGATTGCAATTTACTGTTCCCCTATTTTTTATTTCTTCTAGTGATATCTGTTGTATATGATTCACCATAAACTCAGTGTCTAACAGTATTAATATGTCTTTTCACATTTAGCAGAACTGTGACAGCTGTCTAGCAATCATGAGGAATAATGGTGTGGAAGAATTTCAAAACTGTCTTGGGTATCAACTGATGTCACTTGTCATCTAGAAATTACATTCCTAAAAAATGTTCTTGAAAATTATTGGAATCAATTTATTTTTGCTTTGGGTTTTATATACAGAGGCAATTCATGCTTAGAAATTAGCATAAATTTATTAAAATATATTAGAGAAAATGTATTTGATTAAGATAAGCTATCTGATCAAAGTCAGTTGATTAAAAAATTATCAATTATACATTACAGTGACCATTATAAAGTATACCAGTCACTATCAGAAATAAAGAGAGTGGACTCTGTGTGCATCTGTGCAACCATCGCTTTAAAATGAATTTCATATTTTGTATCAGTATGAATATGCTCAATAGTTATTTGTCTACATTACCTTTACTATATGATCTACCATATATATTCTAACTAATTCATACACTTTATACACTTCTTAGCATGGTGTATTGAACCATTTGTGAGTATAATTATTTTAATTCCTATCTAAAAAAAGTCCCTATTTTTATTTCTAAATTTGAAGTGAACTCTTAAGATTCCAGTCATTAAGAGCATTAATATTTACAATAATTTCTATGTTGATTATATGACTTAAGTTCCTTCCCATGTATTTGTTGTTCTCATTATTATTTAATGAGAACTTTTAGGTAACTTTTAGTGCTGGGGATTTAGCTAAGTGGCATAAGTGCTTCCCTGGCAAGTGTAAAGTTGCAGGTTTGATCTCTAGTATCAAACAAACAAAGCAAAACAAAAGTACTTTTAAATTGTTAAAAGCTTGTTTATCATACTTATGTTCTGGAGGTGTTTTTGTTGTTATAATACTATTTGGTTTCAGCATTTCACTGGCATTATATTTACCTACCTACACACTGTCTGGATTCTCATGTCAGATCACATGTTAGGAATTCTCTCTGGAGGATGATAACATCTAAATCTTATTGGTTTCAGAAATATTATAAGGCAATGGCCAAACTACCATTAATATCAAAATCTATGTCTTTGCCTTGTATCCACTTATTCCCAATTGCAGCACTTTCAAAGAGAAAGGATTCTTTAACAACAATGATCGCATGAGAGAACTGTATCAGTGCTGATTCTTGGGTTACTTTGTATCTAAAACAGAAATTATTAACTTCGAATGTGTGGTCTTCTAAATTTTTATAGGTGAATCTTAAAGTTATATTTACTCTTTGCCAAGTACAACGTATCTTTTGGGTAACATTTATACATTTCACTCAGCGTTTCAAAAGACTTTGACCTTGAAAGACTAAAAACTATAGATTCAGAAAGTGCCTTCTATTTATTAAGTTCTAGAACTAACCATTGAAAGTAGCCCTGGGTTCCTTCTCAATTTCTGCTGGAGATACTCTCTCTGCTCAATGTCCTTCTGATGTAGTAAAGGTAACTTTTCTCTGGTAAAAAAATTTTATCCCCTGTTTTGAGTTGTGATAAGTAAATCCGTTTTGTACACAAGTTTATACATCTATGCTTTGCGTAGTAAAAGGGAAAAATATCTCTAGGGGAAAAAAAAGAACAGAGCAACAAAAACTATGCAGTTGTGTGCGTGTGTGTATTATGCCTATGCATATATACTATGGGAAAACTTCTAGACATATATTTAGCATTCTCTGAAGCTGTCACTGTGCTCCTAAGGTTCTGCTAAGAGTCTTAATGCTACTCAAGATTCCTCTGCATTACATACAGGTACTGTCCTAAGTGAATGATTGATAGAATGTGCTTACTAACAAATCCAAATGTGGTTTGGAAGTAATTCATGATGCTCACTATAGTCTAGGCACAAAAATAGCCGAAAGGACTCACCCTCTGTATCTAGTGTAGATGGTGACCGCAAAAACAAATATGTTTAAATAAATGTCTCAAGGAAGTGCCTGGTTATTAGGAAGCAGGCTGCAACTGTTTCCACACATTTTTCTGACCCCTTTTCAGAGTTTGAATGCATTAGGCATTTATTTAATATAAACAGAAAAATAAATCAGTGTACACACAAATTTAAGCCTATTCCATGGTTATATAAATCACTTTCTACTTTATATTTTGGTACATACTCTATCCCTTAAAGCTAGTAGTTTTCATAAATAATTATTGACTCCATTTGTGTTGTATGTCCTGAAAATAAATGCTTTTTCTGAGATATTTCTATTTATGCTTATCTGAGATTCTCTATAAACCCTATTCAAAAGACTTCTGTGTCCTCATTCTTCTTTCTGTAATTCCAATTATTCATACTCTAATATTTTTTGTCATTTAAATCTGTAGCTGACATGGCTATGCAGATAAGATATTTTCACATGCAGCACACATGTGCCTTTTGAAAGAGCACTGTGTAGAATTTCCGTTTTTGAAGAGAAATTAAATTTTCTCATTCACTTGCACATTCTTGATGTGTGTAGGGAAAAGGCACTGAAAATAAGTTTTTCTATGAAGTGTGAATTGTTGATTTAAAATAAAACATTTAAGGAAAATGATTCCACAAACT
Source organism: Hydrochoerus hydrochaeris (assembly GCA_004027455.1). Lineage (NCBI taxonomy): Eukaryota > Metazoa > Chordata > Mammalia > Rodentia > Hydrochaeridae > Hydrochoerus > Hydrochoerus hydrochaeris. The sequence goes on along the minus strand of PVLA01001942.1, from coordinate 160,529 downwards.
GTTTAAATTTAATGTTTTATAGTAAATGCCAGTTAAAATTTACTTCAGCAATTTATGAACAAATAGTAAAGACATTTTAACAAAAATTTGAAAATGCAAAAGATAAAGTATAAGTTGTGTATCAGTTAGCTCACACAACCATAACAAAATTCTATGCACTGAGTGGCTTAACAACAGACATTTATTTCTTAGAGTTCTTTGAAGTCCAAGATCAAAGTGTCATCTGATCTGATGTCAGAAGATGACTTTCAACCTGGCCTCCATCTTGCTATTTCTTCACATAGCTGAGAACAAGAGAAGAGTCCTCCTTCCCCATCCTTATACAAGGGTATTAGTTCTATATGAGGCTGAAGATCAGTTAAACTAACTTCTTCTTAAGCTCTCACCATTATATGCAATCATACAGGGGCATGCAGCATCAACATATGAATGTGGAGGAATCACAAAAGCTCATTCCATAGCAAGATACTCACAAAATTCTGATATTTACATATTTCTGTCTCTGTACTCCTTCAGATATTCTAAATTATTCAACAGAGGCATTATTAATGCTTCTAGCTTCAGAGTAAGTAGTGATGTCATCTTTTCCCCATTGCCTGTATTCCGTGTTTAGAATTATATACCTTACCATTTCTTCATGTGTAAATCGCTTTTGATCTACATCACTATCCTGGAAGGATAATTTCTATACTATTAGACTTTAATGAGTTCCATATGATGGATGCATAATGATGCACAAACTCATGTAATTCTCAGCTCTGGGATGTGGCTAGAACATGGGGTTTACATTTAATCACCAGATTAGCACAAAGATAATGCAATATTGCTCCATGACTAAATTAGGTTGTGAAGAATTCACCATTGTTAACAAACACACTTTCTTTTCCTGGCTTCCTTCCAAGAAGCAAGCTGCCAAGATCATTACAACCATGTGGAAATAATTTTTTCGAACAACCTGAGGAAATTTGGAAGAGAATCTTTACATAGGAAAATCTCTAATCAAGTCAGCCTGTTGGTCACCACCTGGAAGAACAGCCTAGGAAGAACACAAGTAATTCACACCCAAATTACTGACAGGTGGAAACTGGTACATGATAAGTGTGCATTGCTTCAGGACACTGTTTTGTGGTGGTTGGATATGCAGCATTTACACACTAACATAAACACACTGCATTAGATCCATATTTTGTAGAAGAAATTATGGCTAAATGTTAAAAGGTAGACCCAAGAAAAGACAAAATTGATAGGAATAAGATCAAACTCAATGCCTAATCTAGACAAAAGTATTTATTCTACGTTACAGTTATCTGTTTCTGTAAGCCCAAATCTTCAACTGGCACAGGAAGTGGCTGTTCTTGACAAGTACACTCTCTGACTCTCTGTGGAGGCATTGGTTGTCTTACAGCAACATAGACCTGTGTCTTCAGAGAAACCATGCAAAAAGCACCAATGCTTCCTCTCTGATGAGGCATAACAAGACAAATGCACTAAATTCCAGATGTGCCTTTAGGACTGACAAAAGCTTCTTCCTCTCCAAAGCCTAGCTTTCTCAAACTGCACCACTTCCTACTTCTTTAAAGAGAGTTTAAATGCCTTAAATAATAATATGGCATAAATATTTTAGAGGCTAAACATATTTAGAATTCATAGTAACCCACACACAGTTTTATAAAGTTAAGATCAGTGTTTCCTACTGGACCTTCTCATAGGAGGGAGGCTGCATCTCTAAATCTTCACACCACAAAAGCAATGGCAGTGATACTGCAGTTGTGAGATAAGACGTCTTGTTATCACTTAACGTTTTTCAGGAAGGCAAAAGAAAAGAACCCAGCAGAGAGTGTAATCTGACATTTGTCTCTCAAGATAATATTATATTGCAAATGACTCCTTCATACTTATCAATAAGGTTTTAATATGCCACGTGGTTGAGGCAAAACGCATATATACACATATATCCTTTCCTCAACTGTTATTTTCCTTCTTAGGCAGACTTGCTACTTTCTTTGTTTAGTTTCCTCACTATTTCTTTGGAGTGAAGTTGTAGGATCTGAGCTTTCTTATTCATTTATTTAGTACCAGGAATCAAATTCAGGACCTTGTGCTTGCTAGGCAGGCACTGATGCCACTGAGCTATATCCCTGGCCTGATCTGGGCTAGAGAAAGGAATTCTTCAGTTTCTCACTTCCCATGAGTCATCCAAGAGATCTTAAAAAAATGACGTTTAAGAAGCAACAACTGTAGTTATTTGTGACAGTTTACAATCCATTGCAAAATTATCCTGTCAAATATTTACAAAGATGAAAATCATTGCTACAAAACAGATGGCCGAATGGTTTGTGACCATCCTTTGTCATCACTGCTGACTGTTGAACAAACAGTCCCTGGTCATCGATTAGTGCTCATTAAAAACAGCTATCAACGAAGCTGAGAATAAATGTGGACAAAAAAAGAGAGTATAGGAAACGAAAAGGTTCTTTCACCTGCTTACTCCCTGCTAGATCGGTACATTCTCAGAAAACCCGTACTACCTCAAGGATGACTAGTGCCATAAGAAATGAATCTATCTCTGGTTCATTTTGAGGAAGACTGAGATTCATTCCGGCAAAAATATTCCATCTTGCTGTTTTTCTTGCTCTCCTAATCATCTGCCCAGGAATCCATGCTGCATAATAACTATATGCAAAAATCAGAACATATGGTGCAGAAAACTAATTACTGTATCAATATTTCACTTTGTTGTCAGAGAGAGAATCTTCACGGCAATTCTACAACTGTAGTTTAGCTGCCGAGCCAGCATGTTAAACACTGTTAACAATGATGCGCTGACTTCCAGAGCTTCGACTTAGTGCAGTGTCTTAGAGAGTTAAGTTTTCCTGGTACTTATTAAGTAGTATAATCTATAAAAGGGTTCAGAGTGACCTCTTCAACAGGCATCCTTTGTCATGATCAAGTCTAATTGGAGCCATATGCTCCCATGGTTCACAAACCATGGATGCACAACTTAGTATAAAATCTGCTCAAACTCCAGGTAATAAATCAAAACTGTTGCTTAATATTGCAAAGGGATATTCAGAACTCAAGCAAAGCTGTTCAGAATGATTAGACAGACAGTCTAGAGAGGAGCACTGGGTGATGATGATTGCAGTGGTGATCGTCTGAAGAGTTACTCTGTATTGGACAAGGTTCTAAACATTATCCACAGATATCATCTCATTAAAAACTCAAAAGGATCTATCAGATAGACACTATTACCCACATATATTGAAGGTGAAAGCCTACAAATATTTTACCATAAATAATTCCACCACTGACCTGCAAAGCTAGAGTTTATATGAAAGTATTTTGAAATTATGACCGTTGCCATGAAATGACATTTTTCATCTATACTCTAACTTTCAACAAAATGCCACATCTTAATTCATCAAATTAAAAACATGTTGCAATCAAAATTAAAAAAGAATGAGAAGGTACATAAATTTTGATCCAAAGGTTTGTTTTATAAATATTTTTGCCCATATAGTGATGTATGTAAGTCCTTGTGATATGATCTTAGTAAAAGGCTTGTGCTGGTTAATCTCAATTGTCACCTTGACTGGTTGAAGAGACATTTACGTGACTGTATCATAAAGGCAATGACATCATCAATGAGTTAGCCTGTTCACGTCTTCACGACTGGATGGATTGCTACAAAGTGGAGAGGAGTTGGAGGAAGTGAGACATGGAGAAGTGACCTTGAGGATTCTGTGTGGTCCCTGGTTCCTTTATCTCTAGATGTTGCTCTGGACTGCACTTCCTGAAGGCAATGAGCTGAGTAGTTATCCTCTGCTATGTCCCTCTTCCATGCTGTTTCTTCCTTGGATTCAGCTCATCATAGACAGGCACCTCTGAAATTGTGAGTTAAATAAGCTTTTCCTCTTTTAAATTGTGGGTGTCTAGTCCTCTTTCTCAGCAGCAAGAAATCTGACCAATACCAGTCTGTAGAAATTGTAAAGTCAGATGTGGTGGTGCACAGCTGTAATCCCAGCATTCAGGCAGCTGAGGAAGGAAGGTCACCATGAGTCCAAGGCCATCCTGGGCTCTGTAAGGGAGTTCATGGCAAGCCTGCACCACATAGCAAGATCCTGTCTCGAAAAACAAAAACAAGACAAAACAAACAAACGAAAAAGAAAATGTAAAATTTTGTTGGAATGTCCATAGATAAAAAGTTATGCTAAAGAAACATAATGAAATAATAAGTCATTCAGGAAAATAAAGTAAATTTATAAACTCAGATTTGGTAAAACTGACATATTTTTAGACTGAAACATCAAGATGTTAAATGTTATATGTTTGTTGATATATAAATGGTGAAAACACTTCAGGAAAGATCTTCAGATAGTGATTTAAGGTTTCAGAGTCCAGGGTAGTAGTAAAGCTACATTTTAAAAATATGTATATATGTGTGGTTAGTATTTTTTTATTTTCAAATCCATTTTATGTCAAGGATAAAAAATTTTTAAAAAGAGGAAGAAGAAAAGGAAAAAAAAACTACAACAACAGTTCAAAACATGTCAATCAGTACACCATAATGGTGCATACATTGCACATTGTCATTCCAAATCAATCACCTAGAGCACAAGATATCTGCATTGTCCAAACAATACAAGCATAAATCTTTCTCTCCAGTGAACTCAGAGAAATCAGTAGTATAACTATCTTAACTATTTTATATACATATATATATATATATATACATATTCACATATACATATGCTTTTTCTTTCAAATTCTCACCCTAATGAAATATGATGTTTACACATGTGTGTCTTTTTTATCTCAATACTAAGGTTGCATTTTATATTGTATTTCCTGGGCATTTGAATTTCTGACATTAAGCAAAATTGAGCACAATAAAATAAGCTATACAGCATATAAGGTCACTTTGTAAAAGATAGCATTACAGATGCCTTGGACACTGAACTGAGTTGCTTGCTCAAAGATGGACCAGAGTCCTCATTTTGAGATTGTGATGCAGAGATATAAAAACAGGATAGCGGATGACATCACATGAGAAGAGAGAATGACAGGGAGATATTTGATGGTCGTGATAACAGGACAGCAGCCTAGCATGCTGGCTCGGCAGGCTTCCACCAATAAACCAGTCTTTCCTGGAAGAATACATTATTCACTTTCTTCTGTTACTGTGTCTCACCTCAGTATTATTCCAAGAAGTGAAATATTTCATAGTCCTGTCAAGTACAGAAAACTGAGAGGAGCTGTCTAACACCTGATATCACCTGATAGTGACAGAGATGGAATTAAACTAGGGGTTTCCTGATTTTGAATTTGTTCTTTTTTACATTGGAGACAGAAAGTATGTTTCGTATCACTGAAGAGGGTGAGAAGAAAAGGAGGAAGGAGTTATTAGCAAGGAACACACTGGAAACAAACAAATAAAGCTATGTGTCAGATATGATGTGATGGTTTAAGTTCCCTGTGGATTTTTCTGGACATGAAACTGCTTTTCAACTGCAAACATGAGCACAGCTGAAGATGCCCCAGGCTCTTACTTGGTACCTGGTGCACTTTGATGGTGTATGAATAAAATGTGCTAATAAGTTTCCCAGTCACAGAGGCCATCCACCAGAGTGACAGGCTTCAACAGTTATTGTTTGAAACAAGCCAAGGGACACTTTCTTAGGCCTTTTCTCAGTGTATCTCTAGTCAGGGGAGCTTTCAGAAAAATGATCACATGCTTTGACTTTTGTAATGAGCTTTTTCACCTAGATGGACAGGGTTCCTTTTGTGAATTTTATGAGACACATAACCAGTAAATCATGCTTTAGGATCTCATCAAAATGAGATTGCCTCCTCTAGACAATTACCTTGGCCTTCCCTCTATCTTGAATTAACCCTGGAAATGGGACACATGCATGTGCGCCTGTTCCCACACTCTGATTATTATTGTGGAGTTTTGTAAAAAAGAAATAGAAAACCAAGATTCCTAGAAATGTTAAAATCAGTGAGTGAAATGCAGATAATTATGACCTATCTAAATGCTGACATATCTAAGTTCCCTTGATCAAATACATCTCCCCTGGCACAATACAGCCTTAATGATTTTGCTATTATGTCCACATAATCCTAGTATTTTTGGTTTATTTTCATGAAAATACAATTCTAGATACTAGCTTACATATGTTGATAGATGCAGATATATAGATACAGGCATTGCTATTGATACAATGTGCATGAGTATAGAATTACGGTTCCTATTTGGACCCCTTACCTGCTGCCCAAGAGGTTTTGTTATAATATGCAGCACTGCGTTTCTAGATTCTTCACAAAACATGAGAGGGAACTAAAACACCTTCAACAGTGCTTGTGATGACCGGATACAATTTTAAAAACATAGACACATTTATAATTAAGCAAAGATGCAGTCTGAATTCAGGCAATCTTCCTGTTTCTTGTTTCTATCATTTCTTTTCATCACAGTAATGTAATTAAATTGTTAACATTTAGTTTTAGAAATCTATAATAACACCTATATTTTCAGCTTATTGTGACTTGTACTCTCACAAAAAAGAACTGCTAGGGAATTTGTTAGCTATTCAATAAATACTGTTTGCTAAGGAATAAAGAATACCAAATCAAACAAAACCATCCACACAAAATAACTTCTCAGATTTCATAATATGGTGTAGGCCATTGCTATCAACCATAACAATAAAAGTGAATGGAATTAAAGGAAGCTCTCCATTGTTTTGTGTCTTTCTGCACATCTTATTTTTACATGCCTCCTGCTTCCAGGGTTCAAAGTCAGACTAATATAGTTCACACTTTTTTAATACATTAAAGGTTAAAAAGTGGTATCCTTGGAATATTTTTAGTATTTGTAAAACTTTTGGAAAGAAAACACGATATAAATTCCAAATCATAATAGTTTTGTGAAATAGTGACTATTGGCCAGATAAGACTGACTGCACTGCTTTCTAAAATTTCAACTTCTTTTTTATTTTTCTTAATGGTTTGGCATATTATATTGTAAATAATATACTATATAAAGCATCAACAAAGTCATACTACTTTGTTTCCAGATATCGCCAATGAATTGTTACTCCCTGCCTCCTCGTAAGGTAGAACTGTAAAGCTATTCCCTAGAAAATTTTAAGATTAACATTCCAATATATTCAAATTAACTTTAAAATTCACTTGTAAAGGAAATTGTATTTTTAAAAATATACTTCATATAATTTATCATTAATATTTAATGCCCCTTAACACTATTTGATCCTGACTAGTGGGAATTCCACAGAATATGATTGTTTCTATTGTGCTTGATAGAAATTCCAGCTTTCAAATATATGTATATACACACACATGATTAGGGAGAATAAAACTTTTGATTAAAATTATTGAATCTGACAGAGGAAACATTCTGTTTTAATGTAACAACACTCAGAATAGCAACTACTTCAGGCTAAATCAATAAGTCCCTCAACAAAATTACTTCGGTAACAGTTCAGACTTGCAACCAGCCTCCTTTAAAGCTGACAAACAAAGATAGCTCTATCATACCAGGTAACTTTACCATTGTTCTGATGAGAAGTGTAGGTCAAATGCATTTCTCCTTATAAGTAATTAAATCACCTCCTAACCGATTAGTTACCAATGATAATGAAGATAGAGCTGGTTCTTCACTGAAGAATTTAGAGAGGTTATACCCATGGGACTATCTACATAGATAATTCCTTGCAAACAAGAATGAGCAATATTCTCTTCCTTTTAAGGCAGAAAGTGATATAAGATAGAATAGATGCATAAGTGATATAAGAAAGAAGGGAAATGGAGATTTAGCTCAGTGGTGTAGATGCCTACCTGGTAAGCAGAAAGTTGTGAGTTTGATCCCCAGTACAAAAAAAAAAAGTGGTACATAAGTGATATAAGACAGAAACTTTTTTTCAGATACACAATGTTGTAGATGGATATTTCAGTATTACAGGGAACTATAGAAAAATTCTACACCAAATCACACTGCAGCTTGAAGGAACTTGATACCTTTTTAAGACTTTTTATCTACATATTATCTTTTTGAAGCTTAGCTAAAGGTGACAAAAATAGAAAAGTTCATCTCTCATCAAAATACCAATGTCCTCATTAAACTTCCATTTTTTCAAGGAATATTTTCTCAACTATTTCCTTTTAAAGCCATGGTCAAGGGATTATGATATAGTCTAATAAAATACGTGTAATTTGAAAATCTTCCAAAACAATCAAGAATTACAGAGGTCACACAATAATTACATCATTTATTTTGAAGATACAAACTGATTTCATTTTCTTTTCTTTTAAATATTTTTTATTTTTAAAAATCAAAGCAGAAAAAAGGGTAGAAATAATACAGAATTTCATAAAAAATAACAGTAAAAAATCAACACTAGTTAATGTGTTATACATTGTTATCTAAGAATTAGTTGCTTAAGTTACAAAATAAAAGCATAAAAATGAATAGACAATCAAGCAATGACAGCATAAGCTGTTTTTTTGATAAACTAACAGATAATTAGTAGTATGGTTATCTATCTTCCACACTTACATAATATTTTTTTCATATCTAGTTGGTTCTTTCATGGGATCATCTCAGCAATCATTTCTCTTTCTCTTAGCAGTGTTTTAATTTTCCACACACAGAAAATGAGTATTTTTCCCTTAGTCTCCATCATACAGTCTCCACTTCCATGAATTCATTGAATATGTTTTTTTCTAAAAGTTTGATTTATCGTGTCATTTTCTTCCATAGAGGAAAATTTGGGGACTCCTAGAGAGAAACCAGAAAAACTTTGTCATTATAGGATTTATGATTTTTTTCTGACTCTCATTTCTTTTTGTCTATGCCTGATCAATCACTGAGTTTATCTGAATTTCATTTATTAAACACAGTAATCCAAGAGGCTTTACTTGGCAACAGGTATGGAACATGGAAAGATGAGCAGAGCAAGTCTCCTTTATAGAGAAACATGACATCTAGACGAGCAGACAAATTACATGCAGAAATTTAATATTCTGCAGTATACAAAAGAGGGAAATTTCTGAAATCAACACATGATGCTATGCTCTTTGACATCCTTTCTGTGGCTTTTAATAAATCATTTGCAAGTCTAGATCTCAGAAAAAGAGCTGATAAGCTTGATCTGTGGGTGTGCCTCTCATTTTCCACCTGTTTGATAAATTACCTTCACCAAAAGGACTTCATAATAAAATAGAGAAACAATTGTTTCTAAAGAATCAGAAAAAGTCAATGAAAATCATCCAAATGGCACCATTGGGTTATTTAGGCTTCTGGGATTATTTTAAGATTATTTATATAAAATCAGAAGCTATGTGTTTATCTCTCCATTCTGTTGATTGTTTCCTATGTTATGCACATGTTTAGTTCATTGTAATCCCATTTGTCTATTTTTGCTTTTGTTATAGGTGCTTTTAGGGTCACTTACAAATGATCTTTGCCCAGACCAATATCCTAAAGTATTTTGCTTGTTTTCTTCTAGCAGATCTGTACCTTTATCTTTTACATTTATATATTTGATCCATCTTAGTTGTTTTCATAACTAAAGAAATGTTAGGGGGTCTAGTTTAATTTTTTCCTTTGAGGTCTAGATTTTTCAGCAATGTTTATTGAGGAGACTTTGCTTTCTCTAATATATGTTTCTTCTCACTTTATGAAAAATCTGTTGGCTGTATGTGCCTGCATTTATATCTGAGCTCCTTATTCTGTTCCACTGGTCTGTTCCATTTTCTGCTTGTATCATTGCTGTTTTCTTCCTATTGCTTGGTAGTCTATTATTTGAAGTCTATCATTTTATTGCCTCCAACTTTATTCTTTTTACCAAAGATTTTTTGGCTATTCATGGTCCATCAGTTCTTTATATATTGTAGGGATGCTTTTTCTATTTATGTGAAGAATGCTATGGATATGTTCACACAAATCCCACGGAATCTGTAGGTTGCTTTAGATAGAATGGATATTTTAACCATATTAATCCTTACAAATCATGGGTTTTCTACTTTGGAGAGAATAGTATAGAAAACCCTTCCCTGTTCTTTTTGCAGTCCAGGAAGTTCTATATTTGTAATCCCATGGAGAAGCTATTGGAAATCTAGTGAGTTAATTCCAATCTACTCCTTCCAGTGCGACCATGGAGAGAATACAGACACTAAGACACGTATACAGTTATGGGGAGCCAAGGGGTCCTGAGTCCAGCCAAGGTGGTATTTGCCATAACCAAGACCTCGACCCAGAGCTCTTCCCAGGTTTTTTAATTCCCCATGACGGAAGTGGTTCAGGGATGAGTGACAGTGAGGGTGCTGGAAACACATGACTGCTATGACTACCTGGAGCTGCGCTGGATAGGAGGTCTGAGATCACCTCCGTGGTACGCGTAGGGCAGGAAATGCCGAAAGAGCAGTCTGAATAACACAATTGAGACAGTATCTAATATTTTGGGGTTGGTGCTTCAGATCTGATATATAATCATTTTTGGCTCTCCATCTCTAGGCTCAACCATTTATTGGGGGAGTTACTGGTGGGGTAACAGTATCCTGTCACTTTGCTTCAAAGATGAAACATCAGCACCTTAGCTAACCCAATTTACATTGCTTAAAGTAAGATAAAGGGGCAAAGAAATAGCCTAGCCAGCTCCGTACTCACCAATACTTGGAGATAAGGCCAAGTTTATCCAAAACGGAGATAGTTGCTCTTCTTTTCAAGGACAGTTGTCTCTGTGATTGCCCATAGAACACATTTCCTTTTTGTGTGTTCTCTTTAATTTCTTTATTCAGTGTTTTGTGATTTTCATTATAGAGATATCTCTATATTAAATTTGTTCCTAGTTGTGTGCATGTGTGTGGTACTGTGTATAGTATTTCTTTCATGACTTCTTTCTCAGCAATTTTTATTAGTATATAAATATGCTACTGATTTTTGCATTTGGGTTTTGTATTCTGCTGCCTTACTGGATTCATTTAGTAGCTCCAACAGTTTTTTGGTATTGTATAGATTTTTCATTATAGAAAATCATGTCACCTGGAAACAAGTATAATTTGATTTCTTTCTTATTTAAGTGCCCTTTTTCTTTTTTCTTTCCTTACTGTTCTGTTTATGACCTTCACTACTACTTTAAATGACACCGATCCAGAATTTTATACCTAAACTTCTCGTGAAGTGTCTAAATTATGTCTTTTGCAATGAATTTGATTTGCAGCTTGCCCCAAGTTCACTTTATTGTATTGCTACTAAAATCAGAACTGAATGTTTTCATGACTATATTCCTAAAATAGGTTTTATATTTGTGTTTGACTATGTTATCATTTGATTCCACAAAGACTCCTTACTCCTTTTTATGGCTAGTGATGATGTTACAGGTAGCGGAGTTAGTTAGAAACATTATAGGCAGTCAAACAAGACTGGGCTCTCAAAGGAGCCAGTGCAGAAGACCAGATACCTTGGGACCTTAGAAAGACAGACACCTTCTACTGTCTGCCAATATCAAGACAAATGGCAAAATCAATGCAACCACACCCTGCGTATATCAGCGATTGATATTCTAAATTGGAATGGATCACATTCAGGAAGCCAGAAGTCAACATCCCAACCCCCTACAGGATGAGTCACTGCTCTTTAAGCATGCTGCTTTGCTATGTGACTGGCTTCCCCATTTGTTTCTGATTTAATCAATTTTATCTAAGCAATTAATCTTAATAGTTGACCATGGTTCTGTCCTACTTTATGTCCACTTTGTGAATTCCCATGTTTTCCCCAACTTGGACCCCTCTCACCTCATGATTTTACTCTATAAAAGTCCCTGGAAAAGACAGAGTCTTTGGCAACCCATTAGGGATGTTTTTTGTTTCTCAGACAGAAGCTTTCTCTCTCTTAATAAATATACTCTACTCTTAACCTCCATTGTTCCTAAAATTCGTCCTTCAATTTTAGAAAACATGAACGTGGACTGGACATAGTAGGTTGGAACTTTCATTCCCCTATATCAATAGGAAGTTTCAAGTATGAAAAGATTGATTATTATTTAAGTTATCAAATACCAAAATAAATAAACAGTTGTTTGAAACATGGATATCTACTCTCAAGGGCTCAAAATTTGTAGGATGGAGAGTCAGAAGAAAAGCATAAGCAGATGAAAAGACAAAAAAGACAAAGAAGAAAAGAAAGAGGAAATGAATGAAGAAAAGAAACAGAAAAACAGGAAGAACAGAGACTTAGAAAACTAGATTTGAGTTCTATCTGTAGAGATAAATTGGTAAAAGATCCCATAAGAAGCTTATTTTAAAGAGGAAGGATCCCAGGATATAGCTCAGCAGCACAGCACCTACCTGGCTAGCATGAGATCATGAGTTTGATTCTGCTACCAATGGAGAAAGAAGAAGAAGAAGAAGAAGAAGATGAAGAAGAAGAAGAAGAAGAAGAAGAAG